>VWZD01002618.1:216582-248052 GCA_013396695.1 Sakesphorus luctuosus
GTGGTCACACCATGCCATCTGGTGGCCACACCGAGGCGACTCTTCTGTGAGTCTGTAACTGATTCTGGCTGGGTTTGGCCCATTGGTGGTCACACCATGCCATCTGGTGGCCACACCGAGGCGACTCTTCTGTGAGTCTGTAACTGATTCTGGCTGGGTTTGGCCCATTCGTGGTCACACCATGCCATCTGGTGGCCACACCGAGGCGACTCTTCTGTGAGTCTGTAACTGATTCTGGCTGGGTTTGGCCCATTTGTGGTCACACCATGCCATCTGGTGGCCACACTCCGGCTCTGCAGGCATCATGATCTCTGATAGCAAAGCATTCCCCAGGATCAATGTGGCAGGCCCAAATGCATATAGAGCCATGGTGGAGAATAAACAAGGGCTAAATAATCCCCTTGTCAGCTTCCTCCCTCCCAGACCTACTCGTGTCCTCCCAAGCCACCGGGAGGAGAATGTGGCCTGCAGCAAACCCACTGGCCCAGGGGCGGTTCAGCCCGAATGTCCTTGTGGAAGTTCAGCAGGGAGAACATGTCTCCAAATGAGGGACAGGAGGGCCTGTGCTCATGGCTTAAAGCTGAGCATCTCAGGACTCCCCTAACTAGTGGAGAAGCTTTGTTTCTCTTTGCCTTTGGACCATTTGTGCATCTGGGGGATAAGCTTTTTATCCAGTGCCATGTCCAAAGCCTGGATGGATTTGCAGGTGTAGGCCCAGCCCACAGAGGGAGCCCGTACAGTGGGAGATGTGAGTGCAGCAACAGGGCACCTCTGGCACTGAGGCAGCAGAGATCCTCCCACTGTCACCTATTTCATGTCTTAAGCTGCAAATAGCAGCTGTGCAGGCACTTTGTTCCACTCTGCACTTTGTTCTGAAAGAGGAGGAGGGAGGAACAGACAGGAGAGGCTGAAACTTGGAGTGAGTCAGATGCAGAATGACAAGAAAGGTCTTTCAGGTAACATCCAGGGGACTGTGTTCAGGTGCAGGCAGTAACTGTCTGCAGGTGGTTGGGAGTTCAGGAAGCAGATTTAGTCATGCAAGTTCTGGCAAAGCTTCTCTGTAGACTCGTGCACTTCCCCAATATGGATCCTGTTACGTGGGAAATCCAGGATGAGAATGATTGAGGCCGTGAGCACCAGCTCTGTCCTTGTCCCCAGCCTGGCTCAAATGTAGACCCAAGGAGCCCCACTGGGGATGCAGACCTTGCCTTCCCTGGCCTCACCACGTGGCACCCTGGTGTAAGGCAGGGTGTTTAGGATCCCCTGCCCTGCCAAGAGCCCTGGCTGCACCAGGGAACTCAGCAGCTGTAAGAGAAGCTCTGGGAGCCCCTCTGTGGTGGTGAAAGAGGTGAGAGCCTTTTCACTGGGTGAAGATTGGGCACAGTGCTCCTGTGCTGTCTTTGTTGAGGGCAGAGGCTGCTGAGCTGGGGACATATACATGCTGCCCTGTTCACCTTCACGGTGACACCTCCAGGCCCAGCCAGGGAGTTCCATAAAAGTCAGCCTGTCCTTCCCTTGCCTAAGTGGAGACGCAGCACCAGAAGAGTCAGAACTGGCTCATTGCTGGGTGCTGTGACCTGTGTGCTCAGTGCCAGCCCTGGGAGCCCCTCTGTTCCTGGGCTGTCACGTAGCCTGGCCACCCAGGGGCAGCACACAGATGTGATCTGGGTGCAGGGGTGTTGGAATTTCATATGCTGTTAGACCTAAAGGGCAAGCCTGTTTAGCAATAATCTTGAACTTACCTCTGTGATTTAGTGTGATGTAACTTTAAGGAACTAACAACTGAGATCAGAAACGGCTGCAGCCACAGCCTCAGCAGATGTGCATAATTAGCCAATTACAGTGAGGCATTGTTCGAGTAAACAGCATCATTAGCCAATGATTAGTGGCTAACTCGCAAAGCCTGCGGATGAATGTGGTTCCAAAGTGTGTATGTTTTGCCGGCGCGATAATAAAGGTCTGTTTCAGCTAGCTCATATTGAATCGTCTGATGCTTTCCAAAAACCCGTCTCCCTGCACAGGGGCTGTGCCTGCTCACGTGGCTGGGGGCCCAGCTGTGCTGTGTCTCAGGTCTCACTGACAGTCAGGGCTAACTCACTGTTCCTGGTGCTGAACTCCCCTGGCACGTGCTGTCCCGGGCAGGAGGAGGCCCCTCTGTGGCACTGACCCTGCAGCACGTGCTCCCCAGGGCCCCTCCTGTGTGCCAAGGCACTGCCCTGCAGAGCCATGGCCCTCCCTGTCTCTCCCATCACTCCCTCCCTCCCTGTCTCCCTCCATCAGTGCCTCCCTATCTCCCTCCATCACCCCTTCCCTTTCTCTCTCCATCACTCCCTCCCTATCTCCCTCCATCACTCCTTCCCTTTCTCTCTCCATCACTCCCTCCCTATCTCCCTCCATCAGTCCTTCCCTGTCTGCCCCAGGAGCTGTTGCACTGCTTCTGGTAAGACACGTGTCCTGCCAGCAGCCCTTGGTGACCAGACTGTCCCCTCCTTGCCCAGCTGTGACACTCCAGCCCCGAGGCACAGCTCTGCACTGATGGTATTTGGGGCCTTGGCCTGACCTTCACATGAGCCTCAGAGTTCGAGGCCATTGTGTCACCATTTGCTCCCAGCAGCCTGTCCTTTAGCAAGACCGGTGTCATAAGGTTATTGGATTTTTATAGAAGTGATGGGAAGTGATCACAGGCTTGCCCTGACCCCATTCTTGTTTCTGAAATGTTGTTTCAAATCAGTGTCATGTTCTGGGACCTGTTTCTTGGAGCAAAGGAGCTGGGTGTGTACATACATCAGGGCTACAGAGTTAGGAGAGCAGCTTGTAAGTGCCACAACTACCTGTGCAGTGACAGGTTCACCACCTGCCTCCACTGAGAGGGTGGAACTGAGAAATAACAGGGTGACAGAGTCCCACCTCAAACAGCAATGGAGAGGGGGAGTGAGCAAATAAAAATGTGCTGCACTTCTCTTTCCACAACAGTTGTGCTACAGGAGCAAAGTGCATCACTTGGCCCACAACAGGCACTTTGCTCTTGTTTGATGGCAGTTGTCCTTTTGCAGCTGCAAAATGAGTGTAAGGGGCCGAGGTAACCCAGTCAGCCTTCTATTTAAAGTGGAGGTGCTGCTTGGTGAACACTTGGGCACTCAGGAGGAACAGGAGAAAAGGTCCTGCTTCTCCTGCAGGTCTCTGGGGGCTGAGGGACCATGGCAAACCTTGCTCCTGGGCAGGATGGGCTCAGGGAGTGAGGTGGCCAGAGGGGTGCAGGAGGGTTGATAATCCTCTTTATGGACAGGAGGGTGACACTGTGGTTGGTGAGGGGACACTGGAGCCATCCCAGGTGTTTGGCAGCACTGAGTCCCTCCCAAGCACTGCCAGCCAGCCAGAGGTTTCCACAGCCCCACACACAGCCCAGGGGTTTGATTGCTTGGCAACCAATTGCCCCCTTCAATCAGTCTCCAGTCTCCCTCCATTCAAACTTCCCTCATTCCTATAGTTTCCTATAGTCTTCCCAGTAAAGCATTACAAAACAAGAACCTCTTAAGCTTCTATGCAGTGCTGAATACTTTGTTTTGATTCCATTTTCTAGGAAGAACTTCACAAATGAAAAAGGTTTGGCAGTTTTTGAGCTTGCAGGAGCAGAGGGTGCATAACACAGGTGAGGCTGCTTTTTCTTCCCTGAAATCTGTATTTTGCAACCAACTGATCCAGAAACAGTGCAGCAGCACCCATCTTAAATGCCAAGGGCTTCCCATGCTGAGGCAGCACGGGACCTTTCCTGGACACCTTTCCTGGAAACCCTTCCTGGGAAGGGTGTGCAGGCAGGACCTGCCCTGCCTGGCCTGGCCATGGTGTGTAACCCTCAGCTTCCACAGGTGAGTTTGGTGCTCTGCTTTTGGCATACTCTCCTCAGAACTGTCTGGTCCTGCTCTTCCCTCCTGGTGTTCTCTGCAGCTCAGCTCCTCCCTCTGTCTCTCTGTATCAGTGTCAGGAGGTGCAACAAGCAAGACAGAAATGTGTGATGCATTTCCCTAAGCAAGGTAGACATGTGTGATGCATTTCCCTTCTCACTGGCCCCAGCTGCCTCTTTTGACAAAGAGGCTCTGGGCAAGGGATCCAAACACTGCAGAGTCAGGAAACCCACCCTGTGCTCATGATGTGCCAGGCACGATGGCACAGGAAAGGATTCAAAGAATTAAGCATAAATGTAATTTCCATCACACAGCCAAGAATGCAGAGAAGCCAATGCCTCCTGTGCAAAGGCTGTCACCTGTTTGACAGTGATGCAGTTCCACCAGCAGGGAGACAGACCACTGGGGTGGTGCAATGAAATAACCCACAAAACAGGTGTGCTAACTGGGAAGGGAGCTTTGGACAGGCTGCCTTAAAACCTGTTAGTAACCAGTTTGTCTCCTGCACTCCCTACCCCACCAAGGTATCTCTTCCTTCATTGCTTGCAATTTTCAACATTTCAAATTGCATCCCAAAGGAAGAACTTCCCAAGCACAGCACTGAGGAGAATGGCAGCAACAACCATGTTGCAGCATCCCAATTTTTGGGAGGCCACTGATGTCCAGGCAGGGCTCCTGATCCAGCAGGCAGCCCCTCCATCATGTGCCTTGTGCTTTCACAAGCTGAGGCTGAGTTTATTTTCCACATGATTTTGTCTCATGGTGCAAGGAAAAGGTTCCTGTATTTCCCCCTCTGCCACTCTCCCTGCCCCTTCCCTGCACTCAGAGGCCCATCTGAACAGCTGGCAGGGTCTCCTGCTCCTTCTGCCCTCAGCATTCAGAGACCTCACAGAGCAGCCCCCAGAAGACAAAACATGTCCCCCCTGGTGCAACCCTACAGGGCACATCAGCCTCACAGGTGTGCCATACACAGCAAACCCACAGGGCTTCCCGACACCACTGCTCCTCCCCTGCCCCCTGCTCTCTCCTGAAGGATCCAACACTTCCAAAGAACAGCAGCTTCCTGGGAGGGCTGACAGAGATGGGGAAGAGGTCCCAGCAGATCAGTAGGTCTGCCTTGTCCAAGCAGCAGCAGCAGCTCCCTGGGGGTGGCACTGCTGTCCATGGGCCCTGCTCACCTGGGCACTGAGGGAGAGGTGGTGGGAAAACTGACTGACTGCCTGAGACTGGCACTGCAGCCCTGGGCACTGCCCCCCACCCACACCTGTCCCCTCAGAGTGCCCCAGTCATGCTCGGGGGGGAGTAAAAACAACACCCCTGCAAGGCACGTGACTGCCATTTCTGTCTGCCTTTCCCATCTCATTAAGAAATAATTTTATTTTTAAAAAAGCTCCAAAGGAGTTGAGCAGTGACTGAAATCCACAATGTTCCAAAAATCAGCACCAGAACTAGCACCTCCCTCTAATCCTGTGGAGAGAGCCTGAGTCTGTGCTATTTCCTTACTTTATGTGCTAGAGTGATGGGTTTGTGTATTAAAACATGTATTATTAATAGAGGACAAGAGAATTTAATGAGCTGCAAGTGGACATTCCTGTTTTTATTACCAAAAGAATTTGACACATATACCATTTTCAGTTCTTTTAAAATTTTATCTTTTATTCACTCATTAAGACCCAATAAGTTATATAAATCAGAGTAGTTTTCATTTCCTCAAGGAAGTAGTCAACAAGGTTTTAACTTTTGATGCTGACGGAGTAGCACGTTAGTTCTTGTCCCAGAGTGTGCTGGTCTTGGTTTTCCAGAGATTCTCCTCCAAAAGGCTGCCTTTGTGGCACAGCTTGGAATGGGAACTCTTCCATGGTACCAGCAGAGCACGGTGGTTCCCCAGCAGGCTCTGAATGCAGCCAGCTCAGGTGTCAAGGCACACACCTGTGTGCAGGTGCACTGGCACCCCCAGGCCCAGCCCCCAGGCTGGCAGAGGCCACCCCAACCCTTCTGCCCCCACTGCTCTTCAGAGGAAGCCACAAACCACCCTGAACCTCCATGCCCAAGGCAGGGGCAATGACTGCATGTGACAGGTGTTAAACCAAATACTTTTGTATTTAATTATAGACAAATGCACAGGACTGCCAATGACAGTGAACTGAGGCATCAGCACTGTCATCTCCCTGCTTTAAACAGTGTCTAAAGCAACTTCTAAACAAGTACAACTTGGGATACTCATGTAGAACTGAAACTGTGATTGGTTTGCTTTACCTAGTGCGAAGGGTTTCAAACACTTCAGTAACTTGTAGCGAGGCCTACGCTGCCATTTCCCACCTGTTCTCAGCAGCAGCTGCTTTGCTTTGGATACCAGGAATAGATTTTTGCCCAATAACAATGCAATCTCATTTTCATAGTAACACACAAAAGCATTCTAGTCTTGCTCCTCTTCATCCCCATCCTCATCTTCATCCCCTTGATCTCCAGATTCAGTATCATCTTCATCCTCAACCTGAAATGAATAGAAGATTTGTTGTGAGCAGGAACACCTCTTGCTTGATCCCGCTAGAGGAAGGCAAGACAATTGCTGAGGGAGTGCAGGCCAGCTTATGGCTAACCCCACATTATCATGCCAGATCCATTAGTGTATAATAAATGCAACTGTCATCACAGTTTTTACTTCTCTGCTCAGGATGGCTGAGCACTGGGGACAAGGGCAGGGATCATCCTTTATTGATGTCTGCCAAAACAAGCCAGGAAAGTAACTCTGGTACATTTAACATCCCTCTGTTCACAGGAAGGCCTCAGCAGACTGTCTGGATGAAGTCTGGTTGTCCCCAGGCTGCTCAGAGCCAGGAGCTCACTGGATCCATCCCATCGCTTACCGGGACGCCCAGATTCTTCAGTTTGATCTTCAGCGCCGAGATCTTCTGATCCTGGTCAGCCAACAGCACCAGGAGGTCATCCTGCTCCTTCTTGGACTCTGCCACTTCTTGCTGCAGCTTGCTCTTCTCCTCCTGCAGGATAGCAACTGTGCTGCTGGAGGAGTCCAGGTGCTGCTTCAGAGACTCCTTCTCCTCAGAAAGGGCCTTCACTTGGCTCTGGCAACAGTGAGAATCCCACACCAAGTCACAATACAAACACAGGAACAGCTGCTTCCTAAAAGCACATTCCACACCTTTAGCAGCTCCAACCCACTGAGTGCTCCTACACACTCCCACATCCTTACCCCAGCTATTACCAGCCTGGAGTAAAGTAGGGCCAAGTGTACCAGTGGCTCCCTCCCAGCCAGACTGCACTGCCCATGGCAGAGGAAAGCTGTTTCCTAGACTGTCCTCACCACCTCTTGCAAGGCAGACAAGAGCCACATTTCCCAAGTGAAAAATGGAGGAGACATCCAGCTTCCCCTCTATGGCCTGGAACACCAAGCATGCTGAGGAAACAAAGCCTTTGCTCCTGTAGAAGGCCTCCTAACTGAAGGCTGATTGTGCAGGGCTGGTCTTGGTGTTCACCCACTACCAACCTTCAGTTCTTTCATTTCCTGCTCCAGTCGTGCCTCCAATTCAGAGCTGGCTGCTGCTGTTGCACCACTGTCTGCCAGCACAGGATCTGCAGTTGTGTTCTGGGGACAAGGAATTCACTATCAGTGCCTCACAGAGCAACACAGCAAGGTAAGACATTCCACAATCATTTTTAAAGCCTCTTGTCTTTGTACAGCATGGCCAAGGTGTGGTCACTGCATACAGCCCGTGCTGCAAGGCAGGAGCAAACACAGCTGCTCTCTGGGCTCTCTGAACTCATGCACATGGGCACACACAGTTACACAGGGTGCAAACCTTTATTTCACAGAAGCCAGGGTAGGAACAGACTGTCAGGGTTTCTCCAAGGCACACCCTGTAACAGCCAACCCACTGATACTTCTGAAGGGCCAAAAATGCTTTTATTAAATACCAAAATCTTGGTATGTGAGTACTAAGAACAGCCCTAATGATGCCTCAGCCAGCCCCTCCCAGTTACAACTCCCATGACGTGGCAGCTCTGTCACCTACAGCTGCCTCTGCAGCTGTGCCACCCTGGGGCCAAAGCTCCAGGCAAGGGAGGCACAGGGTGGCAGCAAGGTGGCACATGGGACACCCAGACACACCTCTGCCTCATGAACACACATGGCCAACACATGTGCAATGGCATCTCCCCTCAGAGCAGCTGACACTTGTGACTGGAGCAGTGTTCAAAGCCTTCCTCTGACCATCTGCACACTGAGCACTTGTTTGGCAGCTGTTTGTGGCCTGTGTTCCAGCAGCTTCACCTGTCAGCTCTGCTGTGCAGTGTCTCTACCACTTCCACACTACTCGGTCAAGTTCTGCAGCTCAGTGTTCATTTCCTAAAGCTGTTTGCTGGGTTTGGGGACAGTCACATTGACTCAGCCATTCCACGGGGCCTTACTGGCTGCTCAGCTCAGCCCCCAGCCCAGAGAGGCTCTGCAGCCTTTGGGGGCTGCACAGACAGAGGTACCTCCACCTGACACTCCACTGTACCCCAGCTTTCCATCAGGATCCTCCACTGGTTTCAGGAGGAACCATCCCCTCTGTGTACACGAAGTCACAGCTGTCTCACAAGGCTGCTGCCTCTGGAGTGCAAGCTCTCAACACCCACCAGTTGGTATTGGTTTGTTTAAAAACACCCAGGAGCACAGAGGGGCTGGTCTGGGTAACTCATCACTTGATTCAAACACTGCTAGAACCACTTGCTGATGTGTATTCTTAAAACAAGCTTGGCTTAGGACAGCAGCTGCAGACACTGTGAGCAGCAAGGCAGGTCTTGAAGATCTACTCCCCAGAAATAACAGAGGCAACTTGTTCACTGGTACCATTACTTGTAGCTTTTGATTCTCCATCTGAAGCTTGGAGATTTCTGCAGACTGTAGCTGTATCTGGCTCCTGAGCATTTCTAATTCCTTTGGGAAACAGAGACAAAAAATTCAGGTTAATTTGGTAAATCAAATTCAATGCTCCCAGACTAAGTGATTCACACTAGCCAGTGTGAGAGGGAAGCTGCCCCCCTCTCAGTGGGAGCACAGCAACCATTTCTCCAGGAGACCAAACTAGACAGCAACACCCCCCATTTCTCACCCTGCTCCTACAAACCCTTTGCTCTGGAATGCCCAACCAAGGGAGCTGTCTGAGCCTCAGTCTTGATTACCAGGGTGTTTCACTCCACTGACACTCCCACGAGCATCCTCTGTCCATCACCCCTCTGAGTGCAGAAACCCCTGGGACTGACTAACCCAGGCATCAGTTCTGTGACCACAGACACTCTGCCAGCTATGCTTTTGAGCACCAGCTCCCTAAATTACTGCATCTGCAGTTATTTAAATACTTGGGCTGTGCTGGACATCTAATACCTGGAAACTTCCAGAGCAACAGACATGCTCTGCAGCACAGAAACACATTTGCAAGTCTGACAAATCAGGTCAAGTGTCTTCTGCTGGCTCAAATCTGCTAAGTGAAAACACCTGATTCTTTGGATGCATAACCTTGATGCTCCAAGATCAGGACCATCATGACAAGGGCAGCTGATGAAAACCAGCAACACATTGAGGAATTAGTCCTCCTCCCTGCTCGTGTGCCAGAGTGTGACAAAGCTCCCTTCCCATCCCAAGCCACCCCTGCTCAGCCCAGCTTGGCTTAAATGCCACCAGCTCACCTTCTGGAGCTCACTGTTGTGCTCCAGGCCACCAGATTTGCTGGTCTGTGAAGACTGCTCTGTGGTTCCCGTTTCCAGCTGGGGAGAATTCTGTAAGAGCAACACAAAAATCACCCTGAGAACCACAAACCAAAACACAGTCATGTTATCAGAAAAAAAAGCAAAATACACTAAAGCCACTGATTCTAAGGCTGCCCAAACTCCTCATGCCAGCAGTGTGAAGTGCAAAGGCTCTCTCAAGCCATGTCCCACCACATTCCCTGTTTCCAGCATGGAACTAGTAGTCAGGATGGCTTGGCTGCCACCACAGGGACATGTGCCCAGCTCCAGGCAAGATGCACTGAGCCAGGGACTGCCAGCTGGACTGAGTTCTGCTGAGACTGCACTTACCAGCTTTTCTATCACAGAATCCTTTTCCCTCAGCTGCCCTTGCAGCAGTTCATGCTTGTTCTTCCATTCTTCCAGCTCCTCCCTCAGCTTGCTCACTTCTTCTGTCTGGATGCCATTCATCTGGAAGGTGTCACTGTGGGAATTGTGATGCTGCGTGTCCTTTCCTGAGCAAAAGGGGGTTATAGCAAAGGTCAAACCAACACCATCTCAGGTTGGCTTCCAACACACCACCTGCTGTCCTTCTGCCTGTGCCCCTTCTGCCCCACAGGGCAACACACAGGCCATTCTGGCTCAGGGAGCCAAGCACAGTACTGAAGAATTCTCCAAGTACAATCAAGGCACATAATTAAGAGCTCTAATTTGCCATTCCTTCAGGTATTGATGCCACTTCAGCCATTCAGCCCATCCTAAGTAAGGCCATGACAAATTCTGTAGAGGGAAAATAACTGTTCCCTTACCTGTTTTTAATCATAAATAATTGATAAGGTTTTTTTCAAATAATGTCATAGCCAACTTATCAGGCACCTTGACCGTGGAACCAGCTGGACCATCCTGTAGCAATTTCTGCAGGGGCAGCCCCAGGCCTCACCTCAGACACCTGCCCTGGTGCCACCTTCCCTACCTCCTGCTCTCATTCCAGACCCCACTCCAGCACACTCTGAATGTGGCCCACAGGGTCCTGTTGTGAGCCTGGACAGGCAGTGGCTGGGCTGGATTAACCAGAGCCACAGCAGCTCCCTGGTGGCCACAGTTCCCCACAGGGCTGAGCCCACAGAGCTGCTGCAGCCCTGCTGCCCTGCCAGCAGCCCCAGCACATCCTGGCACAAGGCAGACTGCAGCTATCATTTCATGCTGTCCTTGCTGAAGCCCACCTAGCTGTACTTTGAGGAGGTTGTACTGGTCCTTGTGCTGCTGGATCTGGGACACCTGCTGCGTGACAGTCGCCTGGAGCTGCTCATTCTGGGATGTCAAAGTGCTCACCCGCTGCTTCAGTTCTTCAAGCTCCTGGTCCTGGCAAAGGGAAAACAGCACTTAGAGCCAAAAGCAGTTGTACAAACAACACTGCCAGGAAGGTGAATAAAGACAGAAAAACCCTAACATGACCTGTACTTGTTTAGTCCCTTCAAGGAGCTGCAAAGAGGTCGTGGTAACTGCAGACATCACGTGTCCAGTAAAGCCTCCTGCTGGTTCAGAAGTGCCCTCAGTCCCTCATGTACCCCAGAGCATGGGCCCCAAACCCAACACCTGCTTCCAGTTTATTTCCTTTGCTGCTCTACTTCTCACTCTGAGCTGCAGCAACCACACAACTGAACCATTGGGAAAAAGGCTTTGGGAGTGCCCCCACAGCGGGTCCAACACGCACACCACACCAAACCATTTCCTCCTTCAGCCCCATTTCATCTGCCACCTTTCCAAAGGAGAGAGCACAGCACTAAGAACTGCATCTCCGAGGGGCTGCAAGTTCTCCAGTGACTCATGTGAGAGCAAACACTGCAACACAGGAAGAGCAGAGGTACCCCAAGGAAAAGTCAACTTGCACAGTACTCCCAACACTGACATTTGAGTTAAACCTACACACAGGTGTTTTTCCAAGAGTTTCTGCACTCCCACATCCCTTGGCACTTGTTTGAGAACAGGGGGTATCAAACTGCACTGCAGTGCCTCTGAAAGGCAAAACAAAGAGCTTGTAAAAGCACATGTGCAGGGTTAACACCCTCTTACCTGCTCCCTAATGACTTTTTTGTAGTGAGTCACAATGTTGTCATGCTGTTCCAGTGTCTTCTTGACCTCCTCCTCCTTTTTATCTTCCTCACTGGACTTGTAAATAGCTTTACTTATGACACCTGTCAAAAACAGTGTTGGTCACTTAGAGCCCAGTTCACTTTTTGTGTTCCTCAGAACAGTCCCACAAACTCACAGGTCGAGGTCACGGCTTGATAAACTCAACCTGAACACTGAACAAGCAGAGGTTCAACAGGAAGAGGCAAGTATTTCATTGCAGGGTTTGCACACTGACTGCTTCAGTCTCAGAGCAGTAACTGGGTGTTTGAGTCCTTCCCCTCAGTAAAGCCCTAACTGCAGCCCAAGTGGTGCTACAATAAGTGCAAGACTTGGAACTGCAAGGGCAACAGGCAGATTAACTGCTTGGGTAAGCCCACATTTACTGCTGCTGCTTTTAGGGCTTCTTTCCTGCTCTAGTCTGAACTGTAAATACCAACAAACAGCACACCAGTTACATGTTCAGCACAAGGACAACCCATCTATTCAGTGAGGGACAGAAACCACTACAGAAGTGTCCATCATATCCCAGTGAGGCAGGAAATTCAGTGGCCATGTGTTTTCTCAAAGAAATAGTTAGGAACAGCCAATATCTGGGTTGGTACTCCCACAAATCAAGCCTTGATGCTCATCTATGTGCTCAGCACTTGAGTTTCCACATGAGCACAGGTAAACACCTCTTGGCCAGTGTGGGAACTCCCAGAACATCACATAAGAACATCAAGTAATCCAGTTCAAGTATTTTTACCAACACTTGAACTGCAAGCTCAGGTACAGGATGGCTCCCAGCTATTACTGCAGCCTGTTGGTGCCATCACACTACTTTTAGGATGGTTACACTCAGCACATTGGGTAGGCACCAGCTCACCACAAATACCACAGGAACAAGCACAGCATCTCACCTTCCAGTTCCTTTACCAGCTTAGTGAACTCATGGTCAAACATCATGTGGTCTGGGCTGGAGAAACTGGGCTGTGGCTTCTGGGCAGCTCTGGAGTAAAGTTCGTGCTTGCTGATGAAGCCAAGCTTCTCAATGAAGTTCTCCCTGCCAATCCTCTTCTCAATCAGCTGCTTCAGCTTCTCTCTAAAAGCCAGAGACAAATCAATCACAGTGCACCAACTGAGAAGAAACAAGCCCATCCTTCCCTCCAGACAGGCGTTGCAGCTGCAACCCTTACGTGTCTCATCTTAACCCCACTGCCCTGTCCCAGTACTATCCTCTCAAACCACCACCTGCCATTCCCAGAACCTCTCCCTGCAGTCCTCATTCCTACATCATACTTACTTCCTGTAATTCTCAAGGGAATTGTCATTGTAGTAGATGGAGATGCCAAGCAGAAGCGCACACAGGCCTTGGACGAGCTGCTCCTCCTCTCCCAGGTTCTCAGCTATCTGCCCTGTGAGCTACAGCTCTTGTTAAGGGTATTGCAGATGTTTCAGCATCACACCACATGCAAAGTGTTTCTCCCTGCACACATTCCCATTTATTTTCACATGTGAGGTCAAGTTTGATTAGGCATTAGCCAACAGAGGTGATAAAACCCTTGCAAAGTTAACTCCTGCTTTGAAGGGCTTGGGTAATTAGTGGTTTCCCTGAAGTTTCTCTTTTCAGTAACTGTTTAACCCAAGAGATGTAGTGGTTTCAGAACACACTTGCAGTGTAGTTAAGGTGACAGTTTAGCCTTATGGACTTGAGTGATTTTTTTCCTGAAAAGCAGGCACAGAATTTCTTGTTTATCAGAAGCATGAAGCACTCTTGTGCCTCTGGAGTGTGAGCTTAATTCACACTGGAATCACCCCCAGGCCTGCTGCAGTGACCCCCACTGGGCCGGCCAGCTGAGGGGGTTGGTCTGTGCCTGCCCCAGACAGGGCATGGCAGCACGAGGTGGGCTCTGGCTCTTGGCCCAGTGCATTTCCCTCCATGTCATGCAGAACCTGCCCCAGACCAACCTCTGACCTGAACATGAATAACTCAAGCAGTGCCCAGGCAGGGGGTTCTGCCCACCAGCACTCAAGGATACAAAAGGCACATTGGCTGGGTTGTGAAGGAAGTGGGTGACAGCAATGGAGCAGTTGCTCAGCCAAGTGCACAGCAACATCAGGAGTCCAACCCTGGTCTGCACTTTGCTGCCCTGCAGAGAACAAACCCCCATCATTACCTTGGCACAGGGCAGGGCCTGAGCACCAAAACCAAGCTGTGCTGGCTCAGAACTCACCCACTGGCACCTCAGCATTTCAGACACAACTCATGTCTCTGAGAACACCCATTCTTTGGCAGGACTGCAAATAGCTTCAGTGCTTGGATCAAGCAAAGATGGAACCATTCACACTGAACTGCTTCCAGAGCACACCAGCAAGCAACACAGATGTGAAACATGACTCAAGGCAAGTTAGCACCAATATAAACCCATGGCACGTTAGTTCTGCATTTGTCATTAATACAAGGGTGACATGAAGGAACACACACATGGCCCCTGTCAAGAAGGAACAAGGTAAGGTGTACATTAGTCTGTAAGGATTCCCTGGAAGAGATGCATCACCAGCACTTGCTCTGCTGACTAAACACTGCCAGGTGTTCCTAGTATGTTCTAGGGAAAGACAGTACTGAGTGGCTTTCAGGTCCATCAGCAATGCTAACTGCAGTATTGTATTCCTGTTCACTTGAGAAAATTAGCTTTTGTCTCCAAACTGACTGTGTTTATTCTGTCTCTGCTGCAGGTTTTGGGCCCAGCTGTGCTAACACAGACATCCACCTCTTCCAACAGCTGATATCCAGATGGAAGCCAAGTGCTCCCTCACTCCCATTTACAGATACTGGCTCTGACTGCCCCAGCACCATCAACCAGCCCATACTGGGAGTCACCCCTGGAACTGGCAGTGCTGCCCTGCAGCACGTGGGCACACCTCAGGCTGCTTCAGAACACTGGTACCAGTGTCCCTTAACTCAGAACATGGAATTACTTGTGCCTGTGCAACCCTGCACTGACAGCACTTGTTTTAGGCTGGAAGCAGCTGCAAACCACATTTATCCTCATGCACCGCTTCCTGTTCTCAGGGCAAATGGATGTGTTCTGCCCAAGGACCTTCACAGTCCAAACAACAGCTGTTTTCTACACAAACCATGGCAGCACCTGCTCTGAGGGGTGCAGCTCTCCATGGCTGCTGCTCCACCCTTCAAGGCCAGGTAACACCACAGCCGTGACCAATAGGGCCAGGGAAGCAACTCCAAAGCAGCAACACTTGTTTAGAGTGCTTCAGTCAGCAGTCTGGAAGTCAGACCTTCCCTCAGGGCTCATTTGCTCTGAGAGCCCGGCTGTTCAGGCCCAGCAGAGCCAAGGTTAAAGCATCTGCTGGTAAGTAGAACACAGCAGTGTCTGAGAGGCAATTAAAATACAGTTTTCCTTTCAGCAGCCAGGACACCAGCAGCATGTTCCCACTGGAGATGGTGCCAGCTGTTTGCTACAGGACACTCAGAAAACACTCTTTCCAACAGTTGAGTTGTCCTTACAAGAGAGCACACGAGCAGGTGGTCCATGAGTCCCCCCACTGCAAGTAAGGCACCCATGCTGCCCCAGACCTGTATCCCAATCCCACAGTTGTGTGGAGCACCCCAGAGAATCCCCTGGAGACACAGGGAGTTGGTTATGCCAGGGAAAACCCAAACCCACTGCAACACAAAGCTGTGAGTGGAAACACATAAAAAAGCAGTTAAAGAAAACCTCCCCAGCAAACCCCAGACAAGGAGGGAAAGGCCTGCTTTTGGCAAGGAAATGCCCAAGCTGGGCCAAAACATACATACCCGTCTGTCGATCTTATCACCCTGCAAGTTACACACACATTACTGGAGAGCCTTCAAGTGCAGCACAGGTCAGAAACACCCCCCAGCTTTGAGGCCCTTCCATTACTTGGGACTGCAGAGCCAAAAGCAGTTCTACTCACTCAAATTTACCATACACAAAAATGCCAGGAAAAGGATAAAAGTGAGCAGTGCTGTTTTCAGCTGGGGCAGCTGACAGAACTCACAGGAAGGGATTCAAAATTCCAGCCATTACTTCCCCTTGCAGGGAAGTCCATTAGCCCCAGAATAATGAGGTCCTTACTCTTACATGTGCTTTTCCCCCAGGAGGCTGTAGCAGAGGGGAATGTCACCAGGAGGCATGAGCTAGGGGGAACTTTATGTGCCAGGTATTAACATGCTGAACCAGTTCAAAAAAAGCTTTTAGCTTTCCAAAGCCAACAACCAACACAAGAGCCTGCTGTTTTCATGATGTTTCTAGTTAGCAGGTCCAGGTTCAACACCAAACTTCTTGAGCAAAAAACCATCATGACAGGGGATCCTGCTAGTTGGCCTTATCTTTTAAGCCAAGCTTAGGCCATGGATGCTTCAGGGCATCTGAGAGCAGGCAGCACCTGATGGCAAAGCAGGCCTGGCTGCTGCTGTCTGCCCCTGGAGGAGAGTGCTTAAGGCAAGCTGAGCAGCCCAGTGCAGAGGAGGCCGTGGGGGAGCAGCCCCGGGCACAGCCCTACCTGGGACAGGATGTTGGTGCACTGCTGCAGCAGCGACACCGGCGGATTCCCGATGCTCGTGGCCAGCTGCACCCGCAGCAGCTGCTCCTTCAGCGTGGCATTCTCCTGCAGGGCATGGGCCAGGGCCACGGCAGCACACCAGTTGGACAGGGAATCTGTGGAGAAGAGGCCCCCGCAGAGCAGCTGGCCCGCCGAGACCGAGTTACCTGTGGCTACCAGGAGCAAAGGGTTACAGTGAGCCACAGAAACAGCCCAGGACTGAGGGCAGCACACAGTTAAAACACAGGGGGAAAGATACCACACTAGGGATGCTTTAGAGCAACCCCAGGCCAGACTGGCCTGCCTGGAGCAGAGCCTGGCCAGCAGGCAGTAACACACCCAGCACAGCTGGTGCAGCATCAGTGCCAGCTCAGGGCCCTGCCCACCCTGCCCTGCCCTGCCCTGCCCACAGCCTGCCCTACCGTCGATGGTGGATGGCAGCAGCGTGGACACGATCTCCCCCTGGCCCTTGTGGTTCTTGTAGAGGAAGCACTGGAAGCAGTAGAGCACGGCACAGCGCAGCACGAAGGGCTGCCTCTCATTCACCATGGACATGAGCAGCACCACGATGGCAGGCCTGGAGCACAGGGGACAGCCATCACCACACAGCTGGGAACCAGCACAGCCACAGCTACACAATCATCTGGGGCAAGTTCTCCAGGGAAGGGAAGGCCTCTTGGCCCACCACTGCATCTATTACCACTTCAAACAATGGCAGTGAAGTCCAAGGTGCTACTCAGAAGCTTTTCAGCTACTTAAAACACAGACCAGCAGATTGATTATCCATCTTAAGGCTCTTGCACACTGTCCTCTGGCTGACAGGGGTAGTTGGTCCCAATCTGGGAATGTCTCACTGTTGCTCATTCACCTTTCAGTGCCACAGCACAGCAGTTCTAGCCCTCATGTCTGTGCAAACACCTGACACCTTCCTGCTGGGCCCAATACACCCCAGGTGAACTTCAAGGTGTTGCCTCAGATCATAATTCCAACTCTGAATTTAAACAACCCTTTGGATTAGACCGTCATGGCCCACACCAACACACTACTACCAGAGTTAAACACTTGTTGCTCTACCTTGGTGGATTAGAAGGTGCATTTACAGAGGCAAAGTAGTCCTGGTTGGTCTGGCATCCTCGGATGACCTCTGATACAGTATTAATGGTCTGGGGAAAGGGCAGAGAGAAAAGTTAGAGAGATCTTCACATGTGAGCCATAATCCACCCCCTACACCACTTGTTTCCTCAGCCTGACCCTGGCAGCTCTGTATGTAAAGGCACACACCAGGTGTCAGCACAGGCTCACTCAGTGAAACCACTGCACGTGAAATCAAAGCATTTTCCAGCTGTGAAACACTGACTGAAGCTGAGGGGCACAAAGGCTTAGGTGGCTCTGCCACACCCAGTCAGCTCCAACTTAATTTGCTGGGCCAGCTCAGTTTTGCTATGCCAGCCAGTTCAACTGGACACTTCCTTAAAGTGAAAAGGTGAAACCTTTTAAGGAACAAAGGACTGCAATAGAGTAACCATCTCACACTCAATCCAAGCACATCCTTGTATCAAGGGGAAAATATCTCATCCTACACTGCTCACAGGGCTTTCTAGAACCTAAAATTCCTCATCACTGGAAGCCTGCCAATTAAGAATACTTGAAGACTCACACAGAAGAAATACAATAAAACCCCCACCCCCAAAATGAGGAAAACAAAGCAATTCAGCTGCTCTGGGATATGCTGAAATCGAACAGAAAGCAAATCCCATCCTTTGTTGTTGCAGAGCAGTGTGAGTGACCCCCACTGATGCTGCCCACACAGGGAGCTGGCATCTCTGGCATCTGAAACACTTGCTTAGCAAATGCCCAGCTTGTCTCTGCAGCCACTGGTTGTCCCTGCAGAGTGCTGTCAGCCCCCCCGGGTGCCCCAGCCCAGCGTCCCTCTGCCCCTCTTACCTCTGTCAGGATGTCAGCAGGGACCCCCGTGGCCATGAGGATGGTGCAGAGCTGCTGTAGGAGCCCACAGTGGAACATGGCCTTCTGGCAGCTGCTGGTGGCACCAGGAGGGTTGGTGGGGGACACCAGCACCCGCACCAGCTGCAAAACAGGGAGACATTCCCACCTGAAGAGAGCCCAAGACCTTCTGAAATGCAACAACAAGCTCAGGGGAGGTTTAACCACGACAGAGAATTGCCCCTCAACATGAAGATTAGAGGAAGGTAGGGTGTTCATCTCACTGCTCCCCAGGGCTGCTTCATTTTGGGTTTCACACAGGGGCATTCCTTACACAGAACCCCCGGTGATGTTTTTGTGCCCAGGCTGCATGAGGGGTGTGATGCACCAGCCACTCCAGGCTCTCCTTGCCCAGTCTCGTGCTGGAAGCAGCACAGCCCACCAGCACTGGCAGCTGACTCTGGGCTAAAGGGGGCACGTGGATGGCACAGCTGTGCCGTGGCACTGCTCACCACCAGGGAGCTGGCACAATGCTGGCACTGAGGAGCTGGGGGAGGGCTGTACCTGCAGCATCAGGTGAAGATTGGTGACTTTCTGTGCAGACCACCCACAGTTGTCATCTCCCACCTCAAACCAAGGCTTCATCCTCTGGATGTAGGAACCCTCTTTGAAGAAGTTCTGATTGGAGTTGTTATTCTTCAGCAAGTTTTGTAAGAGGAGGAGACAGTCCTCCACTACTATTCCTGGTGAGAGTTAAAAAAAAAGAAAAAATCAAAGTACAAGCCAAAAGATGGAAACAAACTAGTTCCTCTTGCAGGTGGAAGAGAGCACACACATTCTGAGCTCTTCATATTTAACACATCAGGTTTGGACCGAGAACTGTGAGCCTCACAAATGAAGAGACTCATCAAAGGACACTGAATCAAACACCTAGATGTTGAACCAGCATGTGTCCAAGGAAATCAGAGTTGTGCTGCCACCAGCACAGAGCAAAGCTCCAAAGCATATACAGCTCATTGGTCAAGTGGGTAGGAGTGAGAAGAGCCTCAAACAAAACCTCACCATCACTTTGTGTCCAGAAGTTCACCCACTTCAGTCAGACTACACTGTCTCCATCACATGCACTCAAACGAAGTTCCCTCTGAACTCAGTTGTGATTCCAGGGCAGCAGTTCCTTCCTGGGTTATACATTCCTTTCTTCAGCCACTGGCTACATCCTCAACTCATTTCAAAGCTAATTTTAGTTTTTGGGTTACCCTCAGATAGAAGTCCCTCCTTTGAGAGGAACAGATACGTGGGAAGGGGGAAGCAGAGAAGTCTGAGCACCTGGGAATTTCCATGCCAAGTCTCCTAAAATTATTAACTGCCTAAAAATAGCAGCTTTAGACCAAAGGTTTGCTTAATATTTCCGTGCCAACGTACCTGGAATAACTGAGCTGGGAGAGAAGCACTAGTTGCTCCTGCAGCCCACAAAAAGGTCATGAACAGCAGCCTGTCATGTTACTGAAATCAACTGTGTAGTAAACTACAACTGAGGGTGAACTCATCCTGCGTTGCTTGTAAAAAAAGAGCCCCTAAGTGCTGCATTATTTTTGCTCATATTTTTTCACCCTTTCTCCCCTCCCAACAGGTAAATCCCTTGGCAAGGAGCTGAACAGAAGAGTGAAGTTCTCAGAGCAGCTGCAGGAGCTCAGCGAGCTGTTGCTTCCAGGCACTCAGAGCATCCAGGGGCCTCGAGGGGAATGCAGACACCGAGCTCTGTAAGTGACAAATGCAGCACACCCCCCCACCTGACACTGCCACTCCAGGACACACTGCCAGGCCCGAGGCAGGCCCCAACACACCACCCTGTGCCCATGGGCTCAGAGAGGCTAACTCACGGTTAACCAGAAGGCTCTGATGCCCTGCTGCCTGGGCCTCTGGTTTGGCTTGGTTTGTTACACCCACTCTAAGTTTTGATCCCTGCTGTGGCAAGGCCTGCAAACATCACCTTTAGCTGGTGCACAAGCACAACACCAAGGGTCAGACATTACTGTACCTCCATCACTGTTTCCTTCCTCTGTTATGATGTCCAGAAGTCTCTCAAAGGCATTTTCAAAGGCAACAATTTTCTGTATGGCTGCATTGCTTTTGGTCAATTGCTGTAACAACAAGACTCCCTGGACAGGAGGGGGAGAGGAGACATTAAACTCAGGTTTTGCACAACTACACTGATTTTCCCAAGTCACAGCTTTGAGAAAGATGCTGAATGAACAGCACAATAATCCTCAGCCAGGAGCACAGGACTGGGCTCCATGCCCTGCACCTCAGCACATCCACAAACCCCACCAGGGGCACCAGGCAGTGGTCCCTTGTGCCTCACTGCTCCACACAGAGGATGCCAAGCGGTCCCAGAGAACTGAGGGGTAAGTTCCTTCTGTACTTACATCATTCCTTATAACCTCCCTGGAGTCTGCCAGTAAATCCATCAGTCTGGAAACACCTGCAACAAACACATTTTATTTAAAGTAGCATTAAAGCGTGCAGCTTTTTTGTGCTGGAGGTCTCCAAGACCCCTTGCTCAAGGCTCCTCTGCCATGTCTGCCGAGGCTCCAGCCCCACTTGATAGCAGTGACCTCAAGCACTCACCCATGGGGCTGACCAGAATGATCTGCTGCACTTGAGGCCCCTGCTGCTTCAGCAGAGAGGTGAGCAGCTTCACTGCGGGCCAGCGGACGTGGAAATCAAACTCCTGCAGGGGAGAGCAGAGCTTCAGGGACACAGCCCTCAGCACTGAGCTCACACACACTGCCAGGGGCTCAGCACTGCTGGGAGCCTAACACGGAATCCATGTGGGAAAAGGACGATATCACACTGCAGCTGGACTGCTAATTAAAATCAAGTATTTGTGTTGCTCTCTTCAAGCACAATCACACTTGGAGTTTAGGAACACAAGTTTCAACAGCTGCAAGTGAAGAGGCAGTCCTTGAGGATAAAACCATTGGAAAGGGAGTTAAACATGCCATGCTGCAGGAGAGCAGTCACCCTTTCCACTTGAACTGCACCTCAGACATTACTGCCTCATGCTCATTTAATGATCACCCAAAAATTATCCCTGCACAAGTCCCACCCCCCTCACATCTGGCACACCCCTCTCTGGCAGGGCAAAGCCACAGCCCTCTCCATCCAGCTTGTGCCACCTCACTCACCTCCACCAGAGTCAACAGCAGAGTGACATTGTCTTGCTGTTTAATGAAAATCTCTGTGAACTGACTGCCCAAATCATCAACTTGCTTGGCTGAGTTTTCTTCTGGAAGAGTAAAAAACAGCATATTACAACACCACTGGGACAACTTGGGCAGCTGTGACTTTTATTCTTACTAAAATAAGGCCAGGGGTGACCAAAAGATTTTGAGTCACTGCTCTACTGTTAATGGAATTATTTTCAGAACTAACCCCAAACCAAGGTTTGCACAGAACAAGACATCTGCATGACTATTCTAGCTACAACTTGTGGGTCTCAGCAGCACACCCCCATCCCCATGCAGCTCAGCTGACCCAGGAGAGCAGCTCCCCACGAGGAGCAGGCACTGCTAAAGGCACAGCACACCTCACACCACTCTGCAGGAACACAAACCAGAGGCAGAAGGATCCCACCAAGTGACAAAGACACACCTCTCTGCACTGCTGCTGCTTTCCCAGGCTGAGGGACAATTTACATAACTGCCCCACAAAGCAATGGCATGGAGGCCCTGCTGCTTGGCACAGCTGGGCAATGTCAGCTGAAAGACTGAGGAACAGCAATCCTAAATCCAAGGGAAAGGGCTTTTTTAATAATAGGAATGAACAGAAAATGAACAGTAAAGGCAGTGACTTTGTGACTCAATCCAGAAGTCTTAGGATTTTTCCTCCCACTTGAAGGACAGATTTACAGCCTCACCAAGGACACACACACCAACTGTTAACAGCTGAGCAGCTGTAAAAAGGGTCAAAGCCCACACACCATGGCCAGGCTCTGCGCCTTGCTGGGCTATGTCAAACAGAAACCAAAAGACTGCCACAGAAGTCTGGTGTCAGCAACATGATTTCCATTCAGGGACCCTGATTCAAGCTGCTGCCCATGGTGAGTCACTGCAGGGGATCAGCAACATCTACTTGTTAAGGATCTCCAGTGCAGCACAAGTGTTTTGTCTGGCCTCCCAGACAGAGCAGCTGGTCATTTCCCCTGGCACAAAGCTGCATCCTCCCTTCAGCCTTTCAGACCCTACCAGAGGGACAGAGAAGCAGCAACACTCACCAAGTTTCTAGCTGCAAAAAGGATAAAATGCTACAAAAAATGGTAGAAGACAGGCTGTGTGCAAGAATAACCAGCCTAGGCACGGAGCGCCCAGCACAATGGAGGTCCCACAGTGAGCTCTCTGAGGCTCTTAGCAAGTCTGGGTGACTCCTGGTTACAGAAATGAAAACAAAGACTCCACACAAGGTGAGCTTCTGCACTTGCTACTGCAGAGTTAGGGGCAACTCAGCTGGGAGTCAGCCATACCTGGACTGCACACACTGTAGTTTGCTGCAAGCCAAGGGCCCCAAACCCTAAACATTTTACTTTTAAAATTAAGTCCAAATATCTCACTTTGCCTTTGCCATGAGCTATGACTGAACATCTTGTCCTTTCCCCAAGCCCAGCTGCAACCAGCAAGTGTTTCAGCTCTGGATCCCAGCTGCTGTCCTTGCACAGGCTGCAGGTGCCAAGGCAAACCCTGAGCAGCACACACAGCTGTGCAAGCTCTTGCAGCTTTGCTGGAGCTCTTATTTATCTATTTCAGGATTCTTCTGGCAAAGGGCCACATCACCTTTTTTGTCTCTCAACCCTTGCTCTTTCCTGTAAGTATTTATTCTACTACAGTTGAAGAAAAGGGGGAGCTGGACAAAAACAGGTAGAGGGAAGCTGCACCTTGCATGGATACAGCACAGATCTTGTAAGCAGCCTTCTAGCCACAACTGCTCTCTGAACCTACACATTCACAGGTTCTCTCAAGTAAAAGAAAAACTTCCATCTATTAGATCAGCTCTTAGCAATTCACTACCAAGCAGCACAGCAAACTAGAGTTTAGTCTTAACACAAACAGGTGAGAAGTGCATTTTGATAAAATCAGTTTAAAAAGGAGAACATGAAGAGAATTAGTGGTGACTTGGAGTAGAAGTGAACACTACTTGAACATGCATTGCTTAAAAGAGACACTGTTAGGATGCTGGTGTGCAGCTCATGCAGTCGTGTCCAGCCGCAGGGCCTCCTGCAGACACACAGACCTCAGCCCATGGACATCCCACCAGTTGTGGAGCTGCACCTGTGGGACAGCCTTAGCCAGATCTCAGCAAGCAGCCTCTGCAGACCTGCTGGCATCCAGCATGCCATGGATCAGGAGAAATCCAACTGGCAGCACACTTGAGCTCCAAGCAATAAGCACAGAGAGGGCCAAGTGCTGCCCCTGAGCTCCAGGACAGGTTCTTACAGTGTCCCTTTTAAGTGGCAGCAAGGGTTACTGTGTGAGTAGCAGCCAGGGCTAAGGGAAAGTGCCATATTCATAAAGGAGAGGTTCTTTTACCTTCAGAGTCATCTGTCAGTGCAGACAAAATAAAAAGAAAGGAAAGACAGGTTTACAAGTTGAACAGCTTTCCACACAGCACAACCCATGACAGCATCAGCTCCGTTTTCCAAACAGCCATCCCAGCCTCCTGCAGCAGCCCTGACTCCTTTGGGAAGTCCTCATGGAAGGGCTGAACCAAAACACCCCTTCCTCTCACAACACTGGTGATCCCTCACACAGAACCCCAGTGTGCCAGCCCTTTGCTCTGTGTAAGACATGCCCAGTGACACCCCTGCCCAGCCCATCACCAAGGCCACTGCCACCAACAGGAACTCAGCAGCACTGGGACACTCTGGCCTTGCTCAAAACATACTCCAGTGAGATCAGGGACCTGGATGAACGAGGCACAGAAAGGCCAGGAAGCCAAACAACAACCTGGCAGTGGTTCAGAATAACATTCAGAGGCCTTTGAGACCAGCTTTGATGGCCCAGCAAGAAAGTGGCAGGGATTCTCACAGCCCAGCTGGACAGTGTCTGCCTGGACTCCTTAGGCAGCACTGGCAGAAACACTCTGTAAAGTGCCACAGCAGGGCTGACAAACATCTGCATACTGACAGGCAGCACCTTAGCACACGTACCTGAGATCTCCACATGCTTCTAAATCAGCAGGCTGCAGTTCCCACTTGCCAGGAGCAGCCAGAATTACCCTTTCCCAACAGCAAACCATTACTTGATTCTTAACTTACAAAACTAGAAAAAAACAATTAGCCCATTCCAACCTGACTGCTGCTCACAGAACACAGTTTTTAAAACTAAAAAGCAAGAGATCAGTGTTATTTTAATGCAAGCTACATCCAACAAGACTTGTAGCGTTGTCCTAACAGTTCCACAGCAACAAAGCAGGTCTCAGCATTCGTAAATGACAGTATTACAGCTGGTGATTTAAACCAAGCCCCAAGGACAGGAGCCCCACAGTTAATACAAGTGCTTACCTTGCTCCTCCTCTTCCAGGTCATTCGATATCACATTGTAGAGAGTGTCCAAGGCATAGCCAATTATTTCAGAATCTGAACTGCAAATGAAAGAACCACTTTTCTTTAATGACTTATTTCCAGCTCCTCTTCCCACATTGCTTTTCTGCCCAGGCAGCTGCCTTGGAGCAGCAGAGATTTAGTGCAATACCAGGTAACCATGAGCTGTCCAGCCCCTGAATGGAGCCAAACTCCTTGTCCCTGCTCCATTCCCTCAGAGGAGCCTCAGCACGTCTGGAGACACCAGATGAGCACAGGAAGCCTCAGTGTAGGTGTGTCCCCTTTCCTGAGTGACTGCCTCCATCCTGTTCCTCAGGTGTGCCAGGAGAAAGCCCTGGGAAGGCCCCAGACCCCTTCCCAGGAAAGCACCCAAGGAAGCTGCAGACAAGCTCCAGCCCCACCCCAGGATGGACCCTCCCTGCTACACCATCAGCCACAGCCCCTGGAGCTCCAGAGGGATGCAGGAACAGCTGGGGGTTCTCCCAGACAGGCTGGCCCCGTGTCACCAGCTGCAGCTACACCCAGTTATCGGGGCTTGGCACTCCCCACAGCCCTGGGGGGCTGCAGGGCAGCCTTGCCAAGCCCAAGGCATCACTGCACCTGCTCACAGCCAGCCCTGCTCCAGGGCAGGCCTGTCTGTTCTGCACCACCTGCTGAACCACCTGCAAACCCTGCACTACAACCAGGCACAGCCAAGGGGCCAGAGCAGTGGAGCCATTTCTGTGCTGCTCTTCAACCCAAGAGCAAAGCACAGCTGGGCAAAACCCAAAGGAAAATCAAACCCAAGGGCACAGAGGAAGTGCACAAAGACACCTGACAGGACTTGCATGACTTGGCCAAGCAGCTGGAAAGCAGAGTGTCCAAAGAGCTCTCCGTGCAGCTTTACGTGCTTGCTTGCAGTGACCTACAGGGCTCACCAAGTAAGGGCTCCACACCAAAGCCCAATTTGCATTTCAGGAGGCTGCTGGGCAGGTTCAGAGCAACCACCTCCCCCTTTAATGCATGGAAATGGTCTCACCTAGCAGGTATGATCACATCTCCAGCCTGCTTCTCTTCTCCTTTTATTGTCGTTTTACTTCTTGAATACACTACTGTGAAGTCAATGTGTTCCTTTTCGTAGAAGTGAAACAATTTCACATCTCAAAAACAGTATCCTGAAAGCACCCACCAAGCTGTGGCCCTGCTTTTCCTTCCCCTTGTTAAGAAAAAATCACAGCAGCTACAAAAGAATAAGCAAATGTCATGCACATGTGGTTCAAAGCAGGTCTTGTTTTCCCTGCTGAAAGAGAACACACCACAAAATGAGGACAGCAGCGTCCCACCTCTGCTGTTCACTGCCCTGCCACCATCTGCTGCTCAGCACACACAGCTCAGGCACTGCTCTCTGCAGACTGGGCCTGAAAACCAGTCCAGAAATGAGGCAAGGAAAGGCACCCACATGTGGGCTGTCCCACACAGACAGAGCTATGGTTGGGCCTTAGGAATTCTCCTGGGTCCTTACATCAGGCTCCAAACTCTTTCAAATGTCACCCTGAAATTCAAAAACCCTCTAATATACATAGAAACAAAGTAGTGAAAGATCCAGTTGGCTCCTCACTCTGGTGCCTTCTCCCACACCAACACTGAAGTGGTACAGGCCTGTTCTGCAGTCAGTGCCAAATTCTTTTCACAATAATCCCTGGTGGGATGTAGCAACATCTGGACAGCAAGTCAGTAGAAGCCCTTTATCACCTTCTACTTTGTATCATAAAAATAAATCCATAGCATAGGAACTCTGGTGTGTGTAAGAGTCTGGAACATGTAAAAGCTGAGTCAGGCTCTGGAAAGGCTGGTACACAGGGCTGGAAAACAAGTCCAAGAAGTCAGTTTGCTAAACCAACAAGTTTTAAGCACTCAAGCACAAGAGAGAGCTTCAGGCACTCTAGAATTGTTCAACAAGTGCTGGTTTCCATTTAGGAAATGGGATACTGCTGTTCCTGGATCAAGGCTGGAACTAATGTGAAGCAACAGCCCAAGATCCAAGGACAGAAATGAGAACAGGACACAGGAAGCACCTTCACTTATCTAATCAAAATAAACCTTCTGTCATCTTAAACTTCACAGCAGCACAGCCAGTGTGCAGAGCCAGCACATCAGTGACTCATATGAATACAGTGACATGTGAGAAGACAACTCGAGTCAGTCACTGACTCCTCTTTTCTCATCCTAAGCAGCTGCACTGCAAAGAAAGTGAACAACAGGTGGAAAGGAGCATTTTCTACTGCTGCAGAAAGCTCTAGGGTGCCTCAGGTGGACACTGGAGCAGTCCAAAGGTCACACACCAGAGGAGCAGCCACAGCACTGCCCTGTCAGCCAGCCTGCCCCAGTTCAATAAGTCTGTCACAGTGGGCACAGAGACAGCTGAGCCTGGCAGGCACTGACCAACCAGTTATTCAGACGAGCTGGCTTGGACTTGTGTTGAAAGAAACCCAAACACCTCAACTGTCCCACCACTGACAGCAAACAGAGCACCCCAGCACGTTCAGCACTGGCTCTGATCAGACACAGGGACTACAATGCCCTCCCAGATAAGCCCTGGCACACAGCACTGCCCAGCTGACACTCTGGCAACAGCAAACCCATCTCCCAGCTTGTTGTGGCACACAGCATTTCTTCAGCTGCAACTCCAGCCAAAGAGGTATTTACCAGCTCTTTGAGCTGCAGCTTGAGGCACAGAAGACATGTGGACAGGCCCTGGATACACAAGTTCCAAGGCTCAGCCAGAGCCCAGAAAGCACAGAGGAGCCTCAAGCCCCTGCCCTGAGGGGTTCAGGCTGGCACCTCAGCTGGAGGATGAGTGGAACCCCCCTCCCTTCTCCAAGTTCCAGTCTGCCCTCAAGAGCAGAGAGCTGGATGGAAGCAGGGCCCCTAACCTAGGGGTTTTTTGCAGGGCTTCCCCATCGGGTCAGTGTCAGTTCCTCCTCTAACCCTGCCTCTCACTCTTTGCACCAGGTCACACATTCCATTTTAACTCCTCAGGCAGTGGAACAGGAATACATGGACTCACCCAGACAGCAGCCCCAGCCTCCTTCCCAGCTGGCAGAACTGGCTGGGCAAGGAAGGCCTCAACCAGCAGCCCTGGGCTGAGCACTGAAGGGTTTCCTGTCCTATCTCCATAAATGGAGCAGGAGGCCTCCTCCCAGACACAAAACTGCTGCTTTCCTAATTGTCCTTGGCCTTGACATCCCAAGACACACCACTCCTTCCAGTGTACACACATCCAGGTATTCCACACAAGCCCATAAGACTGTTTCATATCAAGTTCTCACCTTAATGGTTCCAACCCAGCCTGAAAGGCTGCCCCAATCCCTCTGCCTGCCCAAGCACCAAGAGCATGCAGCGTGGCAAGCTCAAATCCAAGCACTGCAAACAGGTTCCATGTTACAGCCTGAGATACTGCCAAGTACAGCAATGCCATCAACTGCAGAGATGGGTAACATATTGCAAATACTGGATTGCATAAATATTACGTTCTGGTCCACACAGAGCATTCAGAGTCATGTCAGCTGTGTTGGCAGCAGCCCTGGAGTCCTGCTCTCGTGAGCCCTCAGTGTTGGTACCTGCATCACCCCAGGGCACAAGGATGCTACCAGTTCATTTTTAACACACGCCTGCTGACTGCCTTCATTTCTCTTAACTGCATCTGCTTCCCCTGATGCCCAATAACAGGCTGGCCTGGCTTATTTCAAACCCTGCATTTAATTAACATTCTCATTCTGGACTCAGCTGCCACAGCAGTGCAAAGGACCCCCGAGAAGCATCAAGGTGCACTTTGGAACTACCTTCACTCTGCAGCTGGTGTTTCTGTCCCTCATCCAAGCCCCAGGAACTCTGTCCTTCTCACCTCTGCCGACGTCTGTCACCACCACAAGCCGCGGTGACAGGAGTCACGGCGCCCCAGGTGCCCTGCCAGGGCAGGCGAGGGGCGCAGCACTCACCGGTCGGTCTGCAGCACGTGGATCAGGTGCTCCATGGCCTGGATCCCGACCTCCAGCCGGTACTTCTGCGGGGGAGAGGCGGGGCTGTCACCGAGTGCCCCGAGCGCCGGGCAGGGCGTTTGCATCCCGACCCCCGGCCCTTACCTTGGACAACGACTTGAGCGCGCGGACGGCGTCCCTGCGGTCCTCCAGCAGCGTGGACGAGGCCACCCGGTCACACAGCTTCTGGATCTGGGCAGGGCACAGCACGGGGCTCAGCCGGCAGGGCCGCGCCAGGCCCCGCACCCGGCCCCGCAGCCCGCCCCGCTCACCGTGTCGGCCCCCGAGGGCTGCGGGCCGGCGCTCGGGCCGCCCATGACGCCCCGCAAGAAGTTCATGGCGGCTCAGCCCGGCCCGGCCCCGCTCCGAGGGCTCCCAGTCCGATCCCGATCCCGATCCGCCGCCTCCGCCGAGGAAGCGCCGCCGCGCCTGCGCTGCCACGTGGCGGCCACGGGGCGGGACCGCGGGGACAGCCAGCCCTCCGTGGTGACACATAGCGGGGACACGGGGAGGGCCGGCCCTCCATAGGGACACACACACCGGGGACACCGGGCAGGGCCAGCCCTCCACAGGGACACATAGCGGGGACACGGAGACGGCCGGCCCTCCATAGGGACACACACACACGGGGACAGCCCGCCCTGCACACACACACTCGTACACACACACACACACACACACACACACACACACACACACACACACACCTGGGCACGGGCAGCACCCCCGGCCCCGATCCCAGCCCACAGCACAGTGCCCGGTGTCGGTCGGGTCCATGCAGTGCCTGCGCTGCTCACTAGGGCAAAGCGCTGTCCCACGCCGCTGGGAACAGCAGGGGCAGCCCCCAGAAGGGGTTGTGGCCCGCTGGCTCCCGGTGGAAAACAGATGTGCAGGTGCTGGGGACATGACTCTGTGAGGAGAGAACCCCAGCACAGCCCTGTGCCCCAGTTGCCTGAGGCTTCTCAGGGGTCTGTGCATCCAGAACAACGCCAAGACCTGGAATTCAGTTGTCTTAAGAGTAGCCATCACCTTTTCCCTTTTAACTACAAGTAGAAAACCACTGTTAATACCTTTGGAACTCAATCACAGAGAACCAGAAGCTCACCCAGGTATCACTGATGGTCCAGTCCAAGGCTAGAGCACTAAGCAGTTGAATTCCTTTCAGATGCTGAATTTCCCGACTTTGGACACTACTGCAGCACTTCCAGATTCTGCTGAGGAGCAACAGTCAGGCACTGCACCCACAGAGCAGATGCCAGCCTGAGCCTGCCATGCTGATGGCTACTGGTAGGGTTGGGGGTTTCACAGTGCTTGGCTTATTCTACACAGCTAATGGAATCAATTTAATTCCAGCTATAGCAAATGAAAACAGAAAGGTACAAGCAGGATGACCAGTTCCCAAAACTGGTTTGTTTGCTACCCAGGATAAAACCCCTCTCACATCACAGTTTAAATGAAGAGCTTCAAGGATTCGGTTTTCCTCAGCTAAAGAATGAAATCAATATTTTAATCTGAAAAATGCAACTAGAAGTGCACATGTACTCTCTGTGTTCTAGAATGAGTAGCTTCCTCCCCCCTCTGAAGACAAGCACCAAAAATCAACGTGTTAGGTCTAAAAGGATGCAATACCACAGCAGTCATTACAAAACAGGCTTTGGTGAAGCACTTACCTTAACTTCCAACTGCATTTCTTGAGGCAGCAGGAGAAGTCCCGAGCACCTGCAGTCCCTCAGGACCCCCCAAACCTCACAGCTGGCCAGCTGTGCTTTTCCATTGCCCATTTTCCCCTGTGCAGACCCTGCCCAGCACAAGGCCCAGAGGGCTTTTGTCTGAGTGGGCTCTTACCCTCCACTGTCCAGTAGCAGCAAAACAAGATGTTTTTTAACTCGAAAAAAACTGAAGTTCTCCTCTTAAATCCAAGGGCTTCAAATACAACGGAGTAAAACCGGCTCGGCCTGTTCCCAGCAGGGATGGCTGAAGGCACTCACCGTCCTGAGACAGTGCACACACCCCAGCTGCCCTGAAACACACAGGGTGTTGTGCTCTTTACAAAAAACCGACCAAAACAAGGGTTTTCCACCAAAGGACCTTTATTGATTTGTTTCCACGTATCTCCATCCTTACACGTACAGCCCACAGGAAAGGAAATGAGTTGCTTGGAAAAGGTATTTGACCCACCTCAGCTGCCCTCTGGGGACACAACACACAAGCGGCAGCTTTTACCACCTCGGCAAAGAACTACTTGGTGCTTCATCCTCAGCCTTGCACATAACTCAGGAAAACTTGTGTTTCTTGGAGAAGTTCGGACCTTCCCCCTCCCGGAGCCGCGGGAGCAGCCCTGGCCTCAGCCGCAGCAGAAGCTCGGACACTGCGGACAGGGCACCGCTCCGCGCTCAGTCCCCGCCCGGCCCGCACCCCTCGGCCCCGCGGGCCGTCCGAGCCCAGCCCCGGAGGCGCCCCTAAAGCAGAACGGGACTGGTTAAACTGAGACCGAACCCACCACTGGTCCAACCAGACCCACTCGCCACGTTCCCGCCATTCACCCCGCCGGGAAATGGGCGCGCGCCGCTGACGTCACGGCGCGCGGGGATTGGCG
>VWZD01002618.1:248641-270217 GCA_013396695.1 Sakesphorus luctuosus
CGGGGGGCGGTGGCTTTTGTTCGCCATCACCTTGGCGGCTGTTCCGCCCGGCCGCGGGCACGCCGGGAACGAACGGCGCCCCCAGGCCCCGCGCTCCTCGGGGCCGCTGCGGGGCCGGGGCCGGGCCCTGCCGTGCGGGGCCTCCGGGGCTGTGCGGGCCCCGCCGTGTCCGGGGCGGGTGTGCCGTTCCGACGGCTCGGCGGGCCCCTCTGCCCTCCTGTGGGTTAGCCCTGCCGTGGCAGCGCTGGCTCTGAGCGCCCTTCCAGCTCTGCAGAGCTCTCCCTTCTCAGCTCCCCCTTACCCCAGCCTGGGCTGCTCGGTTTTCACACAGAGTAATATGGCAGAAGGTGTTGCGAACACCTTTTATTCTGCAGAGCTGGATGCCCTGAGTAGACCTTGCCTGAGCTGCTCTTGTTTGTCACCTGAGTTGAGCTCAGGGCCTTCTCAGGCTTTTGCCCCCCTTTCTCTCGGGGTCACTGCAGTTCCCGTGGGGTGCCTGGGAGCATCTCCACAACAAAGGTTTAAAATCCCTAGAGTGAACTTGGATGTTGAACTTGGGGCCAAGTACCAGTGCATGAAAGAACTATCACAGAAGAGAACAGCATTATATGAGATTATTGTTGTATTTCAACTAGAAAGTCTTAGTCATTGTTGTAGACGTTGTTAATTGTGGCCTTCCATGCTGGTTTGGCAATTGCCAAGCCCTCTGTATGCTCTAGACAGTTCAGGTTCAGTGTGCAAATGTTGTGCTCTGGTACAGAAAGAACTGTAAAGGTACCCAAGGTAGTTTTGAGCTGTTGGGAAATAGGGTAAGTTGTGTCTGTCCATACCCAGGTGCCTGGAGGTGACATGTCTGTGTTCCTGTAGCACTGCGAGGGGATGCAGGATTTGTCAGCTTGGACTCTGAGCTGCTCAGTTGTGGTTGCTGCCAGACTGGTGTTGGGGCAGATTTATCGTTAAGGAGGCATTCTGTGGCTGCTGTGACATCTTTTCTGTGCAAACTGGCTGAAACTGAAGAGCTGAACGAGCTGGCCCTCACCTGCTTGGCTGCCAGTGCCCCTGTGAATACATGTTTTCCTTCCTGCAGCTGAGCTTTCAAATGAGGTGTCTCCTCTCACACTCAGGATCATTGCCCAGCACTGGGAATATGCTGGGGAAACACAGTTCCTTACATGCACAGGGTAGGATTTGAGTCTTCCTCCTACTGTAGCAGTTGTGGTACTGGATATCATTGCTTTGGAGAGTATTTGACAAGAGCAGAACTGCAGTGCAACTGCAGTAACATGTGAAACATTGAATCTGTCACACTAACAGATGTATGTGATGAGATGCTGGAAGATGCTGAGCCTGGTGTTGGATGCTGATACAGAGATGGAGTGGAGATAGAGACAGTGTTCCCCAGAACAGGTCACTGTTGTCAGTGCAGTCTGGGTGGGTATTGGCTGCACTGTTTCAGAGTTATGTTTTAGAAGTGTAGCTTGATGTCTGTGTGCCTTTAGTTACGGACAGATTGCTTTGTGGCTGAGCTGTTCAGAGGGTAATATTTGCTTGTCAGTAAATCAAAACACTCAGTTTTTTATTAAAACAAGTAGTGGGGCCCGTGTCTCCTTTGCAAAGCTTAAAAGTTGTCTTGATCAAAGTTCCCTTCAACTTCAGGTGGCACTTCTTGAGCTGCTGTCAGAACTCAGCTCAGCCTTTTGGGCTTGCAGAGCCTGGCGTTGTGCTTCATTTGTCATGGCCATCCAAAGATGTTCAGTAAATTCCAGCACCACCCTGCACTTGTTCCTTGGAAGAAAATATCCTTTCTGCTTTGTCCTTTTGCTTATCTTTGTCTGCAAATAACAAATAATTCCTTTCTGTGCCAGCTCTCCCATTGTTTCTGCTCTCTTGAAAGAAATCCCACCTGCAGGCTGAGGTTGTTGTTGAGCTCTTGGGTCACACCTGTTCAGTGTGCCAGAAGTGCTGCCCTGGGATGTGTGCACGCCTTCAGTTACAGAGCTGGGGCCCTTGGCCCTCACCTCTGAGGCTTGGGGGGAGAGGAAAGAGATGGCATGGGTCATTCAGGCTTCTAGCTTGCCAGTTTAGTGCCAGATCTGTCTGTGGCTGCTGGTTCTCCCTGGTTCAGGACGGCTCTGCACATCCTGTGTGCCCTCCTGGCAGCACAGGAATCCCGGGTACTGCACTGGGTGGAACTTCCATCAGTTAGTGAACTGTTGTCAGCCTGACATGGGCAGGATGCCCCCTGGGTGGGTGGGCATAATGGCAGGGGCGTTGGTGTCACTGCTCTGTGTGTCCTTATTTAGTCATGTGCATGGGCAGGGGGTTTTACCAGTCCAGTTGCACCCTAAAGGAACTAGCAGATAAACATGTGTGATTTCTGGTGAATGCCATCTCAGTTGCAGTGTTTTGTTCCTGGCCAGTGTGTACACAAGTGCCTCAAGCCATAAGTTCTCATTAAGACACTTCCCCTCCAGCTGCTCAGGCAGATCTAAGAATGTGGTTCGTTTCATTCAAGTGAGAAGAGCACTCAGGTTCTGCTTTTTTAGCTGTTACTCATTTTCTCTTGAGTGTGTGCTGCAGAAAAGTGGAACTCCACCTTTTGCAGAGTGCATGTGTGATGGGGCTTCCCTGGGGCCTGGGCAGTGCTGAGGACACAGTTCTATTTAAGTTGGGCCCATTTAAATTGGTGGTGCTCATGCCCCGAGGTTTGGCTTAAATTGCACTGGTGCCTTTACATCCAACCCCCTTGGGCCTGCTGAGATGGGGCCTGGACTTAGGGCTGTGCTGTGCTAATTGGGACACGTGGAGCTTTTCATCTTGTGCAAGCTGGTTTTGTGGCACCCACGGTGCTGGCAAGGAGCACCTGCAGCTTTATGGGACTGCCTTTTAATGACCTGGGAGACCTGAACGGTCCATTAAGCCTCTGCTACCCCTCCTGAGATCTCTGAAGAGAGAAGGAAATAATGCCAGGGCAGGCAAAGGACTGCACTGAGACATCCTGTACAACACTGGGGTTGTGTGATGTCAGTTAGTGGCACTGTCACTTGAGACATGCAGAGAGGTGCAAGGTGAGCAGTGAAACAAACCTGCCTGTGTGCTCATGGCATCCCTGCCTTTTCCAGGTTTCCTGCAAGGTTTTGACAGCCCTTCCTGAAATAGGCCAGCTTGCAGTGAAGGAAAGGTGCAGTGTGATAGAGATCTCGTGCAGTGTAATGGCTCGTCACAGATTGTTGTGGTTTGTCCCCAGGGGCGTTCTGTGTTCCTCGAGGTGTGCCAGCAGTTTGTTAACAAATTATTGCTATATTCATAAGAAGGGTGGTGCCTGTCATCTGCTTTTTAATAGGGTCTTGAAAACCATGGTGAAACTCCATCCTTGGGTGTCTCAGAGGGACTTGTGCTGAAGATCTTGTCACCGTTTTGTTTTTAGCATCTGCTTAGGGGGCAGGGGAGGAAAAAACGAGTAGTCTCACCTTAGACATGGAGATGGCCTTGTTCTTTTAAGGCTGGTTTCTCAGTAAGGTTGCCATGTGTCTGCCATTGCTGTAGTGTGAGTCATGCTGGGAAGATCCTCAAAGTGCTCAGGTTCTGTTTGCTTTCCTTTGCTGCCCATCTGAACGTGCACAGGGCTCAAACCTTTGTTGTCCCTTAGTATTTGTAACATTTGGGTTTGCTTCTCATTAGCACAGTTACTTCCCTTGGGGCTTCCCATAAGGCACAATAATGCTGTATTCCAGAGCCTTGGGAGGATGTATTGAAAACTCTGGATAAGCCTAAAGGAGGTGTGCTGATCTCTTATGCCCAAGCTCCAGATTTGTGTTTCAGGCCTTGCCTTCTGTCTTACCTGCAAGTTTGTTTCAGGTGTGATCCCTGACTCAGCTGTATTTAGGAACAGCTTTGGTCTTGTCTTGTGGCTTGGATTGCTGGGTTAAGATCACTGTAACTGTCCAGTAAGTGTAAATTATTTGAGCTGAGTCCTTGGGCTTTTTCCTTCAGAGTTCATTATGATGATGGTGCAGGATCTGGCGTGTTTGTGGCGCAGTTCCTGTTGGGCTGGGATTGCAAACAGGCCCTTGTAGTGGCCCTTGACTTGGGGTGATGGGTCAAGGTTATTTTGGTAAGAAAAGTATGTTTCTAGGATTATCTGTCAAGTTGGAAACTTGGGGTTTTGACTTGGTGTTCACTGCCTGCTGCCCTGTCTACACATTAGGTTTTGGAGAGGGAAAGTAGGTTAGGTTTGCATGTAAGAACTGGGGGAATTTCCTGGTTGCAGACACTGGCAGTCTGCTGAGCCATCAGAAAGTGTTCCAGAGTACTGAAGGTCATTTTGTGACATGGATGGGCAGGAGCACAGCAGGTTGAACCAGGTGACCCCTGCAAGGCCTTTCCAAACTAAATTGTTCTCTGGCAACTGGGAACTGCAGTGAGGTTTGACAAAGAGCACCCAAGCATTTGGTCACCTCTGAGGCACAAGGGTCTCCCTCCCCAGTCTCCAGAGAGCGTGGATCCAGCCCACCCAATTCCTGCAGAACGTTGGTGCTCCCACCTTCGTGGTCCTGAGGTGACAGTGACCTTTTGGAGTAGATGTGCTTTTAGAGAAGGGAATGGTCCCAACCAGTTGCCTTAAGAAACTGTGTTCCTGTTTGCTTTGCAGAGCTGTGGAACTTGGAGTTTTAAACCCTTAACTTGGAGTTTTAAACCCTTATCACTTTATTGCCAGAGGCTTAAATAAATGTACAAGAGATCTTTAACAGGGGTTTTGTTTGGTTGTTTGAGGGGGTTTGATTATTTTTTTTAAAGCACCTCACCTGTTCTGGAAGAGACTTTGTATCCACTGTTCTCTGCCTGTCAAAGTAATACCTGAATAGACTGAACTCTTTGTATTGACTCAAATGAGGTGGGGGGGGGTGTCCTGAATTGGTGCAGTGGAGTCCCTGTTCCCATCACTGTTTCACTGTACTATCACTGTGTTCCTGCTGCTGTGGGGAAGCTGTGGGGATGTGTTCCAACTGGCCTGGGTGTTTTGCCTTGCAGCGTTTGACCCTGTGTACCAAAGCAATGGTGATGGAGAAGCCCAGTCCCCTGCTCGTGGGGCGGGAGTTCGTCAGGCAGTACTACACCCTGCTCAACAAGGCTCCCGACTTCCTGCACAGGTGACACGCCCAGGGCTGAGGGTTGGCAGCAGGAGGGGGGCTGTTCTTGGACACTCAGCTCTGACTGGGGCAATTTCACCTGCCCTGCCCATTCCTTGGGCTCTGTAACTGAGTCTGATCACGTGGGTACGTGGCATGCTCTGGGGAAAAGCAAGCTGCCCTCAGCTGATCAAGTGGTCATGGGGACAGATTGCAGAGATCCCTGCTGGGGCTGGGCAGGCTGGATAGGCAGTGGTGAGCAAGCTCCCCTGGTGCAGGTGGGACTCTCTGCTCAGGAACATTCTCTGCCCACTGCTAAGTGTCACCAATGACAACATCTGTGGATTTGTCTTAAACACCTCTGCACAGAAGAGTCCAAGAGGTTTTGGTATGGTTGAATCACATCTGATTGCTGAGCTGCTGGTATGAGATACCATCCTCTGTGCTTCCAGTCTCTGCCACTGCTGCCCCTTTTTCCTTGCACTGAAAATATTAAGCATTTGTCACATGCTTTATAAGCTGGCAGTAAAAATCCAGATCAAAACTTGGACTATGGGAGGCTCAAAATTTGCAAGTGGAATGGAAGTACCAAAGGATATGTGAAATGTAAGAAAAATACTGGAAGCAAGTGCCCATAGTTGCCTGTCCAAACCACAGGCTCCCTCCTGCCCAAGGGTTTGAGGAGAGACTTGGGTGCTGGTGGTGCTGGGGAACCTTCAGGCCACAATGGCCACCTCCCTTGAAAGAACCAAGGGAAAGGTTCCTTCAGGAGTTTGCTGCATGACCTTGGGCAAACTGGAGTACTGGATTCTAAGTTTGTGTTCTTGGAGCCCCTTGACTTGCTGTTGGTGCTGAACTCCTGTTCCATTGAACTCTACAGCTCTTGACTAAAACACTTGTTGGTTTTGGTTCTGGTTTTTTCACTGCTGTGACATTTGTGTCTCTTCACTTGCAGGTTTTATGGCAGGAATTCTTCCTACGTGCATGGAGGGCTGGATGCCAGTGGCAAACCCCAGGAAGCAGTGTATGGTCAAGCTGTGAGTATCCGAGTCAGTCATGGCATCCTCATTAATGTTCAGAATAAAGCAGGATTTTCCTTTACCAGAGGCTTTGACTTCCTCACCTGGTAGATCATGTATTGTTGTACTGCTTCCTGTTCAGAGACAGAGAGGAATTTGTTAGCTAAAGTTTTTTTGTTACCTATTTCTGCTTTTACTGAGGGTCATGTTTGATTCATCAGCTTTGCATCTGGGCTGCAGAAAATACATTGGGGATGGAACAGGAAATCAGGAGGCCCTGACAGTAACTGATGTATCTTATTTAGGTTAGAAGTGGTTCTTTGGGAAAGAGACTGATCTTTGTGAATTACATGAAATTCTTCAGTGGGTGGAGTTATGTTCAAGTGGAATGTAACGTTTTGAACAAGTGGAGAAAGGGTTGCTTTGGCTGCACCTCTTTAGCACAGTAATGTGTGTCACCAGTGCCATCTGTTCCTGTGCCAGCCACATCTTTGAGCAGTGTGGCTTGTGTGGCAGCACAGAAATCCCTGCAATGGAGATGTTCCCCCCTCCTGTCATGTTTGGGTGCTTTGACCACGGAGGGAGGGTTGGTTTGGGGTGTTTTTCATGTTGGGTTTCATTATTTTTTTTAACACAAAGGAAATCCTGTCCCTTGCACAGGTACTTTAAAAAAATGAAAGCCTTAAAATAGGTCAGGGCTTTTAATACAGCTGGAAAAATTGGATGGCAAGTAGTATGCTGTTTGACTACTCTGAGAGGTCCTTGAATCCTAGTGGAAAATTTCAGGTTAAAAGTCAAATGAGCTCAGGTAGACTCTTGTCAATGCAAGGCACTTCTTACTTGCTGTGTGTACCTTTTGAGCTTCAGGGCAGTGCTTTTCTGTGGTGGGCTGGTTCAGATCAGGTGTTTCAGAGGCACTACAAGCTGTGTCCAGCAGCCCCCGCAGCTGAAGGGCGTGTGTGCATTCGCAGGAGATCCACAAGAAGGTGATGTCCCTGCAGTTCGTGGAGTGCCACACCAAGATCCGCCACGTGGACGCGCACGCCACGCTGAGCGACGGCGTGGTGGTGCAGGTCATGGGCGAGCTGTCCAACAACGGGCAGCCCATGAGGAAGTTCATGCAGACCTTTGTGCTGGCCCCAGAGGTGAGTGTGGGGGGCTGTTACACTGCAATGGCAGCCATGGAAACCTGGCCTGCAGCTGCAGTCTGTCACACCGGGACACAGGAGATGGCCTGGCTGTCAGACTTGGTTTGGAGGCTGTCCCTGCCCGTGCCACGGCTGGGCAGAAGTTGCTGTTGGGGTGTGTGCTCAGGCAAGAGGTGCTGCTTGGAAAGCAGGGACATGGTCCTGTGGCACAACACTGGTGTGCACCCCACAGCTCATCTCTCTGAGCCATCCCTGCTGACTGCCAGTAATCCATACCTGCCAAACACTGCCTCTTGCTCTCCTGCAGGGATCTGTTCCAAACAAGTTCTATGTCCACAACGACATCTTCAGGTATGAAGATGAAGTGTTTGGGGATTCAGAAGGAGAGCTTGATGAAGGTGAGGAGGACTGTACATGCAGAGTTGGTCTGCTTCTCATGCCTCTGGCATGTGTGCACAGCTGTCTCTAGCTTCTGTTTGTGAAAATCATAAGCAACCAAGACTCTGGAGTGAGAGGAGGGGTCTTCCATCTTTCCTTGCAGCTAATTTTACCTTGTTTTATCAATGCAGCTATTTTGATTGCTGTTAGTTTAATATGCTTTTATTTTGAGTGCAGCTCGTGTACACTTGCAGAGGTGTATAAGGAAGGTTTTGTTTTTGTGTCAGAGTCTGAGGAGGAGGTGGAAGAGGAGCAGGAGGAAAGACAGCCATCACCTGAACCTGTGCAAGAGAATGCAAGCAGTACCTACTACGAGAACCATCCTGTGACGTAAGAACTCCTTTTCCTTACAGGAAGTTGCGTTTTAATAAAAATAACAGAATTGCTTTGGCTTTGGGTTCTGGATGTGATTTAACAAGTAGTTCAGAGAACATACCCTTGGCATAGCGGGGTGTGTTACCTAAGGGTACGTTATTTTGAAACATTGCTTCTGTGTTGCAGAGAAGACAGGCAGGATGTATGTTAGTTACTTTCACCTCTGGTATCTAAAGTCAGGTGAAGAGGTAACAACCGTGTGTGTGTTACACTTAATGGCATCTTTGTTACTCAAACGGGCAACAGGGAGTTGATACCATGTAGTTTATGTGAAGAGTTGGCAGAGGGGTGGTTGCTCATGGAATCACAGAGCAGCTGGAGCTGGGTTTGGAAGGGACCTTTTAAAGGTCATCTAGTCCAATTCCCTGCACTGAGCAGGAATATCTTGATGTGTTACTCCTCAAATTTGGGTATCACCTGAAACTGAGAGCTATGCAGCTCTACTGGAAGAACAGGTCTCTGTCTCCAAATCTGAACAAGAATAAAGAAAATTACGATTTTATAAGAAAAAAACATTCTATTACAAAAACTAGATAAACAAATAACTCCCACAGACAAACAACTCCAAACCCTTGTGCTTTTTTAAAAACATAGGAATGGCTTCATAAGGGCCAGAAATGACCTCCTGGTTGCCCTGTTAAAACATCCAGTTATGGCATCACTAGGCAATGTCTGCTGAGTGCAACAGTGATCTTTCCAACACCAGCTGTTCCCATAGCAGAGCTTACAGAAAGCTGTAAGATACAAAGCAGTTGAAAAGCTCCTAAAATGCATTTGATTATTGTAGCAATGGGATAGAGGAGGCACTAGAAGAATCATCTCATGAACCTGAGCCAGAATTGGAAGCTGAAACAAAAACTGAGGAGCTGAAAGCTGAGGTAGAAGAGAAGACCCTTGAGGAGCTAGAAGAGAAGTCTCCATCTCCACCTCCTGTAGAGCCTGTTTCACTACCACAAGAGCCACCAAAGGTGAGTTCAGAGTCATATCTGTGCTACTAGATGCAGATGATAAAACAGATTGGCTTTTGAACTTTGCCTTTTTGAGTGGCCATACTGGTCCCTCTCGTTAGTGTCATGCTCTATGAACAGGTAGACATGAACCTTGAACATGTGAAAAAGGAAGAAGTGGCATTTTTAAGTGCTGCTCATCAACTAGTGTAAATTTTCTGCTCTGCTTGTGAAGTGTGTGTGTTGTTTTATGCATGTGTAGACATTTTTAAATGTAGAGGTAATGTATGTTAAGGAAACACCTCGAGCTACCACCACCAAAAGTCTCATACAGTGGGAACCACTGCTCTTCCTTGGGAAAAAGCCCTGACACACTGACACATGCAGAATTGCTGGCACTGTAGGTTCAACGCCAGAATGGGGACACTGACAGTCTGCTCTAGGGGTGGGATGTCTAATATCCTAAGCCCCAGTGCACACCATGCACCCTGTGCTGTGCTTACACCTGGGAGGGCAGGAGGTGCTGGGAGAGCCACGGAGGCTGGAGTCAGGGCATGTTCTAGCTCCAGCAGGTCTCCCCTGCTTTTTTCCCAATTCTTTCCCTCTTTTGCATTTTCACTTGTAACTTCTGGCATCCACTTTGTTTCTTCCTGCAGCAGACCCTTGGCACTGCAGGGCTGTCAGTCCCAGGTTTGGTACCCCATGGAGAGCAGCTCTCTGGGCTGGCTCAGGTGGCACAGCAACACCTGCCCTGGTCTGGGGGCACAGCCACTCGAGCTGCACACCCCTGGGTCTCCCCTGGAATGCACATCACTGGTGTAAAAGCCAGCCCTGAACCCAAAGTGTATTAGCAGCAGACGAGTTTCCCTGTGGGAATGTCAGTGGTTTGCCATGATTAGTAGCCTGGGTTTGTTGCATTTCCTGCAGGCTTTCTCTTGGGCTTCAGTGACCAGTAAAAACCTGCCTCCTAGTGGTACTGTTTCTTCCTCTGGAATTCCACCCCATGTTAAAGCACCAGTCTCACAGGTAACCCATCTGTGAACACCTTGGATTGTCTCATTACTTCTGCAAACTGCTTCAGTTTTTTAAATTAACAGATCAACTTGCTTGACTTAAATTGCACAGGTTAATTGTGTCTTAAATGTTCACGCGCTCACCTCCGTGTCGCAAGCGAGGGCACTCACACCTAACAGGCATGACTTGGGTGATGGTCATGTTAACACTGTTAGATGGAAACAGGAAATGGCTACTGAAGGTTGGTTTGACCTGTCTGAAAGGGGTGTGGCTCGGTTTACAGGGGAAAACAGAATGCCAGTTCCCCACAAAACGTTAGTTTTCTGAAGTGTGTTTGGAAAGGGCGTTGGTGGAAGTGCCCCAGCACTGTGTAAAAGGGATGGCACCGTGTCTGAGGTGCTGGACTGCCTTGCAAGGCTTAACAGCCACAGAAATAGGCTGGGCTTCATTAGCCATGTGTAATGAGCTTGTCACACAACCCTGTACCAACTTATGACTGTGTGAGCAATGGAAAGATTCACACTTCCTTACCAGGACAATGCTGCCTTCCCATTCCTGTGATGCCTGGGTGAGGACGGAAAGGAGCAAAGGAGTTTGGCTGGGGGATAGTCCGTGTCCTGCACACACCAGGTTGGTGTGAGACAGCTGAGACTCAATTCAGGTTCTTCCATCTGTATAAAAATCCTGAAAATGGAAAATGTGTCCTTCAACCTCTAGTCCTGCCACTGTGTGCCCAAGCACCCTCCGTCATGGTAACTCATGTCCAACCTCCTTCCAAGACTTCTGTTTTGAGCAGAGCAGCTGGGTTAGTGCAGCTCTTGCTTGTGCACTGCTTGCTTCCCAGTTTGTACTGACACAGAGGGCCTGTCTGGTGTTAGCCTTCAGCCAAAGGCATGTTGGAAAAGAAAACAGGGAAAACAGAACAAACACTCCAACCAACCAAACACTAGCACCTTGTATGGTGTTGCTGCTGGGTTTGCTGGGGCTCTCATGGAGCTCAGACAATGGCTGTGTAAGGAGGTGGGAAGCCTGGCTGCCTTCATCAGCTGAAGCAGGCCTTGGAATGCTTAGGTTGTATTGAACCTGTAAAAACTGGGGGGTTCTGGTACAGAGTAGATTTCCCTTATGCAAAACCAAAGTTGGTTTTAATTTATTTGCCATAGAAGGTGGATTTTTGTAATGTGCCTGCAAAAGTAATTTCAAATGACATGGACAAGAGAGCAGAAGGCAGCTTAGAGATGTTCCCTTAGATACTTTTGTGTTGGCTGTGCTGCTTGTCCTGCTTTGTGCCTTTTAGATTCCCTGTGCTCTGACTTTCTGTTCAGGTGGTCCTGTGTGGGCATTTCAGAACAACACTGACATGGCAGGCATTCCAACTCCCAGCTCTTCTGCAGCCAGAATGACTCAGTGCTGAGCTCCTGTTCTTGCACATGTTTCAGAGGTGCTGTACAGAAACCTGGCAGAAAAGGCCCCATTTGTGGAAGGGGCTGCAAATCAGGAGCAGCTTTGCCCTGTTCTCCTGGATCCATTAGTGCCACACACTGTGCCTGTAACCCGGGACAGGAGGGGTGCTGCTGGCTGGGGGCTCCTCTGGGATGCTGCTCCACCTGGTGCCAGGGATGCTGCCAAGCAGTTGGGCACTGCCTGCTCCTTCCTTTCCCTGCAGCACTCCAGTTTTTCCCTCCTTTTCTCTCAAGGTACAAATGCAGCCCCTGTAGTGTTAGCTCAGAGCCCTCCCAGGGCTGTATGCACACTGTTGTGGATATAAACCAGCTCAGTTCTGTCTGTGTACAGCTGTGGGGTGGAACAGGGCAGCAGTTCTTACTCTTTTTCTAATGTGGGTGATTGGAAATCGACCTGCCTGCATTCATAAACCTGGGCTTTGCTTTGATGCATTTTCAGGTATTTTTGTGTCCCCTTTTTATTACCATATCAGCTGTCCTGGGGCTGCAGAGGGGCAGAGGCAGGCAGGGTGCTCCCTGACTCTTGTCTTGTGGCTTGGCAGGGCTGAGTCCCTGTACCCCGTGTGAGCTCCTGAAGCACAGAGCCAGTGCCACCCTTTGCCTGGTTGTCTGCAAAGCTCCATCAGGCAGAGGGTTGGGACATGCTTTGCTCCTTTAGTGGCTGTAGAAGCCCTTCCTGGGTGCCTTGGGGAGCAGTGTGTGCTGGCTGGGGAGTGCTGGGAGGCGTGGGCTGCTGTGGGGGCTGTGAGGGCAGCGCTCCCTGGGGGTGCTGCTGGCACTGACAGGGGTTTGGGGCACCCCTGGGCACAGCTGCTCTCCTCCCCAGGCAGGCTTGCTCTGTAATAAGGGCTGATGCTGATCAGGGAACAACAAATGAGATTAGCTGGTTGTGTGCTAGATGAGCAGTTCAGGGAAATGCAGAGCAGGCAGGTGCAAGTTAACTGTTATTTGGGGTTTAGTAAAGGACACAAAGTGTCTCAGGAATGGGAGGCTGAACATAGTAAGTTTTGCTTTCGAGATGTCGTTTATAAAACATTAAAGATGTGTGAGTGAAAAATGGCAGAGGAGTTCCAGTGACCCATGAGGAAATATAATGGAACAAGATTTAACAGGAAGGCTGATTTTTCTGCCTTATTTTTGGAACTGAAAAGGTAACCCCAGCAGTATTCTAAGGACAGCCTAAGGCTTAGCTGTGGAGAGCACCAGTGACAGGAGGGTGAAACATTCATTTGGTGCATAATACCTGCATGGTTCCTGTAAAATCCAGTCTTTTTTCCCCCTGGGAAGTACTCTCTGGCTGGAACTGCCAGTTTTCTTGAGCCCTTAAAGGAAAATAATGGAGATGTTTAACATAAACTTCTCCCCAGCAGTCTGGGCCTACAGCTGGTCACCTTGTGTTTAGTCTTACTTTCTGGCTAGTCCTCTATTTTTATGCCTCTGAGGATAATTTTGTTTTTCTAAGATAGGAACCCAATGCAGCAGCAGCTGCTTAACTGTTGTACAGAAAATGCTGGGAATTGCTTCAGTGACCAGCAGTCTGCATAAGAATATTTATTGTTGTTCTCTCTCTGTTTCTCAAATTATCTTTAGAAGCATTTTTATCTGGGGAGAAAAAAAATTGAATAGGTGTTCTAGTACCTGAATATGAAGGGTGTACTTTGAGTATCATGGTCTTGGCATCAGGGAAGTTGAACAGTATCCTCAGCAGGTAGTAATTTCAGGTGACTTTATTATATCAGAAATACTTACTAGACTTCCAAGGGCTTTCGTTTCCTTCTCCTTTTTCTTTTTGGTAGTTCTCATATAGTTGCTCTGCACCAGAGGAAGAGAATTCCTTGGGGCCTTGGACAGCAAATGTGATTTTCCTGTCTCTCTGTGTTCATCTTGGGCTGCCTCCTAATCCCTGCAGTTTGAGCTTGGCGTGAGGAAGCTTTGTGGCCTCTGTGATTTAGGTCAGGGCTAGGGGTTTGTGAACAGCAGAGCGTTGGGGTCTCAATGCCTGCTCAAACATGGAAAATTCACCCTGGCCACGTTTGGGGAGAGCTCTGGATGAGAGATGTTTGCTTTGCACCTTTTAACAGAGAGAACTGAGCGCTGCAGTCCTGGATTGGTACAGAGGAATTTATAGAGGTGAACAGAACATAGTCCCAAACACATTGACGTGGATGTGTATGTTCACAGTTCGTTTTGTGCATGCCACTTACCTGTGTCCTGTGTTGTGGGGGGTTTGTTGTGCTGAGTTGGCGGTTTGGGTTGGTTTTCCTTGGGTCAGTGTTGAATAATGCACATTCTCCTGTTGTAGCCAAGAGTGGAATCTAAACCTGAAGCTCAGTCTCAGCCTCCTCGTGTCCGTGAGCAGCGTCCCAGGGACAGGCCGGGTTTCCCACCCCGCGGCCCTCGCCCAGGTACTGTGGGAAGCTCCTGTGCCTGTTGGGGAGTGGGTAGTGAGAGGTGCCCCCTGGACAGGCCTTGCCTGTGCCTGCCTGGGGTTTGGCTGGTGACTGACTATCTGTTCCCGCTGCCTTCCCCTGGCAATGGGGGAATTTGGTTTGGGGTGCAGGCTGGTGTAAGTGAGCGTGCTCGGTGCTGCCCATAGGTGTGTCCATCCAATGCACACCCCTCTGCTCACCTCCGTGGTTGTGCCTCCCTTTGCTGCCCCAGGGCGAGGGGACATGGAGCAGAGCGAGTCGGAGAACCGCCGGATCATCCGCTACCCCGACAGCCACCAGCTCTTCGTGGGGAACCTGCCGCACGACATCGACGAGAGCGAGCTCAAGGAGTTCTTCATGAGTAAGTGCAGGTTCCAGCTGGGCAGGCTGAGGCCACAGCTGTGTTACAGGCTCACACCCAGGGGCCTGGGCGCCACGGGGGCTCTCACCCAGCACAGCACTGCACAGCTGGCACTGGGCTCTGGCAAAGCAGCTCTTCCTTTGTGTTTCCCCAGGCTTTGGGAATGTGGTAGAGCTTCGCATAAATACTAAAGGAGTGGGAGGAAAACTGCCTAATTTTGGTTTCGTGGTGTTTGATGATTCCGAGCCGGTCCAGCGGATTTTAGTTGCAAAAGTAAGTATTGGCATTGAGTATTCCCTTCCAGGGATGCACTGACTGCCTGAAACCCCAAGTGATGTGGGCTATCCTAGCTGGTATTGGTGTTGGTTCTGGCATTCAAAAACAGCTGTAAGTTTTGTCACAGTCCTTCTGCCAGAAGTGCTGTGTAGCTTACAAAAGCTGTGCTAGCACTCCTCAGAACACTTCATAAGGAATTTGGGTCTCTTACCTACACACTGGTAGCACACAGAGCTCAGCACTTTTAGAGAGCCTTTTGAGCTGAAAGTGGAGCAGGTAACCCTTCGAAGGGCATCACCTGGATGTGTGAACTCTGCACCCTGGGGATGAGAGGAAGGAGCAGGGTTGTTTGCAGTTTTCACTTGAGGAAGAGGAGAGGAGAAAGCAGCAGTTTTCATTGCTAAGATGTGGGAGTGAGACCGGGCGGGGCAATTCTTCAGGAACCTTAACCCTGTAGTGAAAAGGCTAAAGCTGGAAGTGAAAGAGGCATTTAAACACAGCCCTGCTTTTACCAAGACCAACGCTTTATTGCTGCATGCCATGTGAGTGTAGGAACGGTGTTGTGTGGGGCTGCTGGTGTGCTGCAGGGAGCCCGAGCTGAGCTGGCGGTGTGTGCCGGGCGGGCAGCCGGCTCGGGGCTGTGCCGTGCCTGCTGGCGGTGCCTTCGTGGCACAGCGACTAACGCGTGCCTTGCCCCTTCCCACAAGCCCATTATGTTCCGGGGCGAGGTGCGCCTGAACGTGGAGGAGAAGAAAACCAGGGCGGCCCGAGAGCGGGAGACGCGCGGCGGCGACGAGCGCCGGGACCTGCGGCGCAGCGAGCGCGGCCCCGGCGGGCCCCGCGGCATCGTGGGCGGCGGCGGAGGGGGGATGCTGCGCGACCGCGACGGCAGGGCCCCCCCGGCCCGCGGAGCCATGGCACAGAAGCTCGGCTCCGGCTCCGGGCGCGGCGCCGCGCAGATGGAGGGCCGCTTCGCCGGGCAGCGCCGCTAACAGCGCCGCGGCCGCCCCGGCACCGGTACCGTGTCCATCGTGTTTGCATTCTTGTTCATTTCTTTTGGCTTTGGAATGTGACACAGCCCTTCTGATCATTTCTTTGATGTGAAAGCATCCTTTGGTTTCCGGTTTAAATTGAGGTGGACCTTCTTTCCCCAGTTTCACAACAGGAGTCACACTGCTAATTTATAAATGTAGACTTGGAGAATTGAGGACTAAAATGAAAAGAAAAAAAGACCGGTTAACTATCTGCAACAAAAGGACATGCCCAGTAGAATTCAGGTCCTTTCAGTCAAAAACCCTCTGCTGCACATTTTGTGTGAGTGTTGCCGTTTCTGCCTACTACTGTTGGAAACACAAATAGTGCAATTTGTGCAATTGGAGAAGCTTGCCTTTTTTTTCCTTCTTAGAACACTCGGCTCCAAACAAACTCGTGTTTACGAGGTCATCAAAATGCACTAATGGGTCCTTTGAACTCATTTGTACTGACAGCTGCAGGAGGCCTCGGAGGGAAACCCTTCATCTCTTCCGCAGAATAGCCTGGGGAACGGTGCGGGCATTGCTCTGCTTGCTGTGACCAACCTCTGTACACACAAACCTTACCGAGACTACACCTTTGTTCCAGAAGGAATCCATTTAGCTGTAAACTAAGCAGAACCCAGAGTTTCCAAGTCACAGCCCTGAGCACGCAACAAGTTTGGTAGCTGACGTCACGTTTTCTGTCTGCCCCTCTTGAGTGCAGGGATGGCTGCTCAACACTCTCCTCCTGCCCCTCCCCTTCGAGAAGCGTTGTACAGTGACACTTGTCTGACTGTATTTGAGTTCTCTGGTAATGTAATAAGCATGATGGTGCCTTCTATGAATACATCATTCCAGTCTTGCTGGTGATTTTGTACAGTATCGTGTATGAAGTACTGTGCTGCGAAGCCAAGTGGCTGCAAAGCATTTAAAGGAAATAATTGGAAAACTGTATTAAAAAAATTGCAGTATCTTTCAATGAGTAAACGTTGCTCAAATGATCATCCACCTTGCTCTTCAATTAACCAGTTTGCCTGTGTCTTTGCAGAGGGGGGAAGGGAGGAAGGAAGCATGCAGGGAGGCTCCAGGCTGTCCCCTCTCTTTAATCACTGTCACAGTTAAAGGAAGCAGAGTTGCAATCTGCCCGGGACACGAGTTGCAGGAGTCAGTCCAGAGCGGTGAACGCTTCTGGGCAGCTCCTGATGGGTAGATCTGAGCATCCCTTGTGAAGGTGAGCTTCTAAAATGGGGATACTGCAATTTTCAGAGGACAACAACAGCAGCTCTTAAGTTCTTGCATTTTCCAGTTGCACTTTTTTAAAAACTCGTACTCATTTTGCACATAACCCTGAGCTGAAGGTGACACTGATGTGGCTCTGGACCGAAGGATGGCAAGGAGACCTCCTCGTCTGCAGTGTGACTGGTGGGTTTCCAGCGGAGACGTGTGTTTCTGGAAGGTGTTCTGGAGTGCACTCCTGTCCCTGCAGCTGGAGCAGACAGAAGAGCTGTGCCTGGGGTCGGGAGCCGAGGGGGGTGTGTGTGTCCCTGGGGAAATGTGACCACCTGAAGCTGCTGCTCAGCACGGAGGACCTCAAAGGGAAAAATGGCAATTTCAAGCAAAAGCAGAGAGGGCATCCTGGCACTCTGCCTCTGGATTATGCAATCGTTTGCTGGTTTCCAGGAAGCTGGAGGATTTTGCACAATATTTTCTGTTAGGCTAGGCAAGGTGCAGTGGCATCTGTTCTCTGCCAGGCTTGAGGTCTTCTGTGTTCCATGGTAAGTCTTGCACTATTTTCATGCGCTTTTTTTTTTCCAGGATGCATTTCTACCGGTCTGCATTTTCATATTTCAGGTTTTTTGTTGAAGGTCTTGCAATTTCAGCTGTTACCTGGAAATCTGTAGTACTTGAACTGCTCGCCACACACCTCCACTCCTTAGGTTTGGAGCCCTTGGATGAATTGCTGTCATCAGTTAGCAATTTGCCACGGGTGTGGTTTGTGTAGCCTGGAGGTTTTTTTTCCTTCTGTAGTGCTGTGGTGTTTTGCTGCCACCTCGTTCATTGGTATGGCAAATGGCACTGGAAATAATCAAGAACAAAAACAGAGTAGTAAAAAGAGCCACTGAGCCATTCTGCTTTTTGGCTTCTTGTTCAAGTGACACGAACCCTTGGGACATCATGCAGAGAAGTTTACATGGTGATAGCTCACCTGCTGTACTGTGGACTCTTACGTGTTCTCAACCCTCTCGATAGTAACTGTACCTCTTAGAGCAAAGGAAGGGATTCACTGACCATTACTGTTAGTTGCTGATTTGTGAATGGTGGGAGTGTTTTGTCATTACGGTTCTATTTCGACAAACTTGGCTGACCATCTTGGCTTTAGTAGGTATTCAAGACAGTGGATTACCATCTTTATTGCTGTAACATGTCAAGCATTATATGCTAGTAGATTCTAGTTTAATTGTTGCAGGTGGAAAGTATTTTTACTTTTAAGTTTCCATTCTGAATGTGTTTTGACTAAACATACCAATAAACTACTGATGTCTGCAGCATCTATCCCTGTCCCTAATTCTCTCGCGTGCAGGTGGCTGTGGAGCACTGTCAGCCCTTGGAAAGCCACAGCAGCACAGCCTCGTGTACCTTGAAGTGTTTGACTTGGGTGGCTTCTCTCACCTCCAGGTGCCTGTGAGCTGCTCTCAGAGGTGTCCCAGCTGGGATTCTCCACACCCTGCCAGGCTGCAGCATCCAGCTCCAGGTGCAGCTTCCAGGGAGGTGGTGCTGCTGCTGCTGCTGGGAGGACCGTGAGCTGAGTTGTCTTTAAAAACCAAACTGGAGTTGTTTGCTTTGCACTTCAGGGCTGGTTACTCTTGATGGTGAAGTGATTGTCCCTGTTTTGTCACTTGTGTTGGTTGGCAGTTACCCACAAAGGCTGGTTAAGGGGTTGTTCTCACACTGCTCACAGGTCAGGTGTGGCTGTGTTGTGGAAGCTGGGGCTGTTCTCTGGGTGAAGTTCTGGTGGCTGCTCTCTGCTGTGTCCTGCCACTGGCGTGTCTTGGCTGGAGGATTTATTTCCTGATAAACAGCAGTTAGGAATTGTCTGAAAAGTAGTGCAGCTGTGGGAGTTGGAACACTGGACTGAAACCCCAGGATCCTGTAGAAGACGCCCCAGAACTGGAGTCAGCAGAGGAGTCCTCAGAGGAGCAGCGTGGACAGCTACAAGGTGTGCTGGCACCCAAGATCCCTGGAGGAACACGATCCCTGTGCTGCCTGCAGTGCTCAGGCCTCGGGGCCCTGCTTGGTGAGGTAAATGGGGCAGATTCTGTGGGGCTGAGGGGCAGAGCAGGAGATAATGGGATCCTAAACCCACGGGGCCAGCCAGGACCTGATTTTAGTTGTGCCATGAAGTCCTGCATCTTTAGAATTGTTCCAGAGCACCTTTTTTCAGCACCAGAGCTGATGTTTAGGCCTGTAGTGGCAGTAACAAAGTGAGGAGCCGCCAGGGCAGCTGAGGGTGTCCCAAAGCTGTGACCTGCCCTGTGCTGCCGAGGCCTTGCCGGTTCCCTGGGTGGTGCCCGTGCTCAGGCCCTGGTACAGAGTCCTCTGGTTTCACGGAGGCTTTGGCAGTGCAGCCATTGCTGGGGGTTGTGTTTTGTGTGAAGAAATACAGCATGGAAAAGTGATTTATTGGACAACAGGGCACCAAGGACCCGGGGGTGCCCTGCAGCCCTCACAGCAAGTCCTGGAGTGCAGCTACACAAGTGCTGCTCTGGGCAAGGTGTGGGCACCGTGTGTCCTGATGGACCAAGGACACAAACTTGGAGTCTTGTGTCACCTCTTGGCCACTGCAACCAGCCAGTACCTGGTGAGTGAGTGGGTGTGCTCTGCCTGCAGTGCACCCGAGGGAGGTGAGAGGTGTTTGGGCATCTGTTTGGGATACAGGGTGGGTGATGTTCGGGTGGTCAGGACCAACCTCCCTCTGGCTCAGGTCCCCTCAGCAAAAAGAAACACGAGGTGTGTCCCTCCCAGCACGCTGCAGTGAGAGCTTCGCTGAGTCTGAGGGAGTGCTTGGCCTGTCCCTGGGGCGTCAGCCTCTGCTGGCCTGCTCTGCATTCTGCTGAGCTGGAATTCCATTGCCATCCCTCCAGTGCCACTTGGAGTTCCACTCCCATCCCTGCAGTAGCAGTTCCAATTCCATTCCCGTCCCCGCAGTCCCAATTCAATCCCATTCCCGTCCCTGCAGTCCCAGTTCAGTCCCATTCCCGTCCCTGCGGTATCGGGTGCAGTTCCCGGGGTGGCCGCCAGACGGCGCCATGGGGCGGTGTCCGCCCGGAGCCGCCAGGGGGCGCTGCCGCCGCGGATGCGCACGTGCACCCATCGGCTGCACCCATGCGCGGTGCCAGCTCCGTGTGCCACCCAAGGGCGCCCGCAGGGGACGGTCCCGGAACTCCGCGTGTGCGCGAGTGTTTGCCGGCTTGGATTGCACAGGGCCAGCTGTGCGGCAACTGCACAGAGGGGCTGCCGGCCAGCGTGCCCCGAGGATGGGGCTCTCCCCAGGTTGGGCACCTGCCGCCACCTGTGAGACTGGGCAAGCCTGGGGAAAGGTTCGCTGAGTGTCCCTGTCCCCAGACAAGCTGTGCCTCTTCCCAGCGGTCCTGCCTGGGCACGGCGGGCGGGAACCCCCCGACTCTGCGGGCACGGGGAAGGGGAAGGCGGGCGGTGCTCTCAGCTGCGGGAGGGTGCGGTGGCCTCGGGGCTGACCGAGCGGCGGCTCCCAAAGCCCCGCGCGGGGTGTGGGCGGTGCGGGGGCTGCAGTACCCGCCGTGCCCACCGGGCGGTGGCCATGTGGGAGCATACGTGTGCGTTCACATGTGCTTGTGCACACTGAAGTGCGTGTGAACACCTGGACACACCTGTGCACAGCTGGACATACACTTGGACACACTCTCACACGCCTGTACACGCATATCTGTGCACACCTGTGCACACTCACACACTTGTGCCTTTCGAGTGCAAAGGGGGATATGGGGACTCGAAGGGACTGGGGAAATGGCACTGGGACTGGGAGAACGGGGAGGGACTTAACAGGGTGACGCGGGGACTGGGAAAACTGAGAGGGCAGAGTGCAAGGGGTGGAACTGGGAAGGGACTGGGAGGGTGACACTTGTGTGTGACACTGTGTGTGACACGTATGTGACAATGTGTGTGTGTTTGACACTGTGTGTGTGTGACATGTGGGACACCACGTATGTGTGACACTTGTGACACCGTGTGTGTGTGACACCATGTGTGGGTGACACGTTTGACACTGTGTGTGTGTGACATGTGGGCCACCACGTATGTGTGACACTTGTGACACCGTGTGTGTGTGACACCATGTGTGGGTGACACGTTTGACACTGTGTGTGTGTGACATGTGGGCCACCACGTATGTGTGACACTTGTGACACCGTGTGTGTGTGACACCATGTGTGGGTGACACGTTTGACACTGTGTGTGTGTGACATGTGGGCCACCACGTATGTGTGACACTTGTGACACCGTGTGTGTGTGACACCATGTGTGGGTGACACGTTTGACACTGTGTGTGTGTGACATGTGGGCCACCACGTATGTGTGACACTTGTGACACCGTGTGTGTGTGACACCATGTGTGGGTGACACGTTTGACACTGTGTGTGTGTGACATGTGGGACACCACGTATGTGTGACACTTGTGACACCGTGTGTGTGTGACACCATGTGTGGGTGACACGTTTGACACTGTGTGTGTGTGACACCTGTGTGCGCGTCCCCACGTGTGGCCCCGCCCACCGCTCCTAGCCCCGCCCCATGCTCACTATCTCTTCAGACCGGCCTCAAGCCCCGCCCTCTTCTCATTGGCTCTCAGCCCTCCAAGCTCCGCCTCTCCGCCAAGCCCCGCCGCGTCCCCATGCCCATCCCTCAAGCCCCGCCCTCTGAGCCCAAGCC
>VWZD01002618.1:270327-301138 GCA_013396695.1 Sakesphorus luctuosus
GGTGCCGGGGCGATGTTCGACTGCCTGGGGGCGGTGGCGGCGCCGCGGCGTCTCCACGATGTGACCAACTGAGGGGGCTGCGCTCTGCGCAGGGTCCTGGTGCCCGCGGGCTGCGGCACCCCCGCCCACAGGGATACGGGGGGCACAGCGGGTACGGGGGCACTCACAGACAAGTAGTCTACTTGTCATGTTTCTTCTAATGAGGAAGTAGCATGAGTGTCAAAACTTGTTAATGCCATACAAAAATTATCCTGGGAATATCCCCGTTCCAAGCTCAGGCTGGGTGTGTTGCTACCCTGAAACACGTGGGAGGGAACAGTGAGTGTCAGCTCTGCTCATGCTGCTCCCAAACACAACCCTGCAGTGCCTGGGCTGGCCCACACTCCCAGGGGAGCTCGGGGGCACAGACAGAATGTTTAGAAGAGTGAAACCTTGTCACAGCAATGGTTAATTCTAGGTCCGTGTTTCTCTCTGATCCGTTAGTTGGGGTAACTGCTCCGCAGAGTGTTTGTCACCTCAGGCAGTAAGTGAGGTGTATCAGATCCCTCCGGGGCAGGATCAGCACGTTCCCAGAAGGAATATTAGCCTGGACTCCATCACACACAGCAGGGAGGAGAGGAGTGGGGCTCATGCAGTGCCTCACAGCAGGGCTCCACCCGCCCAGTGCGGCAGCTCCAACGTGCAGCTGGAGCTTCGGAGCTCACTCCAGTCCACGCTGACTCGGGTGTGCCTGTTCCCAGCAGTGGGAACGTGCCCGATCACCCAGAGGGACAGACTCCAACACACCTGTGGCACCAGTGTCCCAGTGGGGACCAGGGCACTGTGGGGGGCACTCACAGAGTGCACAGGGCAGCCAGAGGCACCTTTCTGCTCATACCACCCCACCAGGCTGCCCCAGGCTCTGTCCTACCTGGCCTTGGACTCTTCCAAGGATGGGGCACCCATTTAAGTGCTTTAAATTTAATGTCTCCAGCGCCCCTTTCCATACTCAATAGGACACATAACTGATTTTCCCTTTTCTTGGAAAATCCTGGCCCTCTTGGGATGGAATCAGGTTGTGTCCAGTGAACACTCATGAGCAGGAGGGAAACATGTATGGAATGTTTAACTGGAGTGTGGGCAACACTAGGAATGAGATCCAGTGGGGAGCTCAGTCCTCACTAAGAGCTGCCGTTGTCCTTCAAAGTGCAGAAGCCACACAGACAGATTGAGTTTTAACAGAATCCATGGAACTGACCTTCCACACCCCATGGCAGTTTGGGTCAGACCCAGCCCAGCCCACTCCTTTGGCTGGAGTGCTACCACCTGAGCCTTTCAAGGCACAGCAGGGGGTTCCACTTGGCTTTTGGCGACCTGATGGAAGAGAGAGGAAGGTTTTCTGTTCAGATCCCTTCGGACAGTGTGAGTGGCTGAATCTGTGCCTCAGAACCTGAGGAGTGGCATGCAGTGTGGGCACAGGGCACAGGGAACACCTCAGGTTACAGACTGGGGGTTACAAGAATCCTGTGAGAGGGTCCTCACAGCCCTGACTCAGGTGTGACAGATCCCCTTGGCCAGGCACTCATTAGCACTTTCCCACGCACCTGAGGGCTCTGCTGTTGGCCCATCAATACCCTGTGAGGGCCTGGGCAGTCCCCCCTGAACCTGGGCAGAAATAAGCTTGGGCTTGTGCGGCTTTTCTGGACCGTGTTCGATTCAGAGGAGGGCCAGAACCTCAGCAGGACTGCAACTGCCGCTCCCAACCAGACTGTGACCATCTTCTTCACCAACAGGTTTGCCTTTCCTTTTGCTTTGCACTCAGGGGCCCCACGTGGGGCTCAGCACAGGGGCTGATGAGCACCGTTCTGTTTGTGCCCCCGGGGCTGCGTTAGACATCTGGGGGGTGTGGGTTAAACTGCTCTGTCTTTGTATCGTTGTATTTATTGTGATCTTTTGAGTAAGTTGTAACTCTGGCTCGTAATCCCTTTTGAGTTGGGATCATTTCTCGTGCTGGTTTACCTTTAGACCAGCACACCTCATTACCCATCCATTCAGCAAACTTGTTCTGCAGTGTGTGGCCTGGAAACAATACAGCAAGGAAATCCAAGTTGTTCACTTCATTGCTGTTAATGGCTCTGTGATTACCTGGCCGTGCTGGGGAGAGTGATGGCAAGAATGGCTCTTTTCGGCCCTTGCCAATGATTAATTCTACCAGAATCACTCAGGAACGCCTTTTTGACCCAGATATGATTTCCTGAGTGGATGTATTTTGTCAGAAGTGCTTGTCTTACCCTTGTTTCTGACTCTGCATGTAGCCCCGAGCTTGTCCTTTCTGAAAGGCTTTATAAGTGTAGGGACTATCCATACAGAGCATGACTTGTTTTGTGGAAACCAGGCAGTTTTCAACATGGTCCTAAAGGATTCCCTTGTTGCCCAGCCCTCCCCTTGGCTGATGGATGCTGAGAAGCTGTGCTTGGTGTGATCCAAACCATCATTTGTCCCGCTAAAAGGATCCTGTTCGAATTCTTTGAACTTCAGGGAACAGAAAGATTCCTCCACGTTTCCTCCCATGTTTGCAGCCATCCTGAGGTGATTTGTGGGACCCTTTGGTTTGATGTGAAGTGGCAGAGTGTTCCCCACGTGTGAGTGACTGTGTGGGCACAGGATAAGCTGTGGCAGTGCCATTGGGAGTGTGCCCAGCCCACACACCCCCACACTCTGCTGTTCCTCTGCCCTTGGTCTCCTCGGAGTCACCTGGCTGGGAATGAACCAGCTTTCCTCACTGCCTTTCTGGCAGTGCTTCTCTCAATCCATTTGCTTCTGGGCTTGTGAGGACTTACTGGACCCATGTGTTGTGCCACTGGCATGTGGGCAGGAAGTGCACTGGGTGCTTGGCATGGTCCCAGTGTTGGGAATAAGTTGCCAGCTCTGTCAGGACTGCTCTATGTGGGATGTCAAGGTTTTGTGTCAGGTGCAATTTGGTCAGAGGACAGAGTTGTACCCTGTGAGTTTGACTGCTCAGATTTCCACCCTGCCCTCCTCCTCCCCTTCCATTTAATTCCATGCCCATGGCAAAAGCAACACACACCTCTTCTATAGAGTACACCAGGAACATTCCAGGAGCTGTGCCTTGCCTAGGAGGCCTTCTCGTCTGCAGCAAACATGTTTGACAGCAAAAATAACCAGAGAAAACTGATCCTACTTTGGACTTGAAGGACTGACACCTCAGTTTGGGAGCTGAAGTCCCAGTCTGGTTCCCAGAGTGGTGCTGGTGCCAGCAGGCCTTGATGAAAAGAACTGTTTGCTTTTGTGCTGTAAGATGCTGCCCTTCACACTGCAATGAAAGGGGTTTGTTCTCCTACCGTAGGTGAGGATTGTTTCGAGGTGAGGCCCTTCCCCTTGGTGTGGAGTGCAGGCAATGCCCCTCTGGAGGCTCTGAACAAGGGAGCTGCTACCCCCAGTAGAGGAAGGAATGAAGAACTGCCCCTGGCTGGCTCTCGGTGCTGGAGGGGGCTCTGCAGCCCCACCCCACTGTGCCAGCTGTGCAGGGGGCTGCTGGCAGGGCTGCACAGGTGTGTGGCACCAGCACCACAGCCCAGCTGGCAGCTCCTGGGAGGGCACAAATGACCCCCAGCCTGTGGAGCAGGAGGGAGACATTGCTCAGCTGAGCCTTTGTCCCCAGTCCCTCCCTGGCAGAGCCCTCCCCTCCTGCCCTTGGCTCTGTCCCTGTCCCCCCGGGGCCCATCGCAGTGCAGGGACACGGCAAGGGCAGAGTGTGCCATGGCCAGCCTGGCCTTGGCCTGGGGGGCCCTGGGGCAGGGCTGGGGGTGCCACCAGGCTCTGTGGGCACAGCTCTGGCCCTGGGGCAGGGCTGGGGGTGCCAACAGGCTCTGTGGGCACAGCTCTGGCCCTGGGGCAGGGCTGGGGGTGCCAACAGGCTCTGTGGGCACAGCTCTGGCCCAGGATCTCAGCAGAGTGCACTGACCTGCTGCTCAGCAGGGCTGGGCAAGGGGGGGCACTGGCACTGACACAAGGGCCAGGGGGCCAGGGCAGGGGGNACCAAAAGCTCTGGAGTAGGAATTCTCCAACCCACATCACCACTGAGGCTTAAGATGCTGCTTTGAGTGCTGCAGAGCTGTCCTGGTGCCACCTGCCAGACACTGGGACACAGGCACACAGCTGAGTTCCTGGGCAGGGCACAAATGGGGCTGGGATCCAGGATAATCAGTGCTTTTCACTTATTTTTGGCATATTGGTAATTGATTCTACTTTTGTGGCACATTGTTCTCTTCAGCATCAATAAGTGATCAATGCAGCCTGCACATAATGTGTTAATTCTGTATCTCTCTGGAGTCAGCAACATGATAGACACAGGAACCATAAACACATTTTCATTTACTAAAGCTCAATGGAATCCTTAACCTGCTTTGTTTCTGGATTTGTTCAGCTGAAAAGCCACCCCAGTTGTGACAGGAAGGGAAGGGGCAGATACAAGAATTGTGATGTGAAGGGTGTAGGGAGCAGCTGGAAATCTAGTGAGAAACCCAGATGTTTTTGACAGATTTGTGGGGCTGGTGATGATTGTTGTGCCTCAGAATCTCCCCCAAATCTGTCCCACCAACAGGCTGAACTGCAGCCTCTCTGTCCTAGAGCAGGTTGGCTTTAGCTGCAGGGAATGACTGTCACATTTTTGGGTGAATTAGATATGAGAATGGGCTTCAGAAGGACAGATTGTGCCCTTTTAAACTAAGGGGAAAAGCTTAACTGAAACTGCCAAATGATTATTCCTCAAAGTCACAAAACTTGGATCTTTGTAAATGCTTTGGGGTCATGTTAGCTCCCTACACCAACATGTAACGATGCCTTGGAGTGCCTGAAGGCTCAAACCTTTCAGTTGGAACAAGGCTGAGTCTTTCTGTCCAGTTTTCAACCCAGTATCTTAACCATTTCATCCTCCAGCCTGGAGAACACTCCCAGTTCCAAACTCCAGGCACAAAGGGTCTCAGGGCCAAGACAGCTGCCCCTGTGAGATGCCTCCTTACACAGGGGCTCTGGTAGCAGTGCAGGGGACTCTGCTCAGGTGCTGAACACCTGGGGCGTGTGTTCCTGGGCTGACAAGGAAGGTGTACTAGAAAGTCACACAGCTAATGTCTCTGTTGGAGCTTCCTGCAGTGAAGGTGCTGGGCTTTGCAGGGCAAAGTTTAACAGGTTTCTTAAGAACAAGTCAAGTTATGAAAAGTGTTTAAAATCAGGGCTGTTTGCAACTCTTTGCAAGTGAAGAGGTACTTGATTTGTGGCTGATGTAAAAATAATCTCATTTCTTTTTTAATAAGGACTCCTTGCTGCTCATTTTATTTAGACTAAGCAGTACCTTTGACCCTTCTCTTAATAATGGCTGAAGTCAAGCCTAAAATCAACCAGCAGCAGAATCAGAGTATTAAGGTCTGGCTAAATGTCTTAGCACCTTCATATTCTTTCTTACAGTTTTTCCAAGGGCAGTAAACAAACCCCAGATCTGGAATTTGGAATCCCTGCCCATGTATTATACTTAGAGGACCCATTTGGTGTAGGGAGCACTGCAGAGCTTTGCCTTGTGGTAGTCACCAGCAGACAAGCACAGTTGCAGTTTTATTGAGCTTTTATTTTCTTTTTTTTCAAAGTCAAGGAAGTGAAAAGTTTGTGGAAAAGCACAGTTTGACAAAACACAGGAGATTCATGAAACATTCATTCAGTACCAAAGGGCGAGGGGTGGGAGAAGTTACACAGAAGGGTTGTGTTCTTCATGTGTTTCCCACTGGCAACCTGGATTGGAGAGACAAAAAGGAGTATTTTGTCAAGTGGCAGCACACTGGTGGCAGTTCAGCTTTCTGTGTCCTGTGCAGTGCAGGGGGTCAGACACCCATCAGAGGAAGCCAAGGTGGTGTTGGAAGGGAAACTGGATGCTTTGGGGGATAAAGGAGCTCAGGGGAGGGGCAGACAAACAGAGCATGTGCATTATTGCTGTCACCTACCTTGGGTTAAGCACCAATTCCTAGTGTGGCTCTGCTCTGGACTATGAGGGCTGCACCCTGGAAAAAGGAACACACAGTTAGGAGAGACAAACCAAGGAGGTTTTGCTTGAGCCAGAACTGTTACCAACTTAAACTTGTGCCTGAACTGCAGTTCCAAGGATAATTCTCCTGGTGCTGCCTGACCCTGGGATCCATGTGCTCCTGCATGTTGGGTATCTTTCAGTGTGGCCAAGGTGGAAAATGATTTTTTGGGCTGCATTTAGAGACAAAACAATTCTTTCCTAAGTCTTCCTAATATTTTTACCTATGCAATACTTTGGATCTAAATAAAAGAGGATTTGATTAATAAGCAGTTTAAGATATTAGTAGTACAGTTCTGTGCTTTACATGATAATGAGGCTGCCATTGGAAACTGTGACATATTTCCTGGGAATGCAACATGGCTCCATATGAACTTTTCCTCTGACATTATCAGCTGAAACCCCCCAGCCATTATATCTGTATCTGCTAGGCAGTTCTGATCATTGATCTGGTAACCCCAGAGTTCTGTAAGGATCTGCAGGACAAAAAGAACTTTACATTTGCTAGAGATCGAGTTTAAATTCTACATATGTGTATTTTTCAACTGTGGCTTGTAAACTCTCAACTCTTCTGACAAGGCCCTGAAGAGCTTTATCTAATCCAGGATTTCGATGTGCTTTGAGCAGGTGACTGATTACCTTCAGACCACCTTTCCCATGGCATTGTTCAATAATTCCAGTCTGTGGAGCCAAGATATATGCTGTGCTCTGCACATGTATTGTAAGAGCATATGGACAAGAGGCCACAGCAGTTTGCAGAGCCCCTTTGCCATGCACAGCCCCCAGTGCCCTGGTGTGGGGTGGGTTTTTTAAAGCAAGGAGCCAGGCAGTACCTCCTCCCCGAGGCAGGTGCCAATGTCTGCTGCCTTGCAGCACTTGTCCATCATGGCAGTGAAGCCCCCAGCAATGGTCTTGATCTGCTCGTCTGTCATCTGGGGCTTGCGCTTGATGAGGTTGATGAGCAGCCTGCAAAGGAAGGCAGGGACACAGTTAGTGCTGCCTGCTGGGGCTGGGCCCCCAGTGCACAGCACACCATGCTACCAGCCACAGCTCAGTTCTGAGGGCTCTATGGTCATGCCTAGAGAGCCTGTGCCTGTTGGTGACTCCAAACTCCCAGCATAACAGAACCATCTGTTTGCTTTGTGTTAACCCAGTTACAGGTAGGGAAAAACTCGGGGAAATGATCTGCATGTTGTCTTAACTAAGTGCAGCTTAAAACTTGCCCTGGCAGTGGACCTGGCTGAACTCAGCAGTTAAGAGAGTGATTGTATTTGAAGAAAAAAACCTATTTTGCCTCTTCCCAACTGCCTGATGTCACACGCTGCCCAGGGCTGTGCAAACACACAGTTCCACCTGGTTTGCTGTGTCACTCGTGGAGCCCCAGGTGGATGAGAGAACAGGGTGTTGGCAGCTCCCCCCTGCACCCCACAGTGCTGCACTTGCCCAGCTTTGCCCCCAGGTGTGTCTCAGAGCTTACTTGAGCTGGCTCTCCTCCCGCTCGGCCGGAGGGGCACTGCACAGCTTGTCATCGAAGTTGAACATCATGGGGTCGAAGGGTGGGGGCACATATTTGGTGTCGACACCCATGGCAGTGAAACATGGTCTCTTGCAAGAGTACAACTCGTTGCAGCAGTGTGAAACTTGCTCATTGATGGGGGTGCTCTCCTGTTTCTTGCACATTTTTTCAATCACGATGCTCAGCTGAAAAGAAAAGAGAGGACAAGGGTGAGTTACACCTTCCCCAGAAAGAGAACAACTAGGTGAGGTTGGTGCCACAACAGCATTGCTGGAAGTGGAAGCTGTAGGAGCTAACACCTGCTGGGAGGTGGCATGGGTTTAAAATCTAAAATAAATAGGCATTCCTAGAACTGAGCATCTCTTCCTCTGCAAAGTGTCTGGGCATTGGGCTACAATCAGCAAGCCTGAGGGTTTTTAAGAGACTACTTGGCTTTTCCAAATGCAACCTGCCACAGACTGGATCAGGGAGCTCTGAGCAGCCCAGTCTAGTGGAAGGTGTCCCTGCCCATGGCAGGGGGTTGGCACAGGATCATCCTTAAGGTTCCTTCCAACCCAGGTCATTCTGTGGTTCTGTGATTCATGATTTCATCATTCTATGAACTTATTGCTGCTTTCTGAGGGAGGGCAAAGCTTAGCTGAAATTTTGAAGCTCTGTCACCAGAACTCAGTGTCTCTGAGAACAGCCATGTGCCAGGGGAGGAGGGAGAAGAATAAACCCATGTACTCACGTAATGCTCAGAGCAGGACAGGCGTTTGTCCTCAGGAAGGCTGCAGCACTTGGTGCCCACAGCTGTCATCTTCTTCCCAATTTCAAGCAGGGTGTCAGTTGACACTTGGGGCATTTTCTTAGTGTAGCGGACCAGAATTCTAACAAAGTCAAAGCAAAATGACTTAGTAGAGTATTCTTCAAATGTGGCTGAGCTAAGCACTGAAGACCAAATCCACTTGCCCAAAGCAGCCAGCACAGATGCTTACACTCCAGCATATTGATCAGGAAGTGCTCACCCTTTGAGGAAGTCTCCCTCGCCATGGGTGTTGTAGAGGTCGCAGTTTGTCTTCACAAGGTCCTGAGTTTCCTTGATGTGCTTGTTCAGTTCCTCTTCCTGCAAACAAGTGCAAATTATTTAGTAACAGTAGAGCAGGACTTGATGGCAACAGTCATACAAATACCTCTTCTAGCTCTTATTAACCACTAAATACTCTTTTTGCAAGGTTGATCACTACTGTATAGTCAGGGTGGTGTAGGCAGGACTCGATTCCTTTGTGGATCTTAAGTTCTAACAGAAATTCCCTTAAAAAAGGCAGCCACATTTTTGAGATTTAATTTATATTAATTACTTGTTGGACTTATTTTCCAAGCAGTGGAGTTTTGTTTGTTTAAATCAAGTTGATAATTTTCGAGTGTAGGATTATCAGCCATGAGGGGAACTCTTTCTGTCTCCTGGCCAAAGCTGCCAGGGGCTCAAGTTGTGCTGTGTCTTGTGTGTGATTGAGGTGAAGATAAGGAGCCCTAAGCTGAGCTGGCCCTGCACTCTCCCATCACCATCCATGAGCACCCACACTGTATATGCAGGACAGGCATGGAAGCCATAGACTAATTCAGTTATCAGTTGTTGTCTTCAGGCAGGCAGAATCACTTTTGAGACAGAGGCACCAGGCAGTTGAGTCAGACTAGTCTGACCAATTAGTTACACTGTGATTTGAGAAAAACCTTGTATTCTTGCCCTTGGCCCTGGCCTGCTTCATGTCCTGTCAGAACACAGCTTCCCCTGGGATCAGTCTCTCCAAAGCCTTCTTGTCTGCCCTTCCACAGGAGCTTCTCAACCCAAGTGTCTCACGGCAGGTCCCACCCAAGCCCTCCAGTCCCCTGCTGGCAAAGCCTGGCACCTACAGCATGTCCGTAGCACTCAGCAGGGTTGTCTGTCTTGCAGCACTTGTCCAGGAGTGTTTCATAGCCCTTGGCCACCCTCAGGATCAGCTGTGTGGAGAACTCGGGGTGTCTCCGTGAGTACTCATAGACAAACCTGGAAGGCACAGCAGCAGACAGAATCAGAGCCCCTGAGTCACGAGCTGCTCTCATCAGCACAGGACAGTGCTGGCAAGGACAGTTCCTCAGGTGAGACCCAGTCAGGGACAATGAGCTGCCATGCTGTTGGCACTACTTACTCTGACAGGAATGCGTCGTGGCCTGCCTCATAGCTTTTACACACTTCCTTATCCTGAATGTATTTCTCAACCAGTGAGGGAAGGTTGTCAGGTTTTTCATCAAAATCTGCCTCCATGATGCACTTGGTCCGTTCCACAACCGGCTTCTCACAGCAGGGCTTGAGTTTGCTTGAGAAAATATCTTGTTTAGAGCACAGAGAGTTCACCAGCTCTGACTGTAAAAGTAGAACATGGTATCAGGCTTGCTATGAAATAACAAACACAGGTGAATTATTCCATCTCCTCTCCCTGATTCGGACTCTTCCCTTTTCATTCAGGTCACCTATTTACTTAGCACTTTGCTAAAGACATGATGTCTCCATACAAGAGGGATAAGCAGGTCCGGTGTGTGCTGAACATGATGTTCACAGGTGCAGGGTGAATGGCTCCCTCCCTGAGATCCTAGAAACTCGGAGAATCCAGGTTCTGGAAAGCCAAGGCAAGTCCCTGAGTGCTCTGTCACAATGCCTGTCAGATGCCCAACTCTGGCACAGAACAAAACGTAACGCCCCAGAGCCCTGGACAGCAGCTGGTTCAACAAGTGTCTCTGAGTTTCAGCCAGTCAGGATATACTGAAATCATGTCACTGTTGCACAGGGTTGTGAGCCTTTTCTCTGGCATTCATTGGCAGGAAAGCTGGAGTAATGGTAATGCACTTGACAGGACCTTTTTGCCTCTGCTGCCTTTTTGCTTTGTTTATGATTGATTTAAAGTTAGTAAATACCATCAAACAGCCTTTCTGATAAATGTTTTGATTTCAGCCTAACAGGCTGCAAGCAACAGCTGCTTGTCCTCATGATCCCTAAGGGCTAGATCCAGAATTGGGCCCAAACCTACTTGCAGTAACAGCCAGCTGAGCTGACCCTCAGTCTTTCAGTGCCTGAGGAACCTCCCAGCAGTGCTGAGTCCAAGTTTGAGTCCCCTGCACTGTGAATGCCTGCACAAATTATCATATTTCTGAACATTTTTTGTGTGTAAGCATTTGTTTGAAACAGGCTGCTCACCCAGTCATCCACGCACTCCACCATGTCCCCTTCACAGCACTCATGGTACACGTCCTTCACATCATGGACCATCTTAACGAGCTCTGCAAATGGAGCCTTGGGGTACTTCTGGCTCATGCGAGCGAGTTTGCTGGGGAGGAAAGGAGGAAAACACACTTGGTTTGGGGCACTGCAGGGAACAGAAACCTTGCAAAGCACTGACATGTGATATGGTAAATCAGGATTGTTTCAAGGGAGTGTTGGTTCTTCTCATCTAGTTCCTGGTGGCTAGAAAAGGGCATTGAGAGTTGCACCAGTAAACCAGAGCTCCTTTAACATAGCCACGAGCAAACAGGTTTCTGGTGGTTCTTGTCTGTTTAAGGATTGCACCCTAGAATTCCCCATCACTCCTGAGTGTCCAGAAGGCACTCCAGATTACTTGGCACAGATGGATATAGTTTTGATTAGACCTTTAAACCAAAGCTGACTGTATCTGTAAGACAATCCTGGTCACTGTTAGTGTATCAGACTGGTAACAGAAGCAGTTCTCTGTGCTCAGGCAGGTCATCCACTTATTAATTGCAAAAGCTTTTGTTACTCTTTTAACAATTGTGATTCTGCCAAATTTGACTTTTCCATTGCTTTAAGGTTCAAGCTAGCAACCTCCTTTGCTGATTAGTGATGTGTCCATCAGTAAAGCATTGGAATAGGGCACAGCTTTGGAACATTAAACACACTGGAATCTCTGGTTCTGAGTGGCATTCCATCATTTAACTGTGCATCTCCTGGGTTCATTCCAGAGGCAGTTTCATTGCTCTGCAGGTCAGAGCTGAGCTTTTTGCTAGCAGTCCCACTCAGGCTGACAAGCCTAGTCTGTATAAAAGAGGTGAGAAGCACTTGGAACTCACTTGGCTTGGAAGGTCCTCTCCCCATACTTCTCGAGGATCCGGCAGCCGTGCTGCTGCTGCACTCCGATCAGCTTGGCTCTCTCTTTGATCACTGCTGCCTGTGGGCACAGGGGGCACAGGGGGCACACTGTCACCCTCAGCTCAGCACATCCAGTGCCTGGCGTCACCCCTGACCTGGCTGTATGAGCTCTGCATGCCAAGGTTTGCATCAACAGGAAAACAGGGGCACACTGTCACCCTCAGCTCAGCACATCCAGTGCCTGGTGTCACCCCTGACCTGGCTGTATGAGCTCTGCATGCCAAGGTTTGCATCAACAGGAAAACGGGGGCACACTGTCACCCTCAGCTCAGCACATCCAGTGCCTGGTGTCACCCCTGACCTGGCTGTATGAGCTCTGCATGCCAAGGTTTGCATCAACAGGAAAACTCCGCCTGTTTCTCAGTTGCTTCTTGTTCCTGCACAGAGACAAAGGCACTGTACCTTTTCATCCAGGCAAGCCCCGATGTCGCTCTCTGGGCAGCAGCTTTTCAGTGCGTTTTCATACTCAGCAGCCAGGCCCAGGATGGCTGGGGCGTGCAGGAAGGGGTTTCTTCTTGCTACAGTGTAGACAAAGCTGGAAGGCAAAGGGAAACCTAAGTACCATGTTCCAAAGACAACACCAAATAGCCTTAAATCTCTTGCAGCTTCTTTAACTTTTTTTCTGTAGTTTTGAAATGGAATTTACTTTTGTGACAGGAAGCTTACTGAAATGCTCTGTTAAAACCTCACAGGACTCAGTAACAGTGAAGGAAAGGAGAACTCCTGTTGTTGTCTGCCACCCAATTTTAAAAATATATTGACAAATACTTGAAAATTCTGATTTTTGGTGTGAAAACTTCATCTTTCACCCAGATTCTACTGCCAATTTGTATTCTTTTTACCATTCTCTTTCTTCATTGTTACCAGTTACAATGGGGGTGGTGGGAAGCTGGAGCAAGGAAGTTGGTAAATCCCTGCTGAAAGGCTGTGGGCTTGCAGGGGTTTGGGGAGGACAAGTCATCCGAGATGTCAGACCCCCATTTGCCCAGAACCCCTGCCTGGAGTGAGGAGCTGTGGAGGTGTGAGGAGGCAGGAGCTGCCCTGGCCCTTACTTGCCCAGCAGTGCCACCCTGTTGTCCTGGTACTCGGTGCAGATGACGTCAGCAGCAGGTCTCTGGTAGGGAGGGATGAAGTCTGGCTGGTGCACTTTGAAGGACAGGAAGCACTGGTTCCTCTCGGGGTCAGCTTTGCCACAGCAGTCAGCCATGGCCCCGTAGGAGTCACGGAGCTGCTCCACCTGGCAGATCCTGTCCAGGAAAATGGAGGGCTGCAAGGGAGATCCAAGGGTCAGAACTGGGGGGTACACACAGTGGGAGGCACTTTCTAGTCATCTGTAAAAGAAAGCCCAGGCTGAAGAGCATATACATTTTTACTACAAAAGATTTAGACCATAAACCTAAGTAATCTACTGTTTTTCACACAAGTTTTATTTTATGTGGTCTGATATCAAAATGTTCCAATGCTTCATTGAAAAAACATTAATTACAATTTAAGATACTCAGGCAAGAAGGTGTTCTCCTTTTACTTAGAGTTTGACTCAACTGAGTTTTGAGATTAATCCATGAAAGATTTGATGTTCTACTTGATGAACAGCTTGGGAAGCCTTTAGGGAGAACTCATGTCTCGCTGACCTACACACTTGGATCAGTTAAATACCAAGAATTAGGCCTGTACTTTACATCTGGGTTTGCACTAAATGCTCACATTTCTTTGCAGGCAATGCTAAATTTAATGTGCCAAAGTGTGGTGTTGGGTCTCCAATACATGGCTCCAGGGATCACTCAGACACTTCTCACAGGCAGCATTTTAGACCCTGACAACAACAAGTTCTTCCTGTAGGCACTAAGATCAGAGCAGTGGCCGGTGAGAGCAGCCACACCCAGAAGGCTCAGGTATGAGTGCTCAGCAAGGGTGATGCTGCAGCTGCACAGAGGGAGGAGAAGCACAGCCCAAGGGGTCCCCACCTACCAGTGACTTGGTGCACTCGGGAGCATCCTCGTTGGCCACACACTTGTGTGCCAGGTCAACAACATCCTTCACCAGCTTGGAGAGCCCGTCGTAGGAACACTTCTGGAGGTACTGGGCAAAGGTGATCATGGCCCTGAAACACAAAGCACAGGGGGCAATGTGAAGCTGAGAAACACATCAGTACTTTCAAGGGTGCTTTGAATTCAACTTGTTTGTGCAAATTACAGAGGTTAACCAGAGGACCATGAAGAGCATTGTGCAGATCCCACGCCCTTCCTCTTCTCCCCTCCCTCCTGAACATGTTTTAACCTTACTTCCCAAGAACAGAGTCTTGAGTAACAGGTTAGGAACAAACCAGAAGAGACTGTGATTGCAGTTTTCTACCACTGTTTACCTGCACATTCATAAATGCTGTAACTTAAACTGGGTTTGGCCACTGTTACAAATTCTGATTTCAGACTATGTTCTTTCAGTACCTCTCAGACCCCTCTGCCTTTCCCAAGAAGCACTGAACTGTCTCAGAAAACCCATTGCAGGTTTGTTTTTTGAGATTGGCGCTTTGTTTGTGGGTTTTTTTCTGGCCATGTCTCAATCCAGCATAATTTCTCTTCATCCTAAGGATATCAAACCTGTGTGCTTTGTGCCTGTTGTATTTTCACACAGGGAACAGAGGTTTTGCCCAAGGTTTGCAGGGAGTTCTTTCCATGAGAGCAAGCAAGTCCTTGTGATTTTTGCAGGTCTTAAAATACTTGTAGGTTTTGCGCAATAACAGTAAGAGGCTGAGTTAAGAAACAATCCAATAGAATAGAAGAAAATTCTTCCTTTTATTCAGCACTGGGAACGTGGGGGATAATTCCACCAAAGATGTTCAACCAGACTTTTGTGTTTCCAGGTCTATATACTTAGTTACAACTGAAATTTTGGATGACTTCTAACAGGTCTAATGGGCTGCTCTAATCTCTGCAGCCCTGTATTTCCTTTTAACTAAACAATGTTACAGCTTCCAGCCTCAGCCTAGACAGGTTTTCTGATTTATTTCTTACAGCTAAGCCTTTAGTCTAAGCAAGGTCTTGGTTTATTTGTTCAAGTTCATCTTACAGGGTTCAATTCCTCTGTGTCTAAAGCTCTGCATGGTTAAGATCCCTGAAAAATTAATATAGTAAAGACCATATGATTTTATGGAGAAGAGATAAAATCTTTTTTCTTGAGGTGTCCCTAAATCAAGCTGACTCTTTCAGTGAGATATACCCACTCCTCAGAGCTCATACAGTGTGTCTCAGTTTCCCTTTTTTAGTACTTCAACAGAGACAAAAAACCAATCACAAACCGGCAGCTGAACGTTCACTTACACTGCCTTAAAGGTCTCCTCCTTCAGGTCATTGTAGCGATGGGCGATGTGGCTCTTGTGGTCTGGGAAGGGAAACAAAGAGAGGATGACGGTCCGGGGGGGCACTCCCAGGGCAGGGTGGTGCTCCGGGGGTGGGGCACCCCCAGACAAGGGTGATGGTCCAGGGGGGGCACCCCCAGGGCAGGGTGATGCTCTGAGCAGGGCACCCCCAGGGCAGGGTGATGCTGTGCTGCACGTGCTGGGCACCATGGGCCAGACCTCCACAGCTGTTCAGCGTTCACCCAACTTTCATCCTAAGAGCACAAGAGCTTCAGCTCTTATCTATGCGACACCCCCTTTCTTGCCCATTTGCCTGCAGATACCCAGCTCTCAGCTGTTTGTGAAATTGCATTCAAAGCAGTGAATTGATAGCACAGAGACTCCCAAGAGAATCAAGCAGCCCTTTCTTACCTGCATCTCGTGCAGCTCTGTGCAGGTTCCTGGATCTGGCAGAGCTTAGGAGGAAAACAAAGGAAATGAACGTCAACCACTTCATGGTTGCAGATTTTGATGTGAGCAAAATTGCTCAAAAGTGCTAGGAAGATTGAAGGGAGAGCTTTGGCTTATATACTCTTGACTAGCTGTGCCTGTGAAATATTAACCCTAGAGCTGGCATCTGTACATTTCCACTTGGCCTGGAGAGGATTACAAAACTCAGGCTGCCCTTGCCAAAAATTAATTTGATATTAGTTATTTATTATGTGTTGTTACTCTGGGCCTTTTCATCCTAAGAGGTCGAACCTTCCAGCACCCAAAAAGATAAAGTTTTGCGTAAATTTTCTTATCAAATGACAAACAAGGAGTTCAAGGCATCAGACAAAAAAGTCATCAGGGCTCATCCTATAGTCTTTTTTTTTTTTTTGCTGGTATTTGTTCAAAAGCCAAGCAGGTTGATATTGTACAGTACCAACACACCCAGACAGGACTCTCTCCACTTGAAGTTAGGGAATTTAATTTTAAATCACTCTACAAAGATGAGATGACTCATGTGGAACTCAAGGGTTGAGTTTGTCAGGTCCTGTTCTGGTTTTCCATGGGCACTGCTGTTCACCAGTGTCCAGAAAAACAGCCAAACACAAGTGCAAACACGTGGAAGAGCTGTCATTTCAGAATTGTTGCAATTCCTCATTTGTACTGACATCCTCCCAAGAGTAATCCCTTAATTAAGCCCCACTTCTCTCCAAAAATGTCCTACTGATGAGGCAGTAGAGATCCAACACAGGAAGAATGTGCAGTTTGCACAGAGCCTCAGGACATGGAATGAAAGTGCAATTCCTTTGCTAGAACACTCAGTGAGAGGCTTGAAACCCGCACCAGTTATAAGGCTGGGTCCTCACTAAGGGTGATGTAGCTCCCCCGTGGGGAATAGCAGCATCTATTTTAAGGACTGTGTCTCCCCAGTGTGGGGACGTCACCCCACACACCTGCAGGTTGTGTCCTGCCTGGCAGCTCCTTGGCTTTGGCAGGACCCACGTGCTGCAGCTCCAAGTGAGGCCTTCAGACACCTCCTCAGGCCTTAAGGTTCCCTTTTCCCCTCCTTCTTTCCTCAGCTGGGCATTTGTGCTGGAACCCTGTATTATTCCTGATGAACGTAGTAAGAACAATCCAATCTTCAGTTTTCTGGAAGTTTGACAAAATAAATTAAAAACCCCATTTCACTTTGTAACTGAGTGTGAGCTTTTGAATGTGTCTTAAATAAATCAAGTGACATGTCTAAGAATAAAATATTTGCAGGCAGCTTTCACTTAGGAAAATGCCAGGGCCATGCATCTTGTGTTCCAGAAAGGCCCTTCTGCTCCTCAGGAACAACCACATGGACCTTAGATGAGTTCCTAGAATAGTTTGACACAAGGAAATTCCTGCTGGCTGCTGCTGTTGCAGAAAAGGGTTTGCATTTCCCCAAGTCTGGTGCTGAGGTTTCTGTAGGTGAAGACCAGCATTCCTGTGGGTGGTGCAGAGGAACAAGGCTCTGTTTGGGGAATTAAAGGTTATGTGGATACCTCTTAAATGAAGGATGGTGGGCCCAAGCCAGGTTGGCAGAAAAGCCATGTTAAACATGCCATAATGTTACAAATAGGGATAATTTCCAGGTGGTTGTAGCAAAATTCCCCATTTTTGGAGAATGATGGGAATTATGATGAACAGTTTGGCCTTTTCAGGCCTGTGCTGCTTTAGCCTAACAAAATCCCAGGAAAGAGCTGGTTAAATGATCCAGCCTGTAATTATTTCCTTGACCATATCCTTCTGTCCAAGAAGCATCTCTTTTCAAAGCTCAACAGAGCATTCAGTGGCACATAAACACACGTTTGGGAGCCCTGTGCATAACCACCACGTGGGAGAAATCTCTGGTAGTGGTGAGTTTGTTCCTTAGTCCAGCTCTGGAGATGCTCTCGGGCTGCAGAGAGCTACAGCCAAGGGCTGGAGAGGGGAGCTGCAATTCAGGACAAGAAAAAGCCTCACTGTGCACTCTTGCATCTTGCGAGCCCTCTGGAATTTTCCCCTGCAGCTTTGTGCAGTGTTAGCAAGAACAGTCCTGGTCCCCTAGAGTTAATATGTAAGTTGGGAATACAGGGTCCATGTTTATTTCCAGATATCTTCTGTTGTCTGTCCTGTGCCCCATGCCAATGGTTCATATAACTGCTGAGGGGGAGCTGAACTCCAACACTCATGTTTGTTTAACAATATTAATATTAGACTGAGCTTCCTGTTACACAATTCCCCCATACTGTGTGCAGTGCACTCCTACACAGCTGTCCTGCTGTCAGAGAGAGGAGTGGAGCAATGGCATCGGAAGATGAACCCATTTCCACAGACATTTATGCCTGAAGTTACAGGTGGTCACTGGTGTTATTCCAGGTGTGGGGAACCAAAGGACAGTGATTCCAAGGGTAAGTGACCTGGGGAAAAAAGGATGCACAATTTTTAAATATTCCATCACACCTTCCTGTGCAAAGTGAGAAAGCAGAGACCAAGTGGACCAAAGCACGCTGAGATGGCTCTGGAGTAACAAATGTGATAAATCACCACAAGGACAGCTGCCCCAGCCCTTCTGCAAAGTGAGTCCTTTCCAAAGTGACCTCTCAAAAACCAGAGAACAAGTAACCCCCTAATTTTGTGGGCCTCACTTTTATGTACTGCTGCTGCTTCTTTGTTTTCAAGACCCAGAGTTTTGTGTGGGTGTCTGGACCACGAGATACACCCCAAACCTGGAGACACTCTGGGACGTTCTGTGCCAGTAACCACAGCTCTGGTCTGGAGGGTGGTTTGTTCCTGGGCTTGCTTTGGCTTTTATCTCATGATAACAGGGAGGAGGGCAGCCAGCTAGAGATCCTTTTTCTTCCTCAAAATGTACAACTTCCTTCTGCCAAAGCAGAAGGAATCAGCAAAAAGAATGTTCCTTCTGACCTGCCTGCAGGTGGAGGTGAGGGAATGCTGAAAAAGGAATTGCCAGCTGCTGTTTCCAACCCTGTGCCTACAGACAAGCGGCTTGCCTGGTATTTTTTTTCCACTGGTCAGTAGCTCAATTTTTAATAACTGTAATGATCAGTGTTCCTAAATAACTGTCTGTAGCTCTGGACACTCGGGCAGGTATCAGGTATCACGTTTTTTTTCAGTGCCCTGGTGCACCATGTTTGCTGTTCTTATCACTGATGTTGGGCTCCCATGCAGGAGCAGTCAAACAGCTCAGATATATGGCTTTTATTTGGACAAACTCATCACTGGAAAAGGAGCAAACATCAAGATGGAGAGGGTTTGGTCCCTGTGGCAGAGCAGGCAGAGCCCTGCTCAGGTGTAGGTAACTGCAGTCCAGGACAGGTGTCTCTCCTGGGCACACCCTCAGCTCTCTTGGGACAGCAGCCCCTCAGCTGCAGTTCTAGAGAGTTCTTGGTCATTACAATGTGGGGGTTTGAATCAATGAGAGGGGCTGCTCTTGCCAATCCTGTACCTTTGGTCCCCAGGTTGTTCCACCATCCCAAGGGCACAGTGTGGTGATGCAGCTCTTCTCCTAATCGAGTACCTGTGGCCAACATCAGGCACAAGAACAGCTTTGCTTTGCTGTTAGGCATTCCATTGCTTGGCTCTACCCAAGGACACAGCCCTCAGTGCTCTGGGAGGGTGGCAGCCTGCACACCTGGAACTGGGCAGAAGTTCTCTCTTCTTTCCATGTCCCCATTGCTCTTTTTTCTGTCAGTATAAATAGGTAATCCACAAACTAGATGAGTACTGGCTTGATATTCTTATCCATCTATAATTATAAGATCCCTCAAAAAAACCCCCCAACAACAACAAAAAAACCCCAAACCCCCAAACATTGTGGTGTTTTGGTATGAGAGTATCCAAATACAAGAGTACAAAAGAGGTGGGGGACAGACACCCCAAGGTGCAGCGTTGCTCAGCTCAGGAGGTCCTTCTCAGGCAGATCTTTTGCTCCAGTGTTCCCTCCAAAGCCTTTGATGTGCTCTCTGGAGCTGCAATAGCTGTGGTGGTGTGACTGATGTTTGGCCCAGGGCACCACTGTCCCTGGAGATCTTTTTTCTTCCTCTTACATAATTCCCTGGAGGCCTTTGGAAACCAGTGCATTCACTTGTGCCCTAGAAACACTTTGGCACTGGGTTTCCCCTTCCTTTGCTGTGCTGCTGGATGGCAGGAGAGAAGAGCCACTGCTCTTGGTTCAGTCAGGAGCCACAGCTGAGAGCTTTTGTTTGGCAGGAGATTGGTAATATTTCTTGCCTAGGTCTGATGAGCTTCAGGTGTAACAATAAAAGAGGTATTGAAAACTTTTGAGGAAGAGCAGGAAATGTTTTTGTCTTGAAGTCCTTGAACATTTATCCATGACCTCCAATCTCTAAAAACCATGGCTACAAACTTTTCTTGGAGGTGTAAGCAGGTGCATTTCCTAGTCAGAACCTAAGCAGGTTGGAAATGAACTGATGATTTTGGGACCCCCACTGGGTTTTCTCCCAATGTGAAACACTTTAAGATCTGATAACATTGCTGTGTGTCTGGAGGGGCTACAGGACTTGTGGGAACTGCTGTTGTGCAGCTGATGGTACTGCATCACTGACAGTGCTGACACTCTGGTTTGTCCTATTTTTCATTTACTTTCACTGTAAACTCACAGTTTTCCAATTCTGGCCTAAAAACTGCCAAGCTAAATAAATATTTTCTCTTTCATGCCCATCTCCATAGAAACAGAATCTGTGTTACTGCTATAATTGTTCTCTTGTGCTGTTTCTTCTATCATGGCCTTGGGTTTTTTATGTTGGTTTCTTTCTTTGGAAGACACTAGTTCATCTATTTAAGACAACTTGTAAATGCTCAAGCATGAAGGAGAAAAGAGAGTGATTCTCTTCTCATTCTTTCCTCTATTCCTGAGCAAACAATTCCTGAAGGTAAAGACCTCACAACTTGGAAAAATGGAAAGACTGTTATTTTAAATGGAGTCCTGGAGCAAGAATAGCATTTTCCACCTCAAATACCCCCTACTGCCTGTGGTATTTCTTTAGCTGAGAGTTAGTCCAACCTAAGGACAGGTACTTTGCTGTTGTAAATCCCAATTGTTTTTAACAGCTCCAAGTTTTTCCAGCAGCATTCAACCAGACCACATTTATTAGGCGAGCTCTGGCTTGTAGTTCCAGGTCCAGTACTTCCCTAACTGTGAGTTGGATTCCAATGGTATTCCCAGGATGGAATCACCTGTTAAAGAGAACTGGATTTGCAGCAGCAGCACCAAAACATTGTCTTTATTCTGGTTGTTGTTTTCCTTCCTGTGTTCTCCTTTACATGGCTTTGTTACACCATGACTTGTAACACTGAAAGCCTGGGATTCCCAGTGTTAAGGAAATGACTAAAAATAGTACAAAACTGAGGAAATGTTGCTTGGTTGGCTTGTTTGTTTGTTTTCCTTTAGAGTAGTGCTTGCAAACTCTGATCTTCTGAGGAGACAAGTGATTGGGGTTTGAATTTTAGTCTCTGAACCTGAGAACCTTCAGGAAGATCCAGTTTTAAAAGAAGGGTTCCTCAGGACACTCCCAGAATCAGTTCTCATCTGAGACCAAAGACTGAGATTGGGGTTAGCAAAGACCTGTGTGGCTCTTATGGTTCTCTTAAATAAGCAATGAGAACATCAGTCCCTACCTGAAGGGAACTCAAAGAGGCAGCAGGCAGATCTGGGGCTGTGCAGAGCCTGAACAGCTGTGATGTCTGTTTTTTTCAATTTGAATGCCAGCTGGAGAATCCTTCCCAAGCCATGCAGAGAAATGTTAACAAGCTCTTTGCCTGTGGAGCTGTCAGTGTTGTCTCTTGGATCAATCAGGCCGAGGCTACACTCCCCAGGCCATTCCTCTGGTGCCCTCCCTGCAGCCCACGCTGCCAGGCCTTGACATTTGCTCTCTGCCCAGAGGCCTTGCCCGCTGTCCCCACCAGCACTGCAGCTGCCAGCCAGGCACACCCACAGCCTGCCCACAGGCCTCCCAAACACCCCAGCACACTCAGCTGGAGCAGTTCACTCACAGCTGCCCTCAGCCAGCACCTGCCCTCGTGATGAGCGGCCATTTCTGACTTCTCTCCTTGCCTCTGAGTGCTGGAAACACAGAGGGGGGGGTCTGCAGTGCAGGCCCAGGAGCTGTTCCCAGTGCAGACAGGACTGACACCTCCCCTGCAGGCAGTGCACACCCAGGCAGGTGGCTCAGGACTGACACCTCCCCTGCAGGCAGTGCACACCCAGGCAGGTGGCTCAGGACTGACACCTCCCCTGCAGGCAGTGCACACCCAGGCAGGTGGCTCAGACTGCCCAATTTCTGGCTCCCTGGGCAGGCAAGGTGGAAGTTGTGCAAATGATGTGTTGAGCTCAGTTTCTCACTGGCAGAGCAGAGAGCCCAGTGCTGAGCCAAGACTCAGGACCCTGTTCCTGGTGAATCCAGGAGGCCTGAGGATGCTGAGAGCCTGGCATGAACACGAGTCTCAGCTACCAAGGTCCTGCTGCAGAGCTGGGCACTGCATCCTCGTTGCTGTTAGCACTGTAAGAGTTTGGGGAGGGACCCTCTGACAGTCCAGAACAAAAATGTTCTTGGATCATTTGACAGAAATCCCTTAAGCTCAGGGCCTGCCTCCCTGCAGGTTTGTCAGAGCCACAATGGAAATACAACTATGGATTTCATGGAAGTTTATCAGAACCCTGATGTTTCCAGAGAAACATTTTGGGTTCAACTAATTGACATGGCTTATTGGTGCTAGCTGTGCTGAGTTAATGACCTGATGATTTTGAAGAAACCAGATTGGACAGGCACAATTTGCCCTCAGTGAAGCTGTGCTGGCAGTCCTGGATCACCTCCTTGTCTGCCATGTGCCCCAGCATTGCTGCCATGAGGATCTGCTCCATGCTCTTCCCAGGCACAGGGGGCAGGATCACCAGTCTGGAGTTCCCTGGGTCCTCCTTCTTCCCCTTTTTAAAAACTGGAGAGATGTCTCCCTTTTTCCAGTCACTGAGGACTTCCCTGGATGGCTGTGACTTGTCTAGTAAGATGGAGAGTGGCTTGGATACACCAGCCAGTTCCCTCAGGACCTTGGGATCCATGTCACCAGGCCCCAGAGACTGGTGGCTGGAGAAAGTCCCATGCCACTCGCAGTACCCCAAAACAGAACCTCCACTGACAAGGGCTTAGGTTATTTTATCTGGCCACCCACAACATGGAACCTTCATATTCAAGCTCGTCATAAAATTCAATCCACAACGATGCAACATCAGACCCCAAACTCATTGTGTGCAGGTGTGAAGTGGAGACTCTGCTCCAGGTCCTCAGTGTAGGATTTTAAATAGATTCAGCCCTGGCCTGCTGCTGTTCAGGTCCAAGTCTGTGCCAGAACTCATGGAAATCAAGCTGGATAAAAGGGAGGTTGGATCTTGGATCTTTCCATACAGATTTTTGACCCGCTCTACAGTATTTTAAGGAAGTTATTTCTCACCAAATCACACAAATCTTTTCAGACTGGTTAGTGAAGAGCAGGAGATGCACCTGCTAAAAGCAGGTCTCGCTCAGGCTGCTCTGAGATGACTCTGAAACAGCTGCTCAAGCCTAATCCCTTCCCCACGGAGAGCTCTGGCAGGGAAAGATGCGCTGTATCCGGAGACACAGGTCCCGGCATTCCAAAGCACTGACCCGTGAAGCCTTTCCAGGCTCTCAGGTGGGACACGCCTGCCGCCTGCGGGTGACAACATGATTTGCACAGAGAGGCCGCGGACCTCGAAACGGAAATGTAACATTCCTGGGGGCAAAGAAAGTGACAGTTTTACAGAGTTTGCCATAATGATGTGTTACAAAATTATATTCGCTCTCACTGGGGCTCGATTAATAATGGCAGGGAAAACTTGTCTTGGTGATTAATAATGATGTGATTTATTGGGTGCTTTTACTGCCAGGTATTTGTGTAAGGCTTTTAGATGTACTTTTGTTGAGAAAAGATTCCATTGTCCTTACAAGGGTGTTTTTAAACCAAAGAAAGATATTTGAAACAGAGAATGTGAGGAGTTCCTTAAGATAGCAGGTAATGCTGATAGAGCATTCCAGAAATTGTGAACAGCTTTCCTGGCACAGTCCAATCTAACAGAGGAGTGCAGGGATTGGAATTAAGGCACCTGAAGGCTCCATGGGAAGTGCCTTGCTGACTCCAAGGTGGTTTAAAACTCCCTGAAGGGAAGTGGCATTGAAGAGCTCTGATGAACATGGAGAGACTGCAGCGATAGCTGAAGGTAAGCTTGGCAATTTCTGTTCATGCTGAGCTCAGGAACACAGTGTTAAGTACTGGAAATTAATATCTTGTCTATAAGTGAAAATGACACACTTGAGAAAACAAACCAGGTGTTTCAGGCTGAGTCTGTGCATCAGAATTCATGAATGAGAATACAAGGCACAGACTTACCTTTCAGCACACTCATAGGCTCACTCACCAGACAGCTACAGGAAAATGTTTGATTGGCTTTTGAGGTGCTCCTCATTTAGAAACACAAATTAGTTCATATTCATGAAGGAGAAAGTAAGAGTATGACAAGTGACAAAAAGGCAGATGTACCCCATCAGCAATATTTCTCCTTATTGAAAAGGTCATTCATTCAGAACACCAAGCTATTCCAGGCACCTCCTAACTGTGCAATTAGCTTGCATTAAAGTCAATGGCATTAAGAACAAAACAAAACAAACCCCTGCTTAGTCTGCTGGAAATGAATCACACATAAAGAATCACTTTTACAGTAGAGTGAAAAATACATCTCTATTTTAGGACATAGATGTTTGAGAGTCCAAAGCTTTAGTAAAATTTCCATAGTGCTGGGAGCAGAGAGCAGTTTGGGCTGCAGGGGGATGGATTGCTGGCTTCGAGCTCCACCTACTGAGGCGAAGTGAAACCACAGGAACATCGAGCTTCCCTCTTAGCAAACTGCTGTGTCCCAGCTGCACAGCACACAGGGAACAAGGCAGGGCAGGCTCTGCTTCACAACCTGGGCTTTAGGGGGTTTAGGCCATTAAAAGCTTGTAGACAGTTTCTAGTTCTGATTTGAACCCTGAAAAAATGTTCTTATTCCACTCCCTGTGCCTTTCTGAGATATCAGAGGCATTTCTTACATCGCCCTCACCCAATTCAAGGTCTTCCCAAGTTTCACATGTTGATTCTGCCTCCCTTCCTTGTCCAGAGACAAACTGCCCTGGGAGGATAAATATTTTGGAGGCACACTTGATATGAAGATACCAAACCCAGCCTGAACCTTGTTGTTGTGCATGTCAGCCAAGGCTGCCTGCACTGAGATCCCCCAGGCTGCCCCAGGAGAAGCCATTTCAAGGACTCGTTTCAGAACTAATCAATTGTTTACTTTAAAAGTGGTTACTATAGAAATTATCATTATGGACTGGCAGAATGCAGGCACAACACGAAGGGTAAGAAATGTTTAACCTTCCAGCTGACTCCTGTGCAGGGCACACTTGATGCTGTCTGAAATGTCAGTGATCAAAAAACCCAATTAATCTGACACAGAATTTGACATTCAACTACAGGTGAGGTGGCTTTGCCTTCTGAGGTCTCATTTACCCTTTTGAATTACAGATCCATTATGCATAAAACAGACCAAAAAAATTCACTTTATCTTATTATTTGTCTCTATTTTACTTCAGCAGCATCTGAAGAGACTGAGAAAGAAACCAGAAGCTCAGCCAGAAGCCCTCTGCCTCCATTTGACAAGGTGTTCTTCAGTTTATACTCCTGAAGGATAAACCCTTGGAAAGCCTGTGTAGCAAACGATGAACCTCCAGTGCACTGTGAGAAATCATTTTGCATGTCAGTATGTAAGTGTCACACGGCACTGCTGTGTTCTGGGACTGCAAGTGCTCAACCTGGTTCTTAACCAAGACTCCCAAAGGACAAAATGTGTTACAGAACAAATGTTTTAGTGTTTAACAGAGCACTTGCAGATTTCTTCAGTGCCCTGACTGTCAAGAGTGTTGCTTTCTGGAGTTGGTTTTGCTTTGCCAGCCCTCCCTGTGAGGAAGTGGGCACAGCTGGCAGGATGTTCTAAGGGCAACCAGCAGGAGATGTAGTAACAGAAATGTAGATTTACCTTCTGCTGGAACTCCAGGCACTTCCCCTGTTCTTGAATTCTTAATCTGTCCAGACTGTCTTCATTTTCTTTGCTCTCAAGGCCACACCACTTGAGAGAGAGGCTGACAAGAACCTTGCTGTAATGGAGAAATAAAAAGTTACAAAATGGAATTTAAAGCAAATGCCATGGCTGTATAAAATCAGCTTTTCATCATTTTTTTCCACATGTAATTTACAGATATTAGAATAGAGTGTTGTAGGAAAGTCTTAAAATGTGTATCACAGACAACAGTGCTTTTCTGAAGCAGAGACATTTGTGCTTGTTTCCTTCTCTGTCCCTTTGCCTTGGACAGCAGTCATTGTATGACAGCCAAACAACTTCAATTTTATTATTTCTGTTTAAAATATCTCATGGTGGTCTAATTTTAGTTTATTTTGTCTCCCATTTCAGATAATTTTTTGAGACAATGCTGTGCACCAAAAGGAGGTGCAGTGAGCCAGTCCCTTTGGTATGTGAGTTGAAACAACACAATTTGGGCTTCACAACTCCCAGAATGATACGGATCAAAACATCCCAGCACACGTAAAAGCTGCAACAGCTGCAGAACAGTATGTGTGGAAGGTAACCAATGCATTCCCTCATTCCATCAGCAGTGGGAATGGCAGGATTTGGGGTTTGCATTCCTGTTATGCTTTATTTGATAGTCTCTGGGTAGGCTTGTGGCAGATGTAGCAGCCCTTGAAGCTGGGTTAAAGATTCAAGAAGTTCCAAACTGTTTTTTCAGTTCCCACATTAACTGCAAACAAACTCCTGCCCCTGTGTCCTGCCCTTGCTGGTGGCACTGCTCCCAGCAGCTGGAAATGGAGCTGAAAGCAGATCCATGCAGATAATCACCCCAAGGTACAGGTTTTCAGTGTGTCAGTTGTTCTGCAGAGCTCTGTAAGGGATCTGGCAAACAGCAGACAGGTCCTGAAAGCACCCACTGCATCCAGCCCTCAGGTTTGCCCACTACTCCTACGGTGTGTTCAGTGCGGTGACCACTAACCGGGTGGGAACTGAATCATTACTGAGGGCCAAGTCTCAGATCAGAGGGATAACCAAGGATTACTATTTTTCCCAAGATTCAGGAAGAGAATCTTCCTTGTGAGGTTTGGTGAAGCACTGGCACAGGCTGCCCAGAGAAGTTGGATGGGGCTTGAAGCAACCTGGTGTAGTGGAAGATGGCAGAGGTTGGAACTGGATAATCCTTAAGGTCCCTTCCCACCCAAACCTTCCCTGAGTCTGTGATTTCCTGCAGCTTTTTGTGCTACCAACAAACCCAAATGTCCAAAGTCAACCAACCTGACAGACTCTCTAAAGGAAGGACATGTTTGTGAGGTATTAACTCCCTAATTAGGGCCCATACTGACTTTGCAGTGCTGTGCAATCCATTCCCGAAGAGCCCTGTGAGCAGGAAACACAGCCTGGGGTCATGCACCCATAGGGAAACTGGGACACATAAAAGAAACAATATAAAAATAATCTTGATTATTTACTCTTTCATGTGTCTTGATGATTTACTGTGGTGTTTACAAGAATGCTTAGACTGGGATTCTAAAACAGAAGGTGCTGGAGAAGTTTCACACCTTCCTAAGGCATTCAAACCACCCTAAGACTCAAGACTGGGAGCTGACTTCCATTATCAGCTGTTGCCCAGGACAAAAAGGATCCTTTTAAGCCCCATGGATCTAACACTGAGCTTCTCTAAAGAACTCTGAGTGCTTTTACTGCTGTTGCACTCACAAACTCATAAGGGTTGGCAAAGCCCTCCCAGCCCCTGGAGCCCCCCCTGTCTGGTCCCCACCTTGTCCCCAGCCCAGGGCACTCAGTGCCACAGCCAGTCATTCCTTGGGCACCTCCAGGGCTGGGCACTCCAACCCTCCCTGGGCAGCTCCACTGCTTGACAACCCCTTCTGTGAGGAAATTCTTCTGATGTCCAACCTGCCCCTCCCCTGGCCAGGCTGAGGCCATTTGCTCTTGCCCTGTCCCTGTGCCCTGGAGCAGAGTCTGACCTGCCCCAGCTCCCCACTCCTGGCAGGGATTGCAGAGCCAGAAGGTGCCCCCTGAGCCTCCTTTGCTCCAGCTGAGCCCCCCCAGCTCCCTCAGCCCCTCCTGACTTACCCTCTAGACACTTCTTCAGGTCCCTTTCCCTTCTCTGGGCACATTGCAGCACAGAAGGCTCCAGGGAAGGTGGCAGGGAGAGCAGGGATAAACAAGAATGGAGGGTGTTATGAAAATGGAGGACAAGGCCTTGCTGTGCAGTGCAGCACGTGGAGGTGCCACTCTTTGCTCAGGACAGAGGTCACACCATAAAAGAAACTGAACAGTCTCTGCCAGGCCAGGCTGCCTGTGCCAACAGCCATGGTGCTGGTGACAACCCTCTGTCTGAGCTGGGGCTGGGGAACACCACAGAGACACCAAATCCTAGGGCTGCTCTCTCAGCAAGAAACTGGGCCCTTCCCAAGCCTGACAGCTGGAATGGATCCCTGGGACAGGGTGCAAATGTGCCCAGAGTTAAGGGTGGGTGTGTAACACAGTGTGCCAGAGGGGCAGAGCGACCCTTCAGCCACTGCTGCCCTTACACTGCCCTGCCAAGGGGCACAGAGGGCAGAGCCCAGCCCTGCACCTGCCCCTCTCATAGCCAGGCAGGGCACTTGGGTGTGTCTGGACAACCTGTTTGGCTCCTTGCACAGCCAAGGCAGCCCAACCCGTGTGTGGCTTAGAGAAAAACAAAAATTGCTTAAACAAATCCTCTTGGATTACAGGATGAGGATTAGGTCACCTTTCCAGGTGTATCCATGGGAAAAATGACATCCTCATCACACCACACTGTCAGTCTCAGGTGGCAGGGCTGAGATTCCTCACAATTCTTTTTTCTGCCTCTTGTGATGACAACAAATAACAAATAATGTATAACATAAATACTAAATAACATGTAATATCTTACATATTATGTATAATATTAAAAAATTTTTGTGCTTGTACCTCATAGAATCCAGTAACAATCAGTGCATTTACATGATTTTTAACACAAAAAGAAATTGTAAGAGGACAAAAGTATCCTCACTGATGTGCCATCATGTCTCTCACTGGGGTTTGGTTCCAGATTGCTGTGCAGTCACACCAGGAAGGAGCAGGAATATTCCGTTTGTTCTTCTTGGATCACCTCAAACTGTCACCTGCAGAGGGATTTATAAAGGCATTGTTCAGTTTAGAGCTGGCACCTGAGGGTTAGAGGGTAATCTCCTTAATTAGCAGGCTAAGAGTCTGTATCACTTATAACCAGATGCCTTGGAAATAATTTTAACAGTGGGGCTGCTGCCCCTAATGCAGCCCTTTTGTTAAGAACATACAGAGGTTGTAACAGGGTGTTTGGGTGGGATTTGAGGAGCCTGAAGGTTTGAGGGGACTGTGCAGGCTCCATGGTGAGTGTTATCTCTCTGAGAAGTCTTTTTAAAAGCAGTGTTTGATTTCAGGGGTGCTGCAGACCTGAGGGGTGCTCTCCAATAAAGTAAAAGAGGGACCACTTAAACAATCCAGTAACAACAATCTCTTTGCATTGCTGTAAAATACAACTGGAATAGTTATATTATACCTGGAACTGGTGTCTGGCTTGAAACACCAAACCCCCCCATTTCTCCAATGAGCATGTACCAACTGCCCAAACTTAAATGTTTGATGTTTAACTTATATTTATATTTATACTTAACACATCGAACTTCTGTAACTGCAGCACTTGAGCTGCCCCCACGGAGGGGATGGTTTGAATATCCTGAGCACATTTTGGGGATGGAAGTCTGGGCTGGGGGGCCCGAGGGAGCAAACGGGGTGTAGCGATACAATTAACAGGGGTCATTAAAGGGGCATGGCCTAATTGGCCCAGCAGTCTGGGTGTTTCTGTCGGTTTTTGTGGTGGTGTTTTCAGACATCCATGTGGATGTTCCCTCTGAATGCACAGCGTGCAGTGGGGATGGGGAGTGGATGAACACAGAGCCCAGAATCGTCTGGGCTGGAAAAGCCTCCTGAGCCCATCGAGGCCCACCTTGGACAGAGCACCCCCTTGTCACAGTCACACACTGTGGGGGCGAGCTGGGCCCCATGGGGGGCATTCCTGGGGGCATTCTGGGGGGCAGCGATGCCCTCACACACCATGGGGGCATTCCTGGGGCAGAACTGCCCTCACACACCATGGGGGCATTCCTGGGGGCAGAACTGCCCTCAGACACCATGGGGGGCATTCTGGGGGGCAGTGATGCCCTCAGACACCATGGGGGGCATTCTGGGGGGCAGCGATGCCCTCATACACCATGGGAGGCATTCCTGGGGCAGAACTGCCCTCATATACCTTGGGAGGGTCTTGGGGGGGCACCTTTGCCCTCACACACCATGGGGGCCATTCCTGGGGGGCAGAACTGCCCTCATATACCNCTTGGACAGAGCACCCCCTTGTCACAGTCACACACTGTGGGGGCGAGCTGGGCCCCATGGGGGGCATTCCTGGGGGCATTCTGGGGGGCAGCGATGCCCTCACATACCATGGGGGCATTCCTGGGGCAGAACTGCCCTCACACACCATGGGGGCATTCCTGGGGGCAGAACTGCCCTCATATACCTTGGGAGGGTCTTGGGGGGGCACCTTTGCCCTCACACACCATGGGGGCCATTCCCAGGGGCAGAACTGCCCTCACACTCCGCGGGAGGGTCTCAGGGGGCATCACTGCCCTCACACACCATGGGGGGCATTCCGGGGGGCATCGCTGCCCTCACACACCTCGGGAGGGTCTCGGGGGGCATCGCTGCCCTCACACACCATGACGGGCATGCCCGGGGGGTATCGCTGCCCTCACATACCATGAGGGGCATTCCCAGGGGGCGGCTTTACCCTCACACACCCCGAGAGGGGCCCGGGGGGCAGCGATGCCCTCACACCCGCAGGGCCGAGTTCGGCTCCCGGGGGGCACTCCCGGGGGGGAGGCCGGGCCGAGGGTCGCGCTCCCCTCACCGAGGCGGGCTGAGGGCTGAGGGTGATGACGCGGGCGGCGGTTCCGGCGCCGTGGCGGTGAGCGAGG
>VWZD01002618.1:301555-317381 GCA_013396695.1 Sakesphorus luctuosus
CGCGGCGGGGCTGGTGCGGGTGTGCGACCTGCTGCTGAAGAAGAAGGCGGCGCCGGGCAAGGCGAAGCGCGGCGGGCGGGCGGCGAGGCCGGCCAGCAGCAGCGAGAGCGGCGGCGGCGGCAGCGAGAGCAGCAACAACGGCAGCGACGANGGGCTCCCCGGGAGCTGCAGGGCGGCCGCCCGCGCCCCCGGTGCGGTTTGTCCCTCAGGGAAGGCCCGGGAGCCGCGGCAGGTGCGGTGTGCGCTGTGCCATGTGCCGCCACGCCGCGGGCACGGCAGCCCGCACAGCCAGGCCTGGGCGCGGGCAGCGCTGCTGGCACGGCCGGGCTGGGCTCTGCACACAGGCCCCAGCGCTGCGTGCGGGGCTCAGCAGGGGCTGGCAATCAGTGCCAGGCGTGGGAACGGCTCGGCTCGGCCAGCGTGTGCAGGGGAAGCAGGGGAGGTGCAGCTAAGGCCGGCAGAGAGCCCGGAGTGTCCCTCTGCCTCCTGGGAGCAGCCCGGAGTCCACGGGAAGCAGAGAGCAGCCCAAGGAGGCGTTAGGAACTCGGGGTTTGTCTCATGCTCCCTGTCTCAGGTGGGTATCGCTGGGAAGGGCCTGGCAGGCCCTGATTTACATCCCTGGGCACGCACAGCTGCTTTGCTGCATGGGTTTAATTCTGTAACCTCGGCTGAACCTGCAATTCCGCTTCTTTTTTGTTTTTTTTTTTTTGACTGATGTCCTCAAAAAAGGCCTCTTGAAGTTTGGTAGCTTTTCTTTGCAATTGTTCTCTGAGCAGTTTGGCTTTCAGGTGGTCTATCTGCATTTCTGTTAGAAAGGAGCAGGAAGGAGGAGTCTGAGAGGTTCGAGGGAGGGCTGGGCCAAGGTGCTGAGAGGCTTTTCCATGGTCAGGCAGCACTCTGGCTTTTATTTCTGCCAGAGTTGATACAAGAAGCATTTCATGCACGTGCTTTGAGGTAAATTGCACACAACAAGTGTCTCAACAAGCTTTTACAGCCAGTGTTCTGTGTCTGTGGTGTGGAGTTGTGGGAAAGTGAATATCATTGTGTGGGTAGAAGTTCCTGAGGTGTAAGACTTGTAGGATAACTGTGGTGTCCATCAGTCCTACAAATGCTTGGAAACCTCTTGAGCAGAATCCTCTGAGTTTTGCTGTGCTGGTGTGTGGCTCTGGATGGGTCGGTGGGCCAGCGCTGAGCTGAGCTGTGTGTGATGCAAACAGAGTTTGTATCAAGGGAGGTTGCCTGGCAGAGCCCCGGGTGGGTTTATTTAGTGCTCCACAGCCATTCATCCCAGTGGCTCCTTTTCCTGGGAGCTTTCCCATGGAATCGTGTGTGGTGTGGTCAGAGGGGTGGGGACAGCCAAGGAGGTTGGTGAGGCATTCCCTGCAGGTGGGGAGGCTGTGTCTGCAGGCCGTGCCTCACACAGCCTTAGGCTGTGCCTCCCGTGCTTTGAGACCTGCTGAGACACCAGGAAAAGCCAATTATTGAATAGCATGGGGCAGAATGCCTGGCTCTGGGGGGTTTCTCTGAAAGTCTGACATGTGCTGTGGATCCTGCTGGCTGGGAAGGCAGCTGGGGCATCTGGAAGCTTCCCTGGTGGTTCCATCATACAGTGAGTGAGGGCTTTGCCAGGCTGGGGCATCTGGGATGGAAGACCAAGCAGTGCTCAGCAGGCGGGTGAATAATACTGAGGTTGAAGTTGGGGATTCCTGACCAAACGTGTGCCACCAGCATCATTGCTGAGCACTCTCTTTCCTGATCATGCAGGTTGCTTGCCAAGCTCTGGTCTCTGTGCCACTGCCTCCAGGACAGAGGGATGCAGCTTGTAGGACGTGGCCAGCTGAAGTCCCAGTGTTTAGGAGTAGGATGGCCTGGTTAATGGAGCAGAGATCCAACCCCAGAGTCACTCCCAGCAGCTCCTGGGGAGGGAATGTGGCTGGAGTGTTCTCAGCAAAAGGCAGGTTTCTGTGGAAGTGGCCTGATGGTCACTTTTGGCTTTTAGAGGCCTGAAAAGAGTCCCCCAGTAGAAACAAAGGAGGGTGTAGTTGTTTGGGGGTTAAATTTCTTTTCATTCCAGATGTACTCGAGTCGTGCCCAGCTCTGCAGTTGCCCTCTGAGCACTGTCAGTGTGGAAGGCACAGAAAGTGAGAAGGAGACAGCCCTGGCAGTCTCTGGGTTTGCTGTGAATGGAGAGCACTGTGGGAACCCTGAGAAGGTGCTGTTCCCTCCCAGCCAGTCCCTTCATTATCTCAGTAAACTTAAGACAGTTTGTCTTAGGCTATTTTTTGCCCTTCCCATGCCTAATACATTAAGACTTGTCTAATCTCTGAAGCCAAGTGCTTCCAGATTGGGCTGCTGGTGAGGCAGCTCCTGAAAATCAGGAGGGAGGGAGTTCTGAGGGCACACCTGGCGCCTCCCAAGGCACAAACCCCAGCAGTGGGAGGACATTGTTTGGCCCTTGTGTTGCTGAGGTGATGGAAGGCAAAAAGGAGCTGTAATCAGGTGTTTGCCTCTCTTTCTGTGCCTCAGCTGTGTCACATCCTTGTGTGGAGGGACAGGCACTGCAGAGAGCTGTGGCAGGAGATAGGTGGGGCTTTGGTACCAGCTCCCACAGCTCTGCTCATGGCACCCTCCAGGCTTGGGGCTTTTTAATATAAATTGCAGCAAATCACTGCTAACCCCTGAGATTTTAGGTAGCCTGGTCTGGTGCTGTCTCCACATGGCAAATTGCCTTTTCCCTAAAACTGAGTTAGTAAGAAATGGCAGCTTTGCTCAGCACACAGCAAGAGGAATCTTAATGTGTGATAAAAGCACAGTAGGAGTGACCTGGCAGGGCTGGGCAGCCTGCACATTGCTTGGGGGTGTTCTTGTGGGCACTGATTTAATTCAATATCTTCAATAAATAGTGAACAATATTAATCATTTCTGGTAGCAAGTTGCTGCTGAAAATGTGATGTCCAGAGTGCATTGGGGTTCCTCTTGTTTGCCCCAGAGAGGTTCAGTTGGGTAATAAAACTGTTCCCAAGCTTATTTCTGGTCTTTGAACCCAGAGGAGGTTTCTGCTGGCACTGAGGTTGGTCCTTGCTCTTCCCTCTGCTCTTACTTTACCCACCTGAAGGGTTTGTAAGTTCAGATTTCTGTGTCAGTCTCAGGGTGATCCAAGGTGTAGATCCATCTTGGATTTGTGTTTATTTTTCTGCTTTCATCTATTTTTTCTGTTTCTGGATTCTTCCATGACGTGCAAATTAGCTTTTCCAGAGCATGATCCTGCACTGAGTGTACCTGAAAGTGCTGTCCCAGGCAAGGGAGGTTTTGGGGGATATTTGGGCTGGTTTTAAGCATTCTTGGGCTTGCTGGAAATACAGGTTTATTTTTGTTTTTTCAGCTGCATTTGAATTAGTAATTGAGCTGAGATTGTAAGATGAACTGAGTAGAACAACAAAGCACCACAGGTCCTCTAAAATGTCATGCAGAAGGAACTACTTTTCATTCTTCAGGCTGAGATTTGAGGTGTTGATGTGCAAACTGGGTCCTCCTGGTGTGGATTCAGGAGCATCCCAGGCACGTGGGTGTGACACTTAAATTGGCCAAGCCTTGCAGAGCTCAAGTGTCCGAGGGGACTGATTGGAAACACAGCTTTTATTTTATAAATCTCTATGTTTTTAGCCCCAGCTGCCTTAATCAGAATGCTGGAGTGAGGCCTTGGGGTTGTGCAGGGCTGTGTGTCTGCCTTGCCCTCTGTGTGCTGGGTTTCCCTTGGTGCCCTGGGGTGCCACAGACCTGACTGCCCGGGCAGCTTTGGGCCCTGTCCTTGGGAGGGGATGGCACCCTGGCTGCACTTTCTTCTTGGGCTCTGCCATGTTGTTTATGATGTAATTCTTTTTGTCCTATCTGTTTTGTCTGGGTTTTGCCAGCTTTGTTTCCTCCCTCCAAAAGGAAAATAACAGTGAAATCTCTTAGGATGGTTCTCAAAAGTCCGTCAGGTATCAGGGCTGCTCCCAGGGCTGCTGACAGGTGAGTGTGTCTCTGACCCCAGGAAGCATGGGCAGAAATGTGGATTATCATCCCTTCCTTGCTGTTCCCAGACCTGGTTCCAGCACAATCACTCTGAGCACACCTATCACACCAATTTTTGAAGAAGTCCTAAGTATTATTAATTTTCTTTTGTCTGCGCTCCTTAATTGAAGTAATTACTGAATATCTGTGTTGCAAAAGCAGCCCCTGCATGAAGTGCCCACTGCAGAAGGTGGAGTTCAGTGTTGGTGCCCCATGTGAGTTTGTTTGCTTCCTCAGATATTCCTTCAGGAAATGTCCCTATAAACACAATTCCCGTGGGCTGGAGCCCCACACCCCACACTTTGAGCCAGTCATTCAGCTCTTTGAAGAGAATGGTTTCTGTGCAGGAGGTTCAGCTGAGAGAATTTCCTCATCTGTCAAGGTTGAAAGCAAGTGGGATTATGTGTGTTTGGTTTTTTTCCCCTGTATCTGTGGTTTAAACCCAAAACTGTTGGTGCTCATTTAGGTGATTTGGCAGTTGGGTTTAGGAATTGAGAAATCAGAGCAGCAGATCCAAGATAAGTAACCAGCCTTTGTTTCTGGGGTTCAGGGGAACAAGCCCTTTGAACTTGGTGGCAAATAAAAATGGCCCCGAGTTGATAGCAGTGGGTTTAGGCCATTTGAGCAGAATTCTGGCTGGGCTCTGCCTTGTGCTTTTTCTGAACTGCTGTTCTGGTTTGGTGATGGGGTGGCTCTGTAGGGGGCTGAGCTGCAACCCATCCTGAGGATGTGCTGTGTCTGTGGAGCTTCTGCACCCTGTGGGGCTTGCTTTGTGCTTCCCACCACCTTTGCTCTGTTCAGAAAGCCAGCTGTCGGTGGGGAGGGATTAGTGCTGGCACATTCTGGGGGAGGTCATTCAGCCAACATGTGTCCTCAGGAGAGAAGCCTTCCCTAACGTGGAGTTCCCTTTGCCAGGGAGTACCAGTGCATCCTGGTGTTTGGGTGGCAGTTCTGGTGACCTGCAGCTGGTCATGGTGCAGCATCCCCTGGGAAACAAACCCAAATCCCTTCTTGGCCAACCAAGGGCAGCATTTCCTGCCTCATGCAGCCAGCAGTGCTTTGTGGCACTGGGTGCTCCCAGAGGCTATCCCAGCATTCCAGATGTTTGCAGCCAATTGCCCCCCTGTGCCATCCCAAGCCCAAAGAGCTGCAGCCTCTTGGAGGTGTTACTGAACTGTGGTGTCACCTCCTCCTTCCATGGGGGGAGAATTGTGCCCCCCCCGGGAGCGCGAGTGGTGTGTGCCCCCCCGGGAGCGCCAGTGGGGTGTGCCCCCCCCCGGGAGCACGAGTGGTGTGTGCCCTCCCCAGGAGCGCCAGTTGTGTGCCCCAAGACCCCCAGCTGTGCCCCAAGACCCCCAGCTGTGCCCCAGGAACCAGCCCGGAGGCCAGGCCTGTCTCTAACACATCTCTGTTTCTTCTTGCAGTGTTTGCTTTCAGGCTGCACGTTGTCCTTAGGGTGATTTTTGTCGGCCTTGCCCAAAGCAGTTCTTGGCAAACTCCCGTTGCTGGTGTTGGATGTGCAGCTGGTTGTGCTCTGCTGTGCTTGAGCTGCCTCCTCCAGTCAGGAGGATGGTGGGGTATTGGAGGCAATGAGCTGAACTGAACCTTGAGTTGATTCCTCCCTGCCCCACCCCGATGGTTTACATGGTGTTAATCACCCAGAATGGGTAACATGTGCCGGTTGGCAGCTGCTCAGATGCTGGAAACATGTTGGAATATTAAATAATACAACGAAATATTGCTATTTAGAATATCAGTTTGGGGGTTTGGCAGATAAGAAGTTCAGAGTCTCTTTTTGTTTTGGGTTGAAATCCAAGGCACTTTGCACACAGTGATATTTTTTCCTGCTGCTGAGGGTGTTGGGGCTCAGGTTTGGTTCCCCTTGCCCCCATGAAGGAGTGCTGGGTTCCCAGCCTGACCTCTGCCCAGCTGTGCTGGAGATGCACCAGCAGCAGGGGAGGGTGTGAACCCTCTGGGGGGCAGGCAGTGATTCAGAGATGAGAGGAGGAGAGGAAGGAAGGGCCTTTTTATCCTCTGCCTTCACCTCCCAGTTCTTCCCACGCCCCAGAACAGAACTGAGCCCTTCAAGGAGAAGCTCCTCGTGCTCCCTCTGTGTCTGGCAGGTGACTCTCACCTTTTCCTGTCCTGGAGCTTCCCCATTCCCAAACTTCAGGTGTTTCTTGCCTTTTGTTCAGTCTTGTCCTGCACTGCTTTGCCAGCAGAATTTTCCTCTTGGTGCTGCTCTGCAGGTGAATTGTTCTCCTCCCCAGAATGGGGAACCATGCTTTAATCGAGGTAAAAATTTCAACTCCTGATGTGACTTAGTGGGTTTTTCTTTCCCTCAAGTGCTTGGTGTTGTTCAGCCCCTGTGTCAGCGTGGGTAGTGATCCCACTGAAGTTGGGGGAGTTGGGCTTGGAGGAAGGGGAAAAAAAAGAAAAAAGGCATTAATTGCTCCTCCCAGCCCCTTGAGAAATTTTCTGGTTGACAAAAAACCCTCAGCCCCAGAAAAACCACGTTTGCAGCTGGTGAGTTACTGGGTCCAGTTTGTCAGGCAGGAGAGGTTGTGCTGACACAGTGAGGAGCCAGGAGAGGGAGGGAGGAGGAGGAGGGTGGGCACAGCCCCTTTGGGGGCATCACTCATCCAAAGGCCTGGCAGAGGAGCACACACTGTCCTGGAGGGCTCCAGCTGGGAAGAATGGGACAGACCAGGGAGGATTTTTGTCTCCAGGTGACACTTCTCTGGCTCTCCTGTTTGGAAGTGGCTGGCACAGACAAATCACACACAATTCTTTTTTTGCGTGTAGCTCAACAGCTTAGAGCTCCATGAGCTGAAATCAGCACTGCCTTTTTGTCTCTGGTGTTTGCTCAGGTTCTGGAAAGCAGTGTGTTAAGAACAGGGAGAAAGAGAGGAAGGAAGCAGGATTTTATTCCAATCTTGCAGCCTTTGGGTTTCTGACTGTCACTTCTGTGTTGTGTAGTGCAGTGCAGCAAGGGAGTCACTTTGGACAGTGACTAGAGGAGTCCCAGAGCACAAGTGGTGAGAGCCATAACACAAAATAGCAGCTAGCTGAGAGGAACAGAGCACTTGGAACACAGCAGTCTGCTCCATGCATGAGCATGTGCCTTCTGTCCATCTCTGTCACTGACAGACGTGAGAGTTGGCATAACAGCACTCTGGCATTTCTGTGAAGCAGCAGCTTCATCCAGCATCTCCTCCAGTATAATATACTGGCCAACTTCCTGTGCTGAACTTCAGAAAAGGGCTTTTCTGGAGCTTGTGTGCCAGGGCAGTGTCTGCAGCTCTGTGTGAAAATCAGTCAGTAAATGCACTTGTGTCTTGGAGTTCAGAAACTTGGCCTGTGTGTTTGAGGTGAGGTGGGTTTTACAAACACTGCAGTGCCTGCACCCCACTTGGGTTCTGCACAGATCACAGAATCATGGAATGGATTGGGTTGGAAAAGACCTCCGAGATCATAAAGTCCAACCCTTGATCCAACCCCACTGTGATCACCAGCCCAGGGCACGGAGTGCCCTGGGCTGGTGATCACAGTAGGGTTGGATCAAGACACCAGCCCAGGGCACTCTGTGCCCTGGGCTGGTGATCACAGTAGGGTTGGATCAAGACATGGTGGATTCTCACTCAGTGCCACATCCACAGAATGACAGAATGGATTGGGTTGGAAAAGCCCTCTGAGATCATCAAGTCCAACCCTTGGGCCAACTCCAGTCCCTTTACCAGATCATGGCACTCAGTGCCACGGCCAAGCTCAGCTGAAAAACCTCCAGGGATGGGGAATCCACCCCCTCTCTGGGCAGCCCATTCCAATGCCTGAGCACTCTCTCTGCAAAGAAGTTTTTCTGCTCTCCAATTTCCCCTGAGGACTGAGGAGGGCAGGCTGTGCTGGGTGGATGTGCCACCCCTCTGTGCCCTCTCCAGCCAGGCATTGGTGGAGCAGCTGTGTGAGGGCCACGTTTGTTATGAAAGTTGATCTGGTGCTAATTCCTGCCATGCTTTGAGCTGTGTCCCAGCACTGCTCAGCTGTGTCACTGGGGCCCAAACCCCAGGCAGGCCTGCAGGAATGTCACTGTCACTGCCTTTGCACGAGGGTGGCAACTAGTGACACCCAGTAACACTTCCCAGAGGGAAAATTGGACTTGGAGGAAGTTATAGTGTAGCTCTGAATGGACTTAATGTAAAATACATATCTTACATTGAAAAACAAGGCCCCAAAATGTTTTCCAAGGACCCCTGTCTTGGGTGGTGGCTCCCCTTGTAATGCAGAGTTGGCTTTGTGGGTTGTGCAGCCTTTCCAAACCACTGGAACACTTGGCAAGAGGAGTAACTGCAGCAATTGGTGTGTGACACAAGTTGTGTGCACCCAGTCCAGCCATATTTAATCTGAGATCAAGTGAAGCTGTGGTGTTCTCTGGGCACCCAGGGACAGAGAGATGGGGGAACAGGAGGAGCTGAACTCCAGAGTTGGGCTGTTGCCCTGTTCCCATCTGGCTACACTGGCAGGAGATGCTGGGCTGTGCTGTGGCCCCAGGTGACCTCAGGTGTGAACAGCCTTATTGAAAGAAAATAAAGACCACAATAGTACCTCATTTTTTTTGTTTAATTCATGTATTTTCCCTTCTTTACTCTTATCTAACAGCTTGTCAAGTCCAGGCTTGATACTGCTATCAGTGAATGCAGTAGGTTTTCCAGCCAGTTTAGTCTGTGAAGTTGCAGGTGCCAGCTAAGAACTCTGATTATTGAGAGCTTTGTGAAAGAAGAAGACATAAAGCACGTTGTTGGGGTCCTGCTTTGGGGGAGGATTCAAAGTGTGGTATGAATCATGTCCCAGTTCATTGCAAACAGCACATCTGAAGGCAGAGCTGCTGAAACATCCCCCTGGTTCCCAGCCAGGAAAAGGAGGGCAGGGACATGCCCAGCTTGGATTAGGATTGGATGTGTAAATACTTGGTGTAATGTTGGCAGTTGGAGTTGATGCACAGAAGTGATGGACAAGGCCACTCTAAGGGGAGGAGGAGTCTTTGTTCTAAAAAGTGGCTTTTTCTGGTTGCAGGCTCTTTTAACTCTTGGCAGGGAATGTGTCTGCACTTCAACCACTGCAGAACTTGCACTCAGGTTTTCACATGCTGGTGTGAGGGTCCCTTGGGTTGGTACCTGCCTTGGGATTTGAGAGGTGTCAGTGTCAGTGCTGTTGGGCTGTATGTGCTGCTTCCCTTACACACAGCGTTTCTGTCACCACTGTTTCACCTGTGCAACAACAAACATCTGTATAGTCATTTGTTTGAGGAAGGATCCTGTCTGTCCCAGGCTGGCTTTTCTGATCGTGTTCCCACCCTTCCTTGTGTTTGTCCCAAGCCCAGAGTTCCTCAGTGTGTTCAGAGTCCTTGGACTAAAGACTCGAGCATTGTATTACCCGTGGAAACATGGATTCTTTAAAGGAAGATCTCTTATAGAAACCTCCCCTTAGGCACAGAGTTGTGCCAGTAATCTCACACTTCTGCTGGAAACCCCTTTGCAAATGCTGATGTGATTTTGTCTCCCTTTTCCACCTTTGTCGGGTACGTTTGGGTTTGCATTGGGCAGTTCCTCTGTGTGGCAGAGTCGTAGGGACTCCTTGAAGAGGAGAGAAAAGGCCCTGGACAGATGGGAACCACAGCAATGTATTTCACACAGGATGTTCTAGTCCAGTTCATGTTGAGGGCAGCACTATGCATGAGTAAAGGTGTTTTCTTTCCCCCTTTTCCCTTGCTTTGCTTTTCCTTAGGGAATGGAAATCCCAAAGAACAGGGCTGATGGTGCAGAGGCTCCTGCTGTGGGCAGGGCTGCTACCCCTCTGGGCCAGGGTGCTGCCTGCTGGGCTGCACAGCTGCCCAGGCTCCATTTGGGCCGAGCTCAAGGCTCATTCCAGCATTGTTTGTGCTGGGCACCACCCTCTGTGTGGACATGGATGGTGTGGGATAAGAGGCTGCTGTAGGCTGAGCTCGAGGCTCATTCCACCATTGTTTTTGTGCTGGGCACCAGCCTCTGTGGACATGGGTGGTGAAGGGTAAGAGGCTCCAGTTAGACCGAGCTCAAGGATTATTCCAGCATCATTTTTGTGCTGGGCACCAGCCCCTCTGTGGACATGGGTGGTGTGGGATAAGAGGCTCCAGTTAGGCTGAGCTCAAGGCTCATTCCAGCATTGTTTGTGCTGGGCACCACCCTCTGTGTGGACATGGATGGTGTGGGATAAGAGGCTGCTGTAGGAGTGAAGATGATGAGCTTATGGCTCTTGACTGGAGTGTTGCAATCTCACTCCAGACAGAGCTGAATGCTTTTGGTTTGAGCTTGTGTAGTCTGTTGGTGACTCCTTGTGTGTCCCTGAAGTTCCTGGCATGCTGGTGCAGACTCTTAATTCAGGTGTGGAATGGGTCACCTTTGTTCACTGCCTCCTGAATGAGCAATCTCTGTGAAATGGTGAGGCAGTTTGGATGCTGGCATTCCCAGTTCCCCAGCTGTCAGTGGCAGGGTGTAACCCCTGTTGGGGAAGGCCCCTCTGGCCAGGGAGTCCTCACCTTCCCTGGCCCCACCACACACAGCCTGGCAGTTGGTGTCAGCCTTGCTAGGGCAGTGCTTCTGCCGAGGGAGGGCAGCTCTGAGGGGTCTGTGCAGGGAATTGGGCTGGTTATTCCATCAGACAGGGCACAGCCATCCAAGGGGCTTGTCAGTCATCCATCTGGAAACTCTAGTGTTTTGCAGCCCTTTAAAGGGACAGCAAAGACTTGGGGTGTGTTCATGGTGGCACCTTCAGAGGCAGTCAGGTCAGACACCTTTCAAAGATCCTGGTGTCCCTGGAGCTGGGGAAAAGCTGCGTCTGAAGGATACCATAAGGAGCAGAGTTTCATCCTCTCCAGCTTTGTGTCCTCACCAAAATGAGTAACAAAATGAGCAGCAAACACTGAATGTGTCAGAAGGGTCTGGAAGGCCTTGCTGCTGCCCTGGGCCGAGGGGAGAATAGGCTGGAGAGAAATGACAGATCTCTTGGCAGAGAAATGTGGGTTTGAGTGGGAAATCAGCTTGGATGGTCAAAAAATTGCTACGTGGTTGTTAGAGAAGGAAAACTGGATTTGTTATCAGTCTCCTGTCTGTGGGAGGTGGCAGAGGGTGGTGTGAGAGTGACAATGGGCAGCAGGGATGGACCATCCTGTGAGTGCCAGACTCACGTGGGAGCCACTGCAGCCTCTGGCAGGGCAGGCTGGAATGCTCAGAGAGAGACTCAGGGCTAAGGGTAAGGGAATGAACAGAAATCCCAACAAAAGCACGTGTTAAAGGGGGTGTTTCTGTGAGGTCAAAGCCCATCACGCCCCAATAATGAGGATAAAGGAAGCAAGTGTTTTATTTGAGGTTCACTGAAGTGCCTGCCTGAAGGGTGTTGGAAATTCAGTCAGGCTGTGATTGCTGCAAAAATGGCAAGAAAGAAACCAATATACAGTGTGAAAATAGCAGAACCAGATGAGGGTCCTGACTTCAGAGGGTGCCTGGGGTGTTTGGGTTTGACTGCCTTGTTTTTAGGTGGGCACCAGCCACTGAGGGTGGAGAGGAAGGAGCTGATGAATCTCTGGAGAGACAGGTTGGAACAGCAGGTTTAAAGCCCTTTTATTAACACAGAGCTAACTGACCTTACAAATGGCTCAGGTGGTGACTGATGAAGCTCCTGCAAAGCAGAGGTTGTACTTCTGGGCTTTCACATGACTTTTCTGTTCAGAAGAGAAAAGATGATCCAAGAAGCAGCAGAGAAGAAGGTGTGTAGTGTCCTGTTGGTTGTACTGGTAGGATGGGGTGCTGAAGGCTCCAGGCACAGCTGGGGCTGCAGTTCCAGGGAAGGCTGAGAAATCCTGGGCCATTTTTGTGGAGCAGTGAGTCCCCTTGGGGGTGTCTGGGGAAACACTCAGTTCTCACTTAGTTGCAAAGGCGGTTGAGAAATTGTTTTTATTCCAGGAGCAGATAGGCAGAGCTGGGCTCAGTCCAGCAAAATGAACTGGGTGGGAGGATCAGCACTGAAAAGGGAAGAATTGGGTCCAGCACAAGTTTGAAGCAGGCTCTGAAACACCTCTCTGGATATTCCTTGCAGCACTGAGTGTTTCTCTTGCATATAAACAACTGCTCCTATGTCTTATCATGGTTTTTTATTTCATGTTAGAACAGGAAATTTGGTCATTTAAACGTTTTAATGATGGACTTTTCCCCTTTGCAAATTAATAATTTCAAGGGTGTTTGTAAGCCATGTGGAATGTCAGGCTTCTGTTTGCAAGTGTTTCCTGCTTGGGGGTTTTTGTGAGTTTCCAAGGTAGTCCGTATGACAGTGGTGGGGAGTTTGCCCCCTTCCCCTTTGCACTCTGTGCTTAGCAAATAAACGGAATGTCACAAAATTTGGGCTGGAAACCCACCCTGCTTTTTGATCTTTACTGTCTCAGGAGCTTTTGGATTCTTTTTGGCCTCCCTGCCTCCTGCTGGGAAAGGAAATGCTTGGAAAAGCCACGCTGGAAGGGATCACTGAGTGATAGTTTGTGCTGTATTCAAGGGCTGTTTTCAGCTCTTTATGTTTTCATCTCGACAGGATTTGTGCTTTTGGTAATTGATGCCCCTCATTTGTTGAGGCTTTGCTGGATAAGGTGTTAAGAGCTGTGTGGGCCAGGGTTTGAGCACCCAGCCTTGCCAGTGTGCTGGGTGGCTCTGCAGACACACAGCCAAGTGTGTTTGTGTGCTCTGGGCCCGTTGGTGACCAGCACTGCTCGATCAGCTGGAAGTGGCCAACAATGTGCTTTTGTGGTCTAAGAGTGGGAATTGTCTGATCAATTGTCCACTGCTCACATTTCTGGGTGCCAGAAGCTGTCTCAGATCAATGGGTGAAAGGCTTGTGCCAGCTCAGGACTCCTGGTGGCCTCTGAGGTAGGGAAGGTGGAATGAAGGCTGTGCTTCAGGACTGCCTGAGCTCTGGGCACTCCCAGCTCCTCTCTGGGTGAACAGCTGTGTTCTTGTGCAGGTGTTGGTTCTCCCTTTGGTCAAACTCTGTGCTTTTCACTTTATTTTAGTTGCCAGTGCTGTTGGGGGACATAGTGCAGAATAAACCAGCCTTGCTCTGTGCCTGTCCTGGCTTTGCCTTTCCACTAACACTTTCAGGATTCCTGTTGGTCTAACACATATCAGAGTAGCTTCAAATAGCACTTCTCTCTCTTTTTAGGGCTGAGTGTCTCCTCAAGCTGCACTTGAGGTGTTGCCTCTCCCTCCTGCCGTGTGGGGAGCAGGAGGGGTGCGTGTCTGGGGCTGTGAGGGACATGATGGGTGGGCACAGCTCGGAGGGCTGTGTGGCTTTGGGGGCCTCCTGGGCAGGAGCAAAGGCTGACTGGTATTAGTAATGGTGCTCGAGGAGGGCACAGACTGGATCATGCTCTTCAGAGCAAGGCTAATACAGATTGTGAGCTTGCAAATGGAAGCTGAGATGTTCCAGAAAGATAGTGTGCTTTGTCTTTTCTGATCAAACACTTCAAGTAATTCCTAGAGCTGGACTTGAAAGTGAGGAAGAACTGGGTCTGTGTTTACCTGTGCAGAGTGTGAAGATGTAATTCCTGGCCTGTGTGTAAAACCCAGAAGCACCCATAGAAATACGAAATATTTAATCACTGACGTCTAAATATTGTTTTTATTTTTCCCCTAGAATGTTCTTTTTTGTTTTCTTTCTTTATTTTTCAGGAACAGGATGGAAGGCTGCATTGAAGCCTTTACTTGGCACCACTGTGCAATCTTCAGTAGAACATGGAGAGCTGGGGATGGGCTTGTTTTGGAGTTGAGTGTTCCATACTGTGAATGTTTTTGAAGTACAAAGGGAAGCAGTGCGAGGTGTCACTTGGCAAACAAACACTTCTCTCTCAGCCAGCTGGGGATTGAGGAGGGCCAGGAGAGGGCAGGAAGTGAGGGGGCACAGAGGGGTGCAGGTTTGGAGTGTGAAATTGGGAGTGCTTTGTTTGCTGCCCTCAGAGCAGGAAGGTTCTTGGCTGCCCTCATGGCTCACACGTAGAACCTGAGTCCTCGTGTTTCTCACGGCCTCAGAGAAGCTCTGAGCTCTTCCCTGAGGTTTGCAGGGGTTGGAGGTGATGCTGCTGCAGTCAGGACTGTGCAGTCTCCCAGGTGGGGAATGGCTCAGCTCTTGAGAGGAGCTTGTTCCTCCTCCTCCTCCTGCAGGGCTTGGGTTGTTCAGAGGAGCTGGAGGGGGCAGTGCCCCGTCAGGAGGCCTGTGTGGAGCAGAGAGCTGCCCTGTTCCTGTGCTGTGCTGCCTGCCCAGCTGGACATGCTCTCAGTGCTGGGGTGGGAAGTGTCTCCATCTCAGTGCTGGCTTGTGTGTTCTGTGCTTTTGTGTGTGTGTGTGATATGAGGTATCTGTTAATTCTTTCTGAGGCTCAGAAGGCTGAATAGCTCATCTTTTGAGACATGAGTGTTATGTGGGAGGTGGTGGCTGGTTTTTCTCTTTCCTTTTTTTATACAGACACAAAGAAATCCTTGAAGCTGGCAGGGCCAGCTTTGTGCCTGGGCTGGCGTTGGTGTGGCAGTGCTGGGCTCCATGTGCAGGGAGCACTTGGAAGGGGCTGCTGGGGATGTTGGAAATGCTGCCCTGAGAGCAGGACTGCGGGGCAGTCACAGAACAGCATCCTGTGGGTCTGCCTGGAGATAATTCTGCTAAACAGTGTGAAATCTGGGGTGCTTCCTAAAGTGGGCAAGAGAGTATGGACAGCCCGAGCTGGTGTTGAGGGACCTGGTGATGGGGGAGTAGGATGTAATTCCCCTGTTAGGTGATTAAATAACATTATTTTGTAATGCAAGAACAAATCTATGCCTAAAATTTAGACTGATAACTTGAATTTCTGTTTGCAATTTTAGTAGCCAGTCTGATCAGCTTTCTAAGAATAAGGTAAGAATAATCTTATTGTTAAGAGAGTGTTTGTTACAATTGGACTGTTTTCTGGGAAAAGGTGATGTTGATTAAACCAAGTGATCACTGAGCATTTCTTGAAGTCAGAATGTGCATTTACCTCCTTTGGACCATTAGACCCCTTTGTGCTCTGCTAAAAGGAGCTCATTAGAGAGGAGATTTTTGTGGGGACAAGGTTTGTTGTGCTGCGTGTTTTGAACTGGAAAATGAATTATTTTGAGAGCCACAGATCTGCTGCTCTCCATGCACAGTGGGTATCCCTGGCACCTGCTGTTGGTGGAACATGTCACATCTCGGGGGTTTGGTGCTCCTGGTGTTTGGGGTGGGATCCGAAGCGGGTGCTGCCCATCTTGGTGGATCGATGATGGTTCCCAAAGCCACAGATGGGTCAGTGCCTCTGACACTGGCGTGTCCCTGCCCGTTCCTGGAATTCCTGCCGCGCTGGAGCAGCAGCGTCTGGAGGAGAGGCCGGGGTGGGGGAGCAGCGTTTGGGAGAAGGTTGGTTCGATCAGGTCTTGGGTGGCGGGGCCATAGCACAGACACGCGTGCCGTGGCACGGACCTGCTCCGGCGNTGCGGTGCCCCAGGTGTGGTGCCCCGGGAGCGGTGCGGTGCAGTGCGGTGGGTGCCCCGGGATCGGTGCAGTGCCCGTGGATCGGTGCGGTGCCCGTGGATCGGTGCCCCGGGAGCGGTGCCCGTGGGTCGGTGCGGTGCGGTGCCCGTGGATCGGTTGCGGTGCCCGTGGATCGGTGCCCCGGGAGCGGTGCCCGTGGGTCGGTGCGGTGCGGTGCCCG
>VWZD01002618.1:317414-373463 GCA_013396695.1 Sakesphorus luctuosus
GGCTGCGGCGCTCGCCGGGCCCGGGCGGCAGCGCGGCCGAGCGGGGCCGGGCACCGGCGCTGCCCCCCAGCAGGGCCCGGGGCACCAACCCCACCGTGACATTGCGGCCACGGTACCGGGGGCTCGGCCCCAAATCTGGCCTTTTAAATCTTCGTTTGTGCCAGGGTGTCATTTTCAGGGACTCACAGAATCAAGGAGTGGTTTGGGTGGGAGATCATCCAGTGCCACCCCTGCCATGGACAGGGACACCTCCCACCAGCCCAGGCTGCTCCAAGACCTGTCCAGCCTGGCCTTGGACACTGCCAGCCATGGGGCAGCCCCAGCTGCTCTGCCCGACCTGTGCCAGGGCCTGCCCACCCTCACCAGAATCAATTTCATCCTAATGGTCAGTCTAAACCTCGTCTGTTTCAGTTTGAAGCCGTTCCTGCCGTTCCCCCTTGCCCTGTCACTCCAGGCCCTTGTGCACAGTCCTGCCCCATCATTCCTGTACGTTTCCTTCAAGCCACAGTTATGTCACCCCGAAGCCTATTCTTTTCCAGGCTGAACAATCCCAGTTCTCCCAGCTCCCCCCAAAGGAGAGGTGTTCCAGCCCTCTCAGCACCTCGGGGGCCTCCTCTGGGCTCGCTGCAGCTGCTCCGTGTCTTTGCTGTGCTGGGCACCCCAGAGCTGGATACGGCTCTGCAGGGGGGCTCACCAGGGCACAGGGACAGGCACCTTTGGTGCACTGTGTCATTTCTCTTTCTGCATTTCCAGTTGTCTAAAGCAGAGCCTGCTCTTGCTTCCTCTGCAGCAGCAGATCTCCCTCTGCAGGAGTGATTTATTATGAAATAAATGACATTAGCCCTTCCTGTGAAGCTAAGCTGAAAATGCCCTTTCAGCCAGATGGAGAGGACAGCCTAGAAATCATGAAGTGCACCTCGTGTTCCCAGTGACACAGGTCTGCGCTCCAGGTTGTATTTGCTGTAACAGATGTAAGAAATGTTCACAGGCACGGCGTGGGCAGAGGGGCTGGGGCTGCCCCATCCCTGGCAGTGTCCCAGGCCAGGTTGGACAGGGCTGGGAGCACCCTGGGCTCGTGGGAGGTGTCCCTGCCCGTGGGATTTGTAACTAAATGAGCTTTAAGGTCCCTTCCAACCCAAACCATCCTGTGATTCTATGAAGTACTTTTTCTCCTGTTCCTGTGGTTTTTCAGGTTTTGCAAGCAAAAACATGGTTTCATTGCCAGATGACTTGTGAAAGTATTTGCATGTATTCTTTATTGTAACAAGAAGCTCCTACCCTGTTAACTGCTGTCAGAATTAACACCAAACAGGCCTTCCAGTGGTGCTGACCTTGTAGGCTTTTTCTCTTGGTGGCCACACTTAGGTTGCTCAGTAGAAATACTTGGTGTTAAGTTGTGTGTGACCCCTGGAACTGTTCCACAGAACTGCATCCAGAACATGAACACACCTGTGCTGAGGCACCTGGCACAGGTGTGTGAGCAGGGCATTTGCACCAGCCCCTGGCTGGGTTCCTGTGGGGAGGGAGGCAGAGCAGGAGGGAACTGGGCTTTGTGCCACCAAACAAATATTTCAGTGCTTCACTTCTCTCATTGCACACTGAAAGCTTGTTCTTTTTTTTTTTGCTTAACCACAATTATCATGTGCAGCTTCATTGTATGTCCAATTAATAAGGTACATGGTGCTTATTAATAGTCCTGTTTGGAAAGGCAGTTGGGAACTGAATTTTGTCAGTATAGCAGAGTTTTGGGCTTGTTGTATGAACTGAACAATTCCATCTGGCTTCTCAGAGTGGCTGTGGTGGCTTTTCTGTTGATGATTTTCCTCTTCCTGGTCACAAGACCAACCGGATCCAGGTTAAACATCCTCAGGAGTCAAGCATGGCTTGTCTGGCTTTGGCTGTGTGTGAATGAATGGTTCAGTCAGTCCAAGAATCCCTGAAATGCTCTGGTAGCACTGGAAGCTCTTTAGAATTTCTTAGCACATCAGTGGAGGCAACATAATTGTCCTGCATTCCAGGACATGTCCAGAAGTACCACTTAGTTCCCTCAGAACTTGTTTGTCTTGTAACTGGGAGCTGTGTGGTTATGATGTGTGTCTTATTTTCCCATTTTAGGGCTTTTTTTCCTCCTGTGGAGCAGTTTCTGTTGCTCATTCCAAGACAGCAGCGTGAAGGTTGAGAGAACTGTTCCTGCTTATGCAGCAAGATCTGTCACCTGGGTTGCATTGAACATGCTTAGAGCTACTTAGTGTTTGGTTAAATTCACAGAGATCAGACCTTGCCTCTTCACAAAATCTTCCAGAATGTTTTCCCTTTGAGTTGGTTATAATTTAAAACTAGCAAAAAGGGTGTTTTCTGTTGCCTTCTAGTTCTGGAGAAGGGAGTGGAGCACAAGTGCTGTGGGGAGAGGCTGAGGGAGCTGGGGGTGTTTGTGCTGGAGAAGAGGAGGCTCAGAGGTGACCTCAGCACTGTCTGGAAGTGCCTGAAGGGAAGTTGTGGCCAGGTGGGGGTTGGTCTCTTCTCCCAGGCACTCAGCAATAGGACAAGGGGGCACGGGGGGCTCAAGCTCTGCCAGGGGAAATTGAAGTTGGAGAGCAGAAAAAACTTCTTTGCAGAGAGAGTGCTGAGGGATTGGAATGGGCTGCCCAGAGAGGGGGTGGATTCCCCATCCCTGGAGGTTTTTCAGCTGAGCTTGGCCGTGGCACTGAGTGCCATGATGTGGTAAAGGGACTGGAGTTGGCCCAAGGGTTGGACTTGATGATCTGGGAGGGCTTTTCCAACCCAATCCGTTCTAGGATTCTATGGATGTGGCACTGAGTGAGAATCCACCATGTCTTGATCCAACCCCACTGAGATCACTAGCCCAGGGCACAGAGTGCCCTGGGCTGGTGATCTCAGTGGGGTTGGATCAAGGGTTGGACTTGCTGATCTCAGATGTCTTTTCCAACCCAATCCATTCTGTGATTCTGGTCAGTCAGTGCAGAGCCTGAGGTTGGGGTGGTGTTGGGGTCCTTACTGCAGGGGGCCTGGGGGTGCTCCTGGGGCTGGAATCCCTTGGGATGATGGAGCAGAACTGCCCTCAGCACACTGAATGCAGCTGCAGCGGACGTGGCTGTCAGCCCAGGGCACTTCACGTGGCATCCTGGCCGCCCTGTGCTCAGCCCACCTTCAGAGGAGGTGCAGAACTGGAGCTGGCTTTGCTGCTCTCAGCTGAAGAGGAACGTGGTCTTGGCTCTGGCTCTTGAGCCTGGCATTGACAGCTGTGTGTGGGAATCCAGTGGGACAGAGTTCCAGCCCGGGGGGGTCATGTACAGTCAGCCTCTGTTCCCGTGGGGCTGCTCCTGTGTCTTGGCTACACTGGTTTGTTGGAGTGTGACCTTACTGACACAGGGCTCTTCTTGTTCGTGTGACCTTTCAGGTGTGTGCCAGAGAAGGAATAATTACATCACAGGAGACCTCAGTATGGTATTCAGGGTAGGTGTAAACCTGTACTTAGTTGTGTTTTTGCTGCTTGAGTTAGTTCAACAGAAACATTTGGTCAGGTGGGAGAACAGGAGGGGTTCTGTCCCGACAGAGGAGGATGTTCTGCATTGCTGTGGGCTGTGGCAGCTCAGAAATCCGCTTAGGGAGCCTGGGACAGTGCAGGGGGAAATGTATATTGGCTGTGTGGATTTGAGGCTCTTCAGGAGCAGCAGCCTCGTGCTCTGACCTTCAGGTTCTTTGGGAGCTGGTTTGTGCAGGGAGGCAGAGTGGAGCCTGGCACAGGCCGTGTGTGGCACTTACCAACTGCCTCCGTGCCTTCAGCTCCCACCTGCCTTCAGCTGAAACAGAGGGAGAGCAGAACCACCTTCCTTTGTTCCTGTGGAGTATTTCCTGACTGCTCCATGAACCACGGTGGAAGGGAGAGCAAATGTGGAATAGCAGAGTCACGTCTACAGTGCATGTTCGGAGATCAGGGAGGCCTCTGCAATGCATTTTTTCTTTTCTTTAATAGGCTAAGGCTTTCAATATTTATAAACATTGTAGTCTCTTAGTCTGAAGATTAAAATCAGCGTTATATTGCAGTATTTGGGCATTAGTAGCTTTCCCACGTTCAGCTCTTAAACAGGGTAATCCTTCCCCTGTTTTCCTTCTCACAGTTTCTCTTGGTAGTCTTGTCTGGTTACTCTTTGCCTGTTTTCCCATCTTTTCAAAGAGTCTGCCTGTATGAAGTCAGAATCACCTGCTGGTGTGCTGCAGTGTGTCTTAGTGACTTCAGTCATGGAATATCCCCAGTGATTCCACCTCCTTTGGAGCTGCTCTTCCCTTACTGCCTCCTCTGCCCGTTTCTCCTGTGCTGTGAGGCAAAGGGCTTGGAACAAACACATGTTGAATCTTCCAGAAAACAAATCCTGTCTTGGATTCCTGTTCCTTTCCCCTTCCCTGCTGATTTGGTAAGACTGTTGTGCAGGGCAGGGAGCTGGATCTGGGTTCTCTTGTGTGACAAACAGGAAATACAATCTAGGAGATGTGATTCCTCTCTGTCTTAAACTGTTTCTTCTTGACTTGCAGGAAGAGGATATGAGCTTGCTGGTGTAATTTGGAACCATTCTTGTCATTCATGCTTTATTGCTTTATCTTTTCAGTAATGGTTTGTTCTTGGTGCAGTAATGTGAAAAGGCAATTACTGTGTGAGAAACCTCTAAGGCAGTAAAGCAGCTTCATCCTTGGTAAGTGCTGTTCAAAAGGTCAGTGTTACTCACGGTTGTGGCCTTGCTAGTTGGGAAGGCTTAACCAAGGCCTGGACTAGGTGATCTGCAGAGTTCCCTTTGGACCAGGGCTCTTCATCTTTTAAGCTGTTTGTTCAGGCTGAGTCCTTAATCAAAAACATGAAGAGAATTGAAGCAGTTGTTTCAGGCAGGTGAGTTTATGTCGATTTTTTCCCCCATTTTCCCCCCTGTCTATAAATCCTGTCTCTAAACTTCCATGGGAAGTTGTGACAAGGTTGTTTTCCTGGCTAAGGTGGTTGATCCTTTTTTCCTGCATGTGCCTGAAATCTCTTCAGAGCTTTGCCTTGCTGGAATTTGCTGGCAGTGTTGGCTGATGGGAGTCAGTCACATGCCTGGAGCTGTCCCCACACTCCAGCCAACCTGTGGCACTGCCTCAGCATCCCAGTCCTGTGGGAGGGACACCCAGGGAGCTGCCTGCTGCAATACTAGTGCCCCTCTGTGGCTTGGTGGCCATAGAGACATGCAGGAAATCTGGTGAATATCTGTGTGGAACAGGTGTGACCAGAACCATTAGGGGAAGGCAGGAATCAGAACTGAGGGAACTTGGCACAGGATGTTTTATCTACAGGGAAAGCAAACAGCCAAAAGGAAGAACTCCACTTAAAATTGCTGTCTTTGCCCTTAAACTTGGGTTGATTTTTACAAATAGAGCCTCTTCTTGGTATGATGGGACAAATAGATCTATTTGGATTTAGTCGTACTTGTGCCTTGCTTTAGCTACCTTCACAAGTCTGCTCATTTACCATGTGTAAAACCTGCTCAAGTCTGTTCAATATGCAGCACTTTCAGTTGGGTGTGCCAAACAGAGCAAAGAAATTTGTAATTCATTTATTAGGTATGCCTAGCAGTAGTTTGTATTGAAGGAGGGATTCAGTGACTGTCAGGCTTGTCAGAATTTTAACCAAACGAGTCGAAATTATTGGAAATAATTCCTCCTGTGCTCGGTTCCCCAGGTAGGAACAGTGGGAATTCTAATCAGATCCTGAATCCACCTGTCTCCTGCTGGAACTCTGTCCTCTCTCTTCTCATCCAGGAGGGGATTGGTGAGCGAGGCCTTGCTGGTTCCTTCATTGAGAAAATGCTTCCATTGTGAGTGCCAGCGAAGGGAAGGACATGTGTGTTAGCTTTGAGCTGGTTCAGGGCCCTCCTTTGCTGGGCTCAGTGTGGGGCTGTGGGTCTGGGCCGTGGGCTGGGGCTGTGGCACAGCTGCTGCTCCAGGGAACTTCGGAGGGCAGGAAGAAACAGCTGCTAATTAAATGGGAATAACTGGAGCTGACTGCAAAGCTCTTGGCCCAACCAGTCATGTGCTCTCAAACTTTTTGATTAATACTTGGACTTGGTTATGTTGCCTGATGAGACATACCAGCAACTACTAATATCAGTAATTATTTCAGCAGGGTACTTACATGGGCTGATGTAGATCTCCTCTAAGGACTTCTTGTTTCTCCTGTCCCCTCCCCAGTCCTGATGGGTTAAACTGAGTGTGTGCTGCAGAACTTTGGAGGCAGGATACAAGCAAATTCTTGTCATCTGCACAGGGGGCCAAAGGGGTTCTGTGGCTTGGTCTGCAGCTGAATGGCACTTGGCATTTGGTTTTCTTAGGGTGACCCCTTTTCCTGCTGTTCATTGAGGACACATTCCTTATGGAGCCATGCTTGAGTCTCCTGAATTCTGGGCAGTAGCAGCTTTGCTGGTGTCTGCTGTTTCCTGCCTGGGGAAGTTGAGGTGAGGGGAATGGGAGCTAAACCTGCATGTGCTGAACAGTGTGGTGGCAAGTTCACTTGAACTTGGGGCGGGCTGGAAACAAAGTGCAGGTCCTCTGTGTCTCCATCTATTAGCAGAGAGATGTTTGACATCTCTGTCCTTCCAGTGACAATGATTTCCTGTGTTGTGTGTTTTCTCTTGTTTCTACAGTGCTTTGGTGTCCACTTCTGTCCATTGGCCACTGAGTGTAGCATGGCTTGAGTACAGGAGGCACCACCTGGCCTCAGGAAAGATGATCCTTTGGTTCTTCCAGACCCTGGAGTAGTGTTTTGTGGCTGAGGGATGGAGTTCAGATCAGCTCAGTTGGTTCAAACTTGGTTGTAATGATGCCAAGGTCATGGGTTCAATCTGACTGAAGAGCTGGACTCGATCATCCCTGTGGGTCCCTTACAACTCAGAACAGGATTCTGTGAGTCTGAGCTGTCTCACAGGGTGCAGTGGCAGTGACCTGATGCTCTGATTGCCTTGGTGGTGGGAGGGGAAAGCTGTGACTGAGCCAAGCGACACGTGGCGTTGCTTGAGTAAAAGCTTTCTTCTTGCATTGCTGCTTGTTGCTTCCCATCTCCAGTCCCCAGTAGGTGCTGTATGGCTGTGAAGGAGCCCGTGCTCACGTCAGTGTTCCATTCATGCCAGAGGGAATGCTGAGTCGGATGGAAGAGAGTAGCTGTTTGTGTGTTCCCCCTGTCCCTCCTCCTCACGTCCTCCTTCCCTTCTGCTGCCTCATCCTTCAGTGCAAAGCACTTGCTGTTGTGAAGAGCAGCCGACCAAAACTACTTACAGAAGGGAAAGATTTCCTGCCAAATTTGTGTAAGAAAAACATGTGGGCAGCTTCAAACTATTTCTGCTTCAAGCCCAACTGGTGGTGTGCAGTTCAGACTGCCTGCTCACTGCGCTTTCTGCTCAGTAGCCACAGTGAGTGAGTGAATGAGTAAATCTGGGTCCTCTGGGTGCCTGAAATGCACATGGCAGAGTATTGGCAGGAGTGGTCAGAGCTGAGCACCTGAGAGGATTTCCTTTTAGCAGGGACACTGAGGAGGAAATAGGCAGCTTAGGTGCATTTTCAGCAATTTTTTTCATGGCTTTTTTTCTCCAGTGTTGCTCTGGAGGAGAGAAATATTTCTGGAGGGAGTCTGGGTTATGCACAGAGGGCAAAACAGGCAGAGTGGACTGGGAGGAGAACAGCTTTGCTCCCTTGCAGTGGTGGGAGAGATGGATGTCTGTCATAGGGAACACTCCAAGGAAAAGTCTCCACGTGGATGTTGGATGTAAGAAGGTGTTGAAGGTGCTGCTACAGCAGTAAAATGAGTTGTTTGTGCAGCGGGGCAGTTGATGTCCCTGAGTTTTGGTGGTAACTGGAGGACTCTGTGTTTGGGAAGGGCAAGTCTTGCAGGCATCAGGTTTGTGCAGCCTGGCTCCACTCTGAGCAGTAAATGGGTGTGATGCACAGAGCCCCGGAAGGGTCTGTGCTGGCTTCCCAGAGGTTGGTGAGGCTTTCCCAGCACTGTGGTGGAGTGGTGGGCTCCCTTCCCCTGACAGGAGTGCGTGGGATCCGTTATCACCAACAGCTGGTCCTGCTGGGGGGTTGGCAGTGGGTGCTGGTGGGGTCCTACTGTCAGGGGGGGGCTGCATTCCAGGGAAAAACCAGAGCTATCACCTGCAAACCTCTGGGAAAGGCAAGGAGCTTCCTAGAGACAGGAGGCACAGTGTTTGAGTCAATAAAGGAGAGCGTTAGGAATCAGAGTAACGTGTGACATAATACAAGGTATTTAATCCTTTACTTCTGTTCCCATTAGTTCTCCTCTCCTGTGATTTTACTCATCTCGATATTTTAGCATCTGTGTTTGGGGATGAAAATACTTGGACAAATGTGCATCACTTGCCTTCTGATGTTGTTGAGGGAAATTACTGTTGGCTTGGTAGCTTGTCTGCACGTCAAGACTTCCATGGAATGGAGGTCTGTCTTCTGTGGGGCATCTTTGGCATGTAAATGAACACGTGAGCTGCCCTCTGCTTTGGGGACAAATTGGGCTTTAAGGTCAGAATTGGGAAGCAGACAGGGGTCAGTCAGCCCTGTGGCAGCGGTTGGGACCCAGCAGTGTGTCCCTGGTGGGAGCTGGAGCTGCTGTCCCACCATAGTCCATGCAGATGCAGGAGGAACGTGGCCAAGCTGACGAGGCTGATTGCTCAGAGTCTGTGCTGGCTGAGAAATGCTTGCTGGCACATCTAGTGTGAAAATCTAAAGCATCTCTTGGTGAAGGTTGGGAAAGTCCCTGGTTTGTCTCTTCTTAACCTTAGAAATGGAGCGTGCTCTGTCAGGGAAAATGCACCATGTGGAGGCTTCCCTTTGGGAAATTTCCTTTGAATGGGTAGAAATTCTGACTGAAATACAGGGGTGGGCTTGCCTGTGATGGACAGGATGTGCTATAAATGCCTGTCCTCTCTGTGCTCTGGTTCTGCCTGGTTTGCTCAGTTCAGCAGCTCCCTTGGCACGGATTCCAAAGCAGAGGAGCTGCTGCAGGTCACCTGAGGGCTGGCTGCGGTGCCAGCAGGGCAGTGTTGGGGCAGAGCTGCCCCTCGTGGGCACAGCTGAGCCCTGCTGGGCAACCCGAGAGGGAGGGCAGGGCCCTCAGCGCTGTGTGCCCGGGGCGTTAGTGCCCTGCCTTTGGCCACCGGCAACTCGGGATGTCTGTTCCCATTGTTCAGCTGTGCCGAGCTACAATCCTTGGAAAAACAGCTCCTTTCAACTGGAAATGGATGGGTGTGCACAGTTCTGAGCTGGAACTTGGACACAGTGCTTCGGGCCAGGCAAAGGGAAGAGGGGAAAAATAGGCTAGAAAAAGCATTTGTGAGCAGTTGGGCCACCTTCAGTGGTGCAAAGCTGCTGTGAACTCCCTTCTCCAAGGGTTGGGGAAGGGTCTGGGTCTGGTACAGCAAAGCCTGAAGTGACAGAGAAATGACTGCTTACTGAGCTGTGAAAAGAAAGCTCAAGGTACTTCTTGAAGACTCTGCAGGCAACAAATGTGTAGACAAGCCCCCTCGAGTTGATCACTGAGAAAGAAAATAAATGATCATTGGGATTTCAGCCTTGGCTCTTGGAGAGAGAGCACTGAAACAATGCATTTGTGCTTTTTACAGCTCAGTCTTTGGGGGTGTTTTTTCAGATCTTCACCTTTTGCTCAGTTGTCACTTGACAAGAAGATGCTCCAAGGATCCAGGTGGGTTGCTGTGGATCTGTCCGTGCAGAAAGGGCCTTCATTGCAGGCTTAGCAGTGCTTGTGTGGAGAGGTGATTACATCTACCCTTGGGATAGTCAAGGCAAGAGGTGAGTCCGGTGGAAAAGGAACGTGACCGACTGTTAGGTAAGGATTTTCTCTTTCTTGGGAGCTCACCTTCCTTAAACAAGGCTTAAGAGAATGATTAGTCTCTTGCAAGTAGGGCAGTGAGGACTAGGATGTAACAGTGCACAGCAGGACTCCTCAGCCCCTTTTTAGCTGTGCACTCCTTGTCTACAGAGGCTGGTGCTGCTCTCAGTGAGGTGTGCTTTGGGTGTACCCCCAGAATCTTCTGCTAGGAGCAGAGTCATGCCTAATGTACTTCCTCATTTTTACCTATTGGATGACAAAGCTGAGCCCCCTTCATACAGTGATGCTGTTCTGTGCTCCTTGTGTTCTTCTCATTCCATACTTCTTCCTGCGGGATCCATCCCAGCTGGCTGTGGCGTGGGTGAGGATCAGCCTGGAGTGGTGGGTGCTCAGGGTGTGTTTGTTCATCCAGGGAGGCTGAGAGTCCTTGGGCTGCCCTTCAGGCAGACTCTACAGTGCCCTGGCTGTGGCTCTTGTTCCCAGGCCCTGGCACAGCCTGGGGGGTCAGGGGGAGCAGAACCCCCCTAAGCTTCCCACGGCTTTGGTGAGGAGGCTGCTCTAAGTGGCCCTGTGAGGAACTCGGTAAGGAGCTTAAGGGATGCTTAGCTCAGGTACTTGAGAGAGAGTCCCAGGGGGCTGCAGTTGCTGTTCAGGTGTGCCAGTGGGGCATTTTGGCACCGAGGGGAGAGTGTGGTTCTGGGAAGCTCAGCTGGGCCATCTCCTCCTTCGTGGTTCTGTGCTCCCTTTCCTTTGTCTGCTGGACAGACGTAGCAGTGGGGAAGATGTGACAGGTGACTTGGTAAGGGTGCAAAAACTGCCTGCACAGGCTCAGGCTCAGGCTGTCCCTTTGGTATCCTTCAGTTGCCAGGGGTGTTTTGCAGAGAGCAGTTTCCATTTTGGTTGTGCACCAGCCTTTGTTCCAGGTGTTCCTGTGTGTCTGATGTGCAGCACCACACCTCGGGGGATATATATAGATGCACAGCAGCTAGTTACGTTATACACTCCCAAAGCTTTGCTTCTGTGAGCACTTCTTCCCAAGCCTGCTCCAGAAGAGATGGTTTCTGTCACAAGTTCAGTCTTTGTGGGGTCAGGAGGGAGGGTGAAGGTGCAAACCTGTGTTCAGACAGTTGGATGAGAAATGTGGCAGCCTTTTATTTTTGATGTAGCAGTGTTGTCTGAGCTTTCAGAAGTGTTTCAGTGGCTTTCTTTAATTGCAATTTTTGTATCTTGTTATTCATGGCAGAGACTAAAATGTGTATGTTTTCCCCCCACGTAGATGTGAAATTGGGGCAGGGAGAGTGAGACGAGGTGTTGTTATTTTTACATTGCCATGAAATGTTCCTCGCACGAACGGTTGCAGCTGAATACCAGTTAGTGCATGAATTTGCTTCATGTGGAAGGGTGCCAAGTGCTTGGAATTAGGATTTGAAATGGAAAATAGAGTATTATTCCGTGTAGTTTCCCAGCCTCCTCCCAGCCCCAGCTCCCAGGCTCTCTGTCTCCCTGCTGTGTGTGCACAGCAGAGCAGGGGGTGTTCCCGTGCATCCCTCAGCACCTGGCTCGGCAGCAGAAGCACTGCAGTCCTAATGCAGGTGTCCCTGCAGCAGAGGCTCTGCTGGTGCCAGGCTGGCCACTCCGTTGTGCCATTTCAGCAGCAGGGACTGGTGCTCCTCTCACCTCCTCCCCCTCGGTGTTGCTTTTGGCAGCAGCCAGAGCAATGGAGTGTGCAGTGGAAGGAATAAAATGAAAGAAGATACTGTTGAGATGTTCCGGCTGCCAGAGCTGAGATTTGTGCTGAGCGTGGCGTTTTGGTTTGGGGAGGGTCAGAGCACGTAGGGGAGAGAACAGAGCTGATTGTGCATCCCGGCTGAATGGGAGTGCTCCCCACTGAGCAGGGAGGAGCTGGTGCTGCCAGCCCGTGTCTGTGCCCTCTGTGCTGCTGGAGGAGCAGGGCAGGCCGAGTGAGAGTCACACAGCTTGTTCCTCCTGGGAAAGAGAGTGGAGGAAACCCCACCGAATCCACGGGGCTGACATGGAGTGGGCAGGATCATCTGCTGCACTGGGCTGTGGGGGCTCTTTGCCCTTGCAGTGGCCAGGGAGCTGCTCTTGAGATAGAGAAAATGGTGTCTTGGGGAGCCAGGAAAGCCTCCCTTTCACTTCAGAGCTGTGTCATCTGCACTGGCTGGTGGGGATACCCTGGTGGGATCCACAGGCATGGCAGGCACTGCCAGAGCCTTGTCCTCAGGAAGGCTTGGATGGAATTTTTCTGTAATACATTATTAATGCTATGAAGGTCTCTGTCTGAAAATGCCTTGAAACCTGTGTAGCTAAGTGGTAATTTCACCTGAAAACACGTGGGTGAGAGGGCAGAACCATGCTTGGTTTGAGAAAGCCCAAATACAGTCCCACTGTTTTATTTGAAGAGGTGTGTTGAGTGGGTTTCCCTCTCTTGATGTTTCAAATCAGTGTATTTTTTCCACCAAGCTGTCATGAAACTGCTGTGGGTTCCTGTATTTTGGAAGCACCAGAGGTGAGATTCTGAGGGCTGAAAGGTAGCAGGGGCAGGGGGGGCAGGCACGAAGCTCCTGCTCCAGTATGGTGCATTATCCATCACAATTTGCAGGTTTGGGGCTGCCTGTTTGCCTGTGGGGTTTTGGGTCCTGAGGTGGAAAATACTTGGCCTGGTTTGCCACATTCCAAATATACCATTGATTTGTTTTAATTCACTCTTGCCCCACAAAGCCCTTGAGGTGCATCAAATGGTTTGATACAAGACATCAAAAATACCTACTGTGTTGTGCCAAAGGAGCTTAGCTGGTTATCAGTCAGAGCTGGACTTTGTTCTTGCTCTGGGAATGGGGTTTATTTCCTCTTGTGTGTTCCAGTTGCAGGGTAATAGTACAGGTGTTGCTGTTTCTGTGTGAAACAGAGTCATGGGGTGTATTCTGGAGTGAACAGCAAAAAAGGTGTTGCTGTAAAGAAATGCTCATCAAAGTTTATGAAGGACTGAGATATATATATGCTTTTTTTGGTGCAGTGACTTTGAGGTGTGAGAGCTCAAACTGTTGTGGAGTGCAAGCTGAGATTATCTTGGCCAGGAGTTGTGGGAGTGCCAGGGAAAGCAGTGGCAGGGGGGCAGCTCCTCATGGGAATCAGCATTGAAGCTGCTCACCCCCAGGGGGCATTTTCAGCTGAGCAAGGGGCCAGTCTGCAGTGGGACTGAAGACAGTGTGGTAGGGTGAAGTGTATTACCTGACCTGGCCTGGGAGGTGAGTTTGGTCTGAAGGGGGCTGTGCAACACCTGACAGACCTGAAAATCCCTATTGAATTTCATGGTGTCTTTAAAAACCTTTCCCTGCTCTCCAAAAATTTGGGAACTGGGAAAAATTGCCTGTTAGAGCCCTTGCTAATTGGCTGTAAGTGCCTGAGGAAGAGCCAATGCAAGGCAGTGTCAGGTCAGGTTTGTTTGAGGGTGCACTTTGCTCCCTGGCATAGCCATGGGCTGTTCCTTGTCTGTAGAGTTCTTTGGCAAGGCCTTGTGCTGGTGCTTCAGGGATCCATTGGGCACCCTGTGCGTGTCAAACACCCCAGGCCCAAGTGTCGGGGTAAAACTTCAGCAGATTCGAAGTGTATTCAGTGCCTGATAAAAGGCAGGAGTTCTGGGAGTCACCTGAGAAAACCTGTGTTGGATTGTAAACCTGGGAAACAGGGACCAGCCCCAGAATAAGGGAAAACCTGCAGAGAAAAAGATTTCCATGCAAGCTGGGATTTTTTTGTCTGTTTCCAATACTTGTCTGGGCTAGTGTGGTTCATCCCAATCAGGGTTTGGATGCTGTTGCTGTGTGTTATGGTGCTTCAAAACACTGAAGCTTGAGAAATAAATCCTGTTAACGTTAATAAGCCCAGGTTGCTGTTTCACAGCTGTGGAGAGCTGTTGTGAGCCTGAGTGCCAGACACCTCAGTGCAGTGCTCTGCTGCCTTGCCACTGCCTGAAGGGCTGCTCAGGGCTGCTCTGGAGCATGTCTGCAAGACAGGCAAGTGTTAGATTGTCCGTTGTCTTACTGCCAATGGCCAAAATGCAGCTGGGAACTGGCTGGATGTGGGGCCTTTGAGGTTCTTGTGGGCAAGTGTTTGGGCTGGGTCATGGCACTGAGAGCCCAGAGGTGCCATGTAAGCAGCATTTTGCTGCCCTGCCCACATGGCACGTGTTACAGCAGTGTCAGTGTAGGTGGGGCAGTTGGTCTGTGCTGGAGGGGCTGCACTGCTGTGCTCCTTCGTGGCTGGGAGCAGCAGCACAGCACCACTGCAGGTGTGCAGGATGGCCCCAGAGAGAGGAGCAGGGCATGGCACTGGCAGAGGGGCCCTTGGAATCAGGCAGGGGACACGGGATGGGAAGGGCAGAGTTACTTTCCAAAGCCTTTTCTTACTGCCCCTGGGTTGTCCTTATAGCACAGCTGGGATGGAGGAAAACTCTAAATCAGTGCTAACCTAATGCTGGAGGTGCTCTGGAAATCAATGAGCAGAGCCATGGATGGATCAGATGGAGAAATAATGGGCTTGTGGCACTTGAAGTGAGGGCTGTGGGTGCTGCAAACCAAATGTTTTCTGCCAGTAGTCATGAAGGACATTTGAAAGAGTTGATTTTACTCTTCTCCCCTGTCCGTAAAGTTCAGCTCATCACAGAGCTCTGTGGCAGTTCCTTGTGCTAATCAGGTTAGGGTTGCTGTCATTTTAGCCTGTGGTGTTCATTTAGGCGTTGGATACCCATTTGGGGGTTTAAGAGACTTGCCTGGCTTGATCCCTTGGTTGCTGGTGTGGTTCTGGAGGAGCTGCTTAGTGTTGGCTGTGGGATTTCCACCTCCTGAGTGGAGGTGATATGAAGAGACAGTTCTTGGTAGGTGGAATGTTTCTTCCCTCCTCCCTGGCATGATGTAACATTAGGAAGATGCTAATCCATGTTTAGCCTTATAAGTAATAACTTTGGAATCAATAGATAACTCAAAGCTTTTCTTCAAGTCCTTAATGCGTGGGTGTTTTTATTTTGAGGTTTATTTCTGATTTTTTTTTCTGTGTGTGTAGTTATTTGAATTTTTTTTGTTGGGTTTTTTATTGTGAGGGAAACTTTGGGAGGAAGTTTGTTGCTTGACCTTAGTTCACCCCTGTGTGAGGTGATGTGGCAGGTTCTGTGTGCACTTGTGCCCACAGTGGGGTCCCTGCTGATGGCAGTTTGCTCTGGCTGACTGGGTGCAGAGAGATGGATGGAGGTGGAGTTGCCATCAGGAACTCAGTTCTGTCTGTTGGCCTGAGCCTCACGTGGTGCCAAGAGCTGTGCCAGGCAGAGCAGCTCAGCTGTGCTTTGTCTTCAGGTGCCAACCTGGCATTGCTTAAGGGCATGTTCAGTATGTGTGTTTGGCACTCAGAGCACTGAATTCCTGACATCTCACAGGGGTGTCCTTGGGTGTGCAGACAGGAGTCCTGTTGGGGAGCAGCCACAGCTCGGGACGTGTGTTCTGTTCAGTCATGGGAACATCAAGGCCACGACAAATCACTGTAAGCCAAGTAAAGTTAGGCAAGGACAGAACAAGAGATGTTTATTGCAGGATGAGAGAGGAGCAGAAATCTTGTAAAAGGCCTTATGTTGGGGCCTGTCTGAACAATGGGGGTGCGTCAGAGTGTTGTTGGATGGGAGGAATACGATGGGGAGTGCAGGTGAGGCATTCTGATCTGTGAGGTGGAGCATTTGTGTGCTACTCTACACTTGGTTAGGGGAAAGAAAGTACATCTGAAGCCCTTCAAAGGAAATGTCTGTTTACTTGGCTTGGTATGTGGAAGTGCTTTGTCTTCTGTCTGCAGCTTCTGTGGAAAAAGCAGGATTTTCTGAGAATCCAAAGTGGAGTTTTCTACCAAAACACAGTTTTACTCCCCCACTGTCTGACACTGTCCTTTATCTCTATCCCCTGTGTGGTATTCAGGGTCATGTTGAAGAGGTGAAAAGGCAAGACTGTAAATGTGATGGAACTCTGAACCTAAGTGGCAATTTTGAGACTACAGAGGAGTGGAACTGGACACGGGGTGGGAAGCTCTGCAAGCTGCAGGTTGAAGGTGCATCTCTTCTACCTTGAAAAAGCAAAGATTTTTAATCTATATTCAATATTACACAGTAGTCTAAAGTGCTTTTTGGTAAATTATGTTCTTGCTGTTGTTCTGAAATGGTTTAAAAGGCAGCACACAATACAAGCATTCCCAGCACTGTCTTGCAGGGAAGTTTTCTCTGGTCCCTCGTGGGTGTCTCGGTGCTGTGTTGTTTGTGGGTGGATTTCTGCTTCTCCCTGTTCTCCTTGGGCTGTTTATTTTTAATCACACCACGCTCATATTCTTAGCTGGAAGGAGGATTGGAGGATTTTTCCATTTGAAACTTAGACTGCATAAAAGGCCTAATTTTGGGGAGAGGATGTGAGTGGGGAGAGATGTTTTCCTATTTTGCCTTAGTTCTTAGCAAATATTTCACAGTGTTAGGAAGAACCACGACCAGCTGTTGACTGTCTCCCTGGGAGGAGGAGGGTTTTCAGTTAGTCTGAGCAGTTGGGATTGTGCAGGAGCTGGGTGAGCCAAGAATCCTTCTGACGGCTCCGGATTTGCCTGTCCCGTGGTGAGAGCTCGCTTGGCTCCCAAGCAGCACAGCAGTTCCTGTCCCTGCTGCAGCAGCCTGTCCTCTGCAGGGACACAGGGCAAGGCCTCAGGTGACCCTAGACTGGCCTGAGAATGGTGGGGTGGGTGCATGAAGTAAACAAAGTTCGTGGCGGAGAAAGGACTTCACAAATCTTTAAGATTTAAAGTGAAGCCACTTTATTAGACCTAGCACACAGTTTATGTAGGTTTAGGACTACAGTTTATTGGCTGAAAGAGTTACCACACCACCACGCTAGAAACTTCAATTGGTTAGAACCTCTCTCTCACAAGTCCCATGTTTATATTATTTCATCCTGGCTATTTTCATGCACCTGCAGAGAACTGTGAGTTCCTACTATGTGAACTCTTGGGGAGTAACCTCCTCCCTATCAGCCAGCAACGGCTGAGCTCCTTGCTACTTCTGGCTGATAGCTGAGTCTCCCAGGGCTTTCTATAGATCTGAATTGCTCACTTTGATTTTACTGTAACAACAGGTGCAGGGGGCAGTGGTGGGTGAGGGACCCTGGTGAGGAGCATGGGGAGGGAGCGGGGAGTTGCCTTCAGCAGTTGAGCAGCCTGGGTGAGCATCACTTGGAAAAGTAGTGCTGGGGAGCAACCTGGAATGCTGCAGGACTGTCCTGCTGCTGGCACCGGGGCCACTTGGGGCTGGAGCTGGAACTCCTGCCCTTCAGCTCCATGTGCCAGGTGTGGAGCAGGAGCAGGAGGGCAGAGAGGCTGAGAAGGAGCAGAGGGAGGTTGACAGGTGCCCTCAAGGTGTGTGTTTCTGTATTGCCAAGAGCTGACCAGAGGTTTTGTTTCTCCAGGATGCTGTTGAAGGGTAAAAGGAAGAAATTTGGGAAGTAGTTCTGGGCCTGCCTTCTTTAACAAACAAGGTGTTTAGGTTGAAGCTCAGCATATCCTGGGAACTGGTGAGCGGGAGGCAGAAGGCAAAGCTGTGTGAGCTGTGCCCTTGTGATAAGAGAGTGCATGGGAGTTCTGAGTCTCTGCTCTGGTTCATCTGCCCACACAGATGGATTCCTGGGGCATTTATCTGCAGGAATCTCAGCTTGTGATGCTCATGGGACTGCTCTGAAACTTTGGAGACACACATGAAGCTGAAGAAATCAAACCAATTGTGGTTCTGTCTCGATGAGCTGTATTCCCTGTGGAAATAGATGGCTGCTGTGCTACAGACAGTGGCTGCTTTTATCCAGAGGTGGCTGGAGTTGGGGCAGTTGTAGGGGTGGCTGGCACACGTGGGTTTGTCTGTCAGGCAGACTGGAGTTTGGATTGATTGGGATTTTGGATTGAGATTGGTTTGGGTTTTTTTTAAAATTCCTTTGGGGTTTGAAACTGGGAGTTTTGGAAGCTGTTGAGCTTTGTAGGGGGTGATTAAGCCTGGTCTTCATACCTTAATAAATGTTACAATGCCTAATTCACAGACCTTGGAGTGTGTTCATGGAACTGCTGGAGAAGAGTCTTCTCTAAACTGCTTACCACAATCCCCCTCCAAGAGGCAGGATAGCACAAATGGATATTAAGGGCTTCCCTCTCTGATACACTCGTGTCTTCCTTCGTTTCTATGTGTCTCACAGCAAAACCAAATGGAGGGCACAGGGAAGTACCCTCTTGAGAGGAACTGGGATCACTCAGCGTCTGTTTTCTGGAAAAGGCAGAGGCAACAGGCTGTGTGTTCTGTAGACAAAGGTGTAAATAAAAGTTTTCTTGAGAAAGACTCTGTGAAGTTCTTGCCTGTTGCACTGGAGCTGATGGTACATGGAAGGTGTTGCTGGTCCTCTTGTTTTCCTGGGATGCTGCATTAGGAGACATCAGACTTGAAGTGAGATGGCTGAGGCCAACAGAGTGCTTAAAAAGCAAATGCTTAAACTATAATTAAATCTATTTTTCCCCAGTTGTATCATTGTTAACCCAAATCTGTTACTTTCCAGGTGGAATCGTTTATCCTGGATCAGGATGATTTGGAGAACCCCATGCTGGAAACAGCTTCCAAACTGCTGTTGTCGAGTACTGCTGATGGTGCTGACCTGAGGACCGTGGATCCCGAGACCCAGGCACGGTTAGAAGCGCTACTTGAAGCTGCGGGTGAGTCCTCCTGTCCCTCCAGGTCTGACCCCAAGCCCTGACACGAGTCCGTGCTGGCATCACTTGCACAGGGCTAGTCCATGGGAGCATGGTCCAGCTCCAGGTGTGCGGAGGGGTGGACTCAGCAAGGGTGTCACAGAGCAGGGGCAAGTTTACATGGAGCATGTCAAGGTTTGGTAAATCACGTGAAGGTGCTCCTGGTCAGATCCCTCCAGTGGGGGATTTCTAAAAGCCTGGGTCAAAATGGACACCTACTGCCCCTTGCACCATTGTATCCAACCCGAAATTGCACAGAGAGGTTTTATTTGTAACAGTTGCTTTATGTTTTCATAGCTTGAGCTGTTGCTTAACTTCAGTAATTGTCAGTAATTGAACACTGATGCTTTCTGGTTCTCCCAGGCAGCCAACAGTAGGACAAGAGGGCCGGGGGCTCAAGCTCTGCTGGGGGAGGTTTGTGTTGGATATCAGAAATTCTTTACAGAGAGGGTGATCAGGCATTGGAATGGGCTGCCCAGAGAGGGGGTGGATTCCCCATCCCTGGAGGTTTTTAAGGTGAGCTTGGCTGTGGGACTGAGTGCCATGATGTGGTAAAGGGACTGGAGTTGGCCCAAGGGTTGGGCTTGATGATCTGGGAGGTCTCTTCCAACCAAGTTCATTCTGTGACTCTGTGGATCGGAGGGCTTTAATCACGTGCAGCTTTTAAACCGGCATTGCAGACAGTTAATCCTGTCCTAGTGGAAGCTGTGCTGGAGTGTGCCTGGAATGGCTGTGCCAGGCTGCATTTCCCTTGTGTGTTCTCTCCCCCGCACGGGCACGGCAGGCATCGGGAAGCTGTCGACGGCGGACGGCAAGGCATTCGCAGACCCTGAGGTGCTGCGCAGGCTGACGTCGTCGGTGAGCTGCGCCCTGGACGAGGCGGCCGCGGCGCTGACCCGCATGCGGGCCGAGAGCACGGCCAGCGCCGGCCACACTGACAGGTACGGCCCCTCGCACGGGTATGGGTACGGCCCCTCGCACGGGTACGGGTACGGCCACACCGACAGGTATGGCCCCTTGCATGGGTATGGCCAGAGCCCCGGCCCAACCCCGCAGGTTGGGGGAGTGTTGCTCCTGCTGTGGAGTGGGGAAACCCTTAGTCTACTGGATTCTCTATCCCTGCAGGTTTTTCAACTGAGCTTGGCTGTGGCACTGAGTGCCATGATCTGGTAAAGGGACTGGAGTTGGACCAAGGGTTGGACTTGATGATCTCAGAGGGCTTTTCCAACCCAATCCATTCTAGGATTCTGTGATTCTGTGGATGTGGCACTGAGTGAGAATTCACCATGTCTTGATCCAGTCCTACTGTGATCACCAGCCCAGGGCACGGAGGTGCCCTGGGCTGGTGATCACAGTGGGGTTGGATCAAGGGTTGGACTTGGTGGTCACAGTGGGGTTGGATCAAGGGTTGGACTAGCTGATCTCAGAGGTCTTTTCCAACCCAATCCATTCTATGATTCTGTGGATTAGTGCCAGGCTTTCACCTGCGAGTCTCCTGTGAAATATTTCTGGACTGGCAGGTCCTGCAGGGGAGAGTGAAGCAGCACTTACTGCTTAGGATTCAGGCATCACACTCCAAGAATGTATCGTGACCAACAGTACAAGTGTTTCTGAGCTCTTCTCTAGTATGGCCTTAGAACTGTGACAAAAAGTTGCAAATCCCAGAATGGGTCATTCAGTGGCAGCATGGAACTAGCTTTGTGATCAAAAAACATCTTTTAGGAACTTTTGAATTGACAAGGGGAAACAGTCTTGAGGGACTGGAGCTTCATGGTGGTCAGCATCACTTAGGACCCTGGACAGAGCCTCAGACAGGGAGTTGGTGCTCGTGCTGGACTCTGTGGTTTATTTGTGGGATTTTGTCTTACTGGGTTGTTCAGTAGAAGGGAAAGAAAAAAATGGTTTCTTTCTGGGCTCTCATTAAGCTTTAATAAAGTGGAAACAGAGTTAGCAGGGAGAATAAGTGCTGCTGTGTTGGTTGGAAGTTTGTTCCTTCTACACTCCCAAGGAACATTCCTTGGTGAGGGAACAGGACACAGGAGGAGCAGAATAATTTTAGGCTATGTCTGCTTCTATTGTGTGTACATCCCTCCTCCTCCCCAGCCACCTCTTTCTTGGGAGAAGTGGCTATTGCCAAAGTTTTTACTGGGACAGAGGGTCTGAGAAATAAAAATAAACATTGGCATGCAGTGAACAGATATATTTGAGAACTAATTTTCAATGTATTAAAATTGTGTCTGGTTACAAGATTCTGGTATTTTTCAGGACAGAGAAGTGGTTAGTTTTGCTCCAGGAGAAGAGTGATGTACATGATTTGTTTTAGTTTCAGTAACAGTTACAGTGCTGAACAAAGTCTTCTTAAGATGGACAGGTGATTTCTGTGTCTGTGTGTTCTGCAAATGTTTCTCCTGGAAGCTTCTGTTAAAAACTAATAAGAGGAGTGGATATGGACACGAGTTAGTTTTCAGCCAAGTTAGCTGGGAAACCTCAAGTGTCAAACTGGCAGCTCTTTAATTAGCAGTTGGCACGTCGTTAGCTCTTGTTTCCTCTTTTGCTGGCAGCGCCCTCCCAGCATGCTGGGTTTCAGCATTCCAGGCCCCGTGCATTTCCCTTCTGAATGCTCTCAGTGGGCACGCTGGGTTTCAGCATTCCAGGCCCCGTGCATTTCCCTTCTGGATGCTCTCTGTCTCGGCAGCCGCAGCTTGGCCGAGGCTTGTTCCGAAGGAGATGTGAATGCCGTGCGGAAGCTGCTCATTGAGGGCCGCAGTGTGAACGAGCACACGGAGGAAGGGGAGAGCCTCCTTTGTCTCGCCTGCTCAGCAGGGTATTATGAGCTCGCTCAGGTTGGTTTCCAGGCTCTCTTGTACAAAACCAAGTGTCAAATGAATGTATTGCGGTCCTGCACCTGCAAGGGGCTGTTAAGGGGGTGGGAAATGCCAGTTCAGGGCAGGGAGCCTCAGGGAGAGCGTGAGTGCTGCGGGTGCATTCTGGGGGTTTGCCTGCCTTAGGGGTTTGTGAGGACAGTGGGGCTGTGGGGGTGTTTGGGCCATCCCAGCTTGTCCCCGCGGTGTTGCTGATGCCCGTGTGCCGACAGGTTCTCCTGGCAATGCACGCCAATGTGGAGGACCGGGGCATCAAAGGAGACATCACGCCCCTCATGGCCGCTGCCAACGGCGGGCACGTCAAGATTGTCAAGCTGCTGCTGGCTCATGGTGCTGATGTGAACGCACAGTCATCCACAGGTGAGCAGCTGCCTGCAGCCACTGGGGGCAGGAGGGGCTCTCCGCCAGGAAAGGCTTCCTTTTGCTTTCACCATTGAAATTCTTTTACATGAAACTAAAATGTTGTTGGATGCAGGTAAAATATTGCTGTGTACAGGTAAAATGTTATTGGATGTACATGTGTAAATATGGATAAGGTCAGTTGGTGTCTGAGAAGTGTTTGAGTACATAGGATTTGTCACATTTTAAACACAGTTTGGTAAGTTTGTGCATACATGGGAAAGTTGTTTGGTGGTGGGTCTGGGAAAACAAGGGGAAAATGGGAAATATGAGGAAATGGCCACCTTCCCCCTGTTCCCAAGAGGATTTGGTAGGCATCTGTGTTGAAGTGACCAGACTCCCTCTCTCTGGCTCCAGGCAACACGGCCCTGACGTACGCCTGCGCCGGGGGCTACGTGGACGTGGTGAAGGTGCTGCTGGAGTCGGGCGCCAGCATCGAGGACCACAACGAGAACGGGCACACGCCGCTGATGGAGGCGGGCAGCGCCGGGCATGTGGAGGTGGCCAGGGTGCTGCTGGAGAACGGCGCCGGCATCAACACCCACTCCAACGAGTTCAAGGAGAGCGCGCTGACCCTGGCCTGCTACAAGGGTACGGGGCAGGCTGGGCAGGGGACACCCAGGGAGGGCCTTCCAAATGGGGGTTCAGTCAGCTCTGCTGTGTGAGCCCAGGTGCACTGGGAGCAGGCACTTGGTGGGGCTTTGACTCTGCATGTAGGTGCCACATGTAAACTCGTGAAAAAAATTCTCTATTTCTTAAATTTTTACAATGATAACAGAGTTAGTGAAACAAAAAATAGACCATCAGAAAGGTTTACTTACAACACGTGTTGTGGTGCCCTGGCTAATTCCAATCCCCAAAAAGCACACCCGAAAATTCAATTTTCCCCCTCTTAAAGGCTGCCAAATCCCACTCTGTTCATGTCACCTAAAGGGTGTTCCTTCGCCTCTGATTGGTTATGTTATGTCAGGAGGTGGGTTTAGATTAAAATGGCTACTTCTATAGTGGCCATGTGGTGGTGGGGTTTGCTTCATTTGCATTGATTTCCCCATCTCTGTTACCACCATGTGCCTATAGGTTAGTAAAAAGAAAAGAACCCCTTTTAAAATGCATCCATTTCCCCTTGTTGTTAGTAATTTTTAATTCATTTGCTTGAAAAGAACTGTTTATTTATTTCTCATAAACTGGTCTGGGTGGAGAGTTAAAGTGGTGACAGAAATCCCACCAAAGGTTTGTATGATGCATAAAGATGCTCTGTTCAATGGTTAGGAGGTGAGGAACTAATATTATAGAGTAAGTGTGCTGAACTTTCTATATTGGAGCTGTAGAATAAAGAAAGCGTTGCTTGGATACAGAAATTACTGCATTTTAATGGTCTTAGCACTTGAAAAGTTTGGACTCGATGATCCTTGTAGGTCCCTTCCAAGTCGGAATACAGAAAAACATGCAGAATCTCAGACCTTGCCTTCAAGGTGTCAGTGCTTGGGCAGCAGCCCTTTGTTGCCTCCCTTAGAGCATTAGGCAGTGATCACCCAAGGAAGGGGTGAAGATGTTTAATTGTTCCCTCAGCTCAGCAGCTAGTGTTGTACTCACTTAGGACGTGTTTTTTTAGAGCTATTAAGAGTGGCCTTTGGCATCACAGAGTGGTGGCAGAGTTTGGTGGCAGAGGTACTTGAGTGGCAGCTGTTAGAAGCTGTCTTAGTATTTCATTCATGATCTTTCTCTGCCTTGATAAATTCTTGGTTCACTCTTGCTGAAGGCCATTGTAAACCATGGTGATTTTTTGTGGTGGCTCTCAGAGCAAAGGCTGTGTTTGAAAGAGAGCAGCGAGACCCCAAACCCCATCCTCCCTGGGGAAACGTTCTTGGCCTCTGAAGCCTGAGGTGAGGTTGGAAAGCAGAGGTGAAAAGTTAAAAGTCAGTGAATTGGATTGTATTTATAGTAACTACACTGTTAAAGCTCCGTGTATATTGATTGCAGAGACACAAACGCGTTTCCAGAGGAAGTGGGTTCTTTATGTTGTGGCATGGCCATCCATTACCTTCATTGTGTCCTTTAGACCCTTTCTATGAGGTGTGAAGTGCACTTTCTCAAGCAGTTTCTCTCTGTGAACTGTGTTCTCAAGCAGTTTCTCTCTGTGAACTGTTTTCTGCACAGGCCACCTGGAGATGGTGAGGTTCCTGCTGGAAGCTGGTGCAGACCAGGAGCACAAGACAGATGAGATGCACACTGCTCTCATGGAGGCTTGCATGGTGAGAGACTGCAGAATTTACAAATTAAATAACTTCAAGAGGGAAGATTTGTTGAAATCCTTTCGAGAATTCTAATATGCCAAACGTTGTGCTGTGGGAGGCATTTCACACACCTGGGTGGTGGTGGAGGGGTTTGTAAGCTGATTTCTCTGTCAGTGTAGGTGGTTACCTGTGTGTGTTCACATAGCCACGTGCACCTTGAGAACACATGAGCAGGAGCTGTTTGGGCAGCAACTGGGAAATGGAAGGGGAAGTATTTTAACTTGGTACTAATCAGTGCTTTGATGTTGCTGCTTTGTCCATCTGAGCCAGTTGTATTCATCTGAATACCTAACTGACTGTTACACTGAGAATTTACCCTTTACATTTCCTTTTTCTCCTTCTCTCCAAGTAGATTCCTCATGGGCTGGGTTGTTCCTGCCACTGGCCTTGTGTAGAGTCACACTGTGAACCCATGGCCATGGAGGAGGGCAGTAAATCCCTCTTTAGTGTGCCCTTCCCTGAAACAACTGTAGTGGTTCTAAAATCAGCCAGTTATGTCTGTTCAGGGACGTTAGTGGCTTTGGATGGGGGAATCATTAACAGAAGCCATTACACTTCTCAGAAGTTGTTGCAAAGAAAGTCACGTAGATAAACAGTACTCCAGCTGTCCTTTACCTCACCCTGAAACCTCAGTGCAGCAGCCACATAAATATCCTGGGCACTTGTCTGGCAGCCAGTTCCCTGGCAGGTGAGGATAAATGTACCTTGTTTGGTGTTTCAGTCACCTTCTCATCAGGACATCTTTTTGGTGGAGCTATGGCTCAGGCCTTCCTCTCCTTGCCACCCTTTTCCTCCCTTTGACCTCCACCAACAGACTGAAACAAGGCCATTGGACTCACAAAAATGTTGAGATGTACTTTTTGTTGAGAACTACTGAGCAGTAGATAAAAATGGTTCTCTGATTTCTGCAGGAAGCTGTTCCCAGGGAGGCATTTCCACACTGCTGCTCAGAGCTGGCAGACAGCTGAGAGCCTCATACCTTCAGCTCTGCTGCAGGGAGGAGGCAGCTTTCTCCAGCAGTGTTTAAAATGCTTGCAGTGTGAAATGAAGCAGAGCAGGGACTTCCATCTCAGCGTGGTTTTTATGCAGAAACAGTTACTGCTGTTCAATAGCACAAGCAAACTTCCTTCTCTGGAACAGCACTGAACTTGGCTTTGTGTTCCAGAGCTGTTTATCTGTGGCACAGCAAGGGAGGGTTTAAACCTTGTCCTACAAGGCGTTCAGGAAGAGAGTTTTTTATAGGCAGCAGCAGCTAATATTGATTTAATGCAAATGAGGTGTTGGGCAATGGCACTCGCCTTGTGGGAGCCTAAAGCAGGTTGGTCTAGTTTGTGTTTCCTCTCACTGAAGGACTGATGCCCCCAGAGCTTCGTCTGTAAAATACAGCTGGTGCTCTTGTGCAGGTCACTCAGTGCCTGTCTCTGATCCCTCAGCAGGGGGGAGGCTTTCCCTGGCTGTGGTTGCAGAGCTGAATGGCCCCACCCCATTGCAAGGTTTATGAAGGCAGGGATCCCATTCCTGTGTGTGGTGAAGCACCAGCAGCTCCCCTGCAGGCTGTCTGGCCCACACGGGAAGCTTTGAAGCCAGCCTTGGTGCTTCTGTGTGCCACCCTGCTCGTGGGGCGGGGTGGGCACTGAGCTGTCTTGCCAGAGCCTGATGGCTGAGGCACCATCTCTGCATTTCCCTCCAGAGAGATTCTTTATGGAGGCTTGGAGGTTTTCCCTAAAATAGGACTGTCATTTCATGTAAAAGGTGAATATGTCCTAGTTAATGTCCTAGATATTTTTCCAAGAGGAAATCGTGTTTTGCTCCCTGGATATCAGAAGGAGGTATAAAACACTTGGGAAAATGAAGCGGAAAAATGTCAGATGCAGTTTGGTATTTTGTCTGGAAAAGAGCTTTTGGAGTTGTGGTTTGCAGCGTGGTGAGGACAGCAGTGACTGCCATTTGCTGCCTCTTGGGAGTGAATGTGAGATCAAGGTGTGCTTACCTCATTCAGAGGCAGCCTTGGGATAGCCTTGTGTTCCAGTGAGCAGCTGTTAATTCTCTGCAGCCCTCCCCTGTGCCGTGTGTCAGGTTATGGGCACGCCAGGTTGGAATGATGGCCATTTCCTCAGGGAGAAAAGCAGCTTGGAGTGTCTCTGCTGTTTTTGGAGCGCAGGACCAGGCCGGTCTCCGCTTTTGTCTGAAGAGAAGCAGCGTGGAATAGCAGTTGGATGTGTCACTGTCAGGCCTCCAGTGTAAACACGGAGCTGAGGAGCCACTGCACAGAGTTCCTGAGCTTGTGGCATACTGAAAACATGACAGAGATCCTGGGCTCAAATATTTCTAAGGGAAGAAAGCAAACTTAGGAGCTCCCTTTTGGTGGAACGAGTTTGACAGCATGGTCATGGTACCTGGGATACCCTGCCAGGATCCTGCCAAGGAAAGGCCGTGGCTCTGGTGGCTCCTGGGATGTGAGAGGAGCCCCTGGCAAATGGTTTGGGTTTGGCTTTTCTCTTGGAGGGAGAAAGTTAAGTGCTGACACTGCTGTTAAACTGAGCAGTGGAATAGTTTTGCAGGAGCCAAGAGGCAAGGCAGGTCAGTGTGCATGGCTGCTTCCTAAGAAAGGAGGGAAGCAGCAGCATTGTTCCTGGGGAGGAGGCCAGCTTCTGAAACAGCGGCGAGCTCCCTCTCAGCTTTCTGGGCTTTACTTTGGGCTCGTCCCCCCAGGAAAGCTGATCCCAAACACTTAAACCTGAGTCTGAAGAAGTTGTCCAGCTTGTTACTTGCACCACTGACAGGCAGTTTAGCTATGAGGCTTGTGGCACTTCAGTTTTAAATTGAACCATACCTAGTAAAACCTGCTCAAGGTTTCTTCAGGTGCCTGTCCGGCGGGAGAGCCCTGTCTGGTAGGAGATCCCCGTTTAATAGGAGATCTTTAGCCTTTATCCAAATACTTAGGGGAAACAGGAAAACTGTTAAGCAACTGTTTCATTACATTTTTGGACTCGTACTCACTCCTTGCTTTCTGTGTCTGCTGAGGGAATCTGAGTCTGTGACAAAGCTGTGGAGAAAAGCGGTTTATATTCAGTAAAACCTGCTCAAGGTTTCTTCAGGTGCCTGTCTAATGGGAGGTGCCTGTCTGATGGGAGGTCTTTAGCCTCTATCCAAATACTTGGGGAAAGTAGGAAAACTGTTAAGCAAGTTTAATTACATTTTGGGACTCGTTTTCCCTCACTCCTTGCTGCGGGATTTTGAGTGTGTGCCAGAGCTGTGGGGAGCAGCAGCTGTGCCCTGTGGCCAGCCCCTGACCTGTCTGTTGGGTTGGCAGGACGGGCACGTGGAGGTGGCGCGGCTGCTGCTGGACAGCGGTGCCCAGGTGAACATGCCCGCGGACTCGTTCGAGTCGCCGCTGACGCTGGCGGCGTGCGGGGGGCACGTGGAGCTGGCGGCGCTGCTCATCGAGCGCGGCGCCAACCTGGAGGAGGTCAACGACGAGGGCTACACCCCGCTCATGGAGGCGGCCCGGGAGGGCCACGAGGAGATGGTGGCACTGTTGCTTGGCCAAGGTAACTCCTGGGGGCCTTCCACGGGCTGGAATCCACCAGTATGGATGTGGGGGAAAGCACTGAGTTCCTGGGGTGCCTCATGCACCAGGATGTGGTTTGGCTGCTGACCTCACTAACCCGCCTTCTAATAAAACCACTCACACCACAGAAACCACCTCCTGAAGCTGCCCATGAACCTGAGCTTCTTCAGCCAGTTCATAAGCCCATCACTTCTGGCAATTCCACTAGTGCTGGTTTCAGCAATATTCCCTATACTCTTGTTCCCTGCACCCACCAACCAATCAGTCTTAAACAGTCTTTCAGCCCTCCCAACTCTGATTCTTTCATTTAGTCACAAAACAACTACTACCAACCAATGAATCTCAAACCATCTTTCAACCCTCCCAACTCTGCTTCTTTATGTATGATTTTTTTAATCGCAAAACAGCCACTCACCCCCCTAAACAAAACAACACAAATGAGTCCTGGTCTTCACATCTTGTTCTAACTGGGCGTTTTTTGTTGTTTTAAGGAGCAAACATCAATGCTCAGACAGAGGAGACACAAGAAACCGCCTTAACTCTGGCTTGCTGCGGAGGGTTTTTGGAAGTGGCAGATTTTCTCATTAAAGCAGGAGCTGACATAGAGCTTGGGTGTTCCACACCTTTGATGGAGGCTGCTCAAGAGGGGCATTTGGAGCTGGTTAAATATTTATTAGCTGCAGGTATGGAGTCATTTTGATAACAGTTTTGTGAAGACTTAGTGCATCTTCTGATATTCATTACGTTTTCATTCACTGCCTCTTGAAGTTGACTGCAGAGGCCTGTGGAGCCCTAAATAATTTACTGATTGGACTCTAATTTAGCTTCTGAAGATTGAGTTGATGTAAACTTGCTTGGAACTGGACTTACAGTTTATTTCTTTATGATCAAGTTAACAGTTGGGTTGGAGGGGGCAGCTCCATTTGCTGTCTGATCTTGTAAAAATTATGCAGACTTGCATATTTTCTGTAATGAGTTCATCAAGCTGATGTGGCTGTGCCACTGTTTTCAGGGGCCAACGTGCATGCCACGACGGCCACGGGTGACACAGCACTGACATACGCCTGTGAGAATGGACACACTGATGTAGCAGATGTCTTACTGCAGGCAGGTGCAGATCTGGTGAGTCCCTGCCTCCTTGAAATAATCTAATAGGAAATAAAACTATTCATGTCTGATAATTTGTTAGTTTGGGGGTTTGTGTTCATTGCTGAGAGTTTACACGTTTGCTGTTAATTGCTGGAGTTGTATTCAATTGTCTTTTAACCTTTTCTTCTACCTAATTGAGAATTGGTGGTGGTTCTCTAATGTATTTTAGGCTGTTTAATTACCTGGAAGTGCTGAGGTCAGTTACGTGACCGGTTACTCTGGTGATTGATGTCTAAAGCATTTCCAAGCCATTCAAGGCTGCCTGGACAGGAAAATAGGGGAGTTCATTCCTTTCTTCATGGTGTTCAGCTTCGAATTGTTGAGCTGATTCTGGGTTAGTCCTTGTACCTGCAAATGTGTTCTATTCCTTGTGCAGCAGACAGTTCTGTTTGGATGTGATCTGTTTGGTGGGCTGTAACAGGATTAAGATGATGGAGGTGGATTGATTTATATTTCTCAGTGGGCTTGTACACCAAAGTGAAGTTAAGCATGGCAGAAGACATCCTGTTTAACCAGAATCCTCACCATTTGCCCAAGTGCTTCCTGTCCAGGAGCCTCCCACCTGTACAGACACAGGTGGTAGATGAGTCATCTGCCTTCAAGATGCCCTCCCTCAGTTCAAATGTCAGCTGAATATTTCCATCTGAGCTTCTGAAACACTAAAGAACCATGTCTAAGACCTTTCCATTCAGCAAGCCCCAGGGCCATCTGTGGCCTCCTCTCATGTGCTACTTTGGATTTTGAAGCCTTTCTTTATCTGCTCCAGGAACATGAATCAGAAGGTGGAAGAACCCCTCTCATGAAAGCTGCCAGGGCAGGCCATGTTTGCACTGTTCAGTTCTTGATTAGCAAAGGTAAGAGTTGGAAAGGTTTGGGTTTCCCTGAGAAATACTCCCGGTTAAGAACATGTCAGAACTGGGGTAACTTCTTTGGATTTGTTTCAGATGTTTTAACTCAAGAAGGTCATGGATTCTCACATGAGATATGTAATGATCACCTCTGGTTTCTGCAGAGATTAGTGGGGCTGCAACTAGTAGTAAAACCAGTGTATTCCAGTCTTTAATTTCTAGTAAAAGCAGCAGTACTGGAGGTTCCTGGGGCCTCTGTGCCTCTGGTGCAGCCTTGGAGCACTGTTTGCAGGAGTTTTAACTTCAGCCACCTGGAGGTTTTGAATAACTTGGTTGATGTTTAATACAGAGCCTGGAATTCTTATTTTCTCTGTCTCTTGAGCTGGTTCTGGTGGATTTTTGTTGTCTCTGCCCTGTGTGGAGCAGGACAGAGCCAGCAAGATGGAACTTTCCCTGTGTAGATTGCAGAGTAATTAAATTCTCTGTTGCTTTTTGCAGAGTTGTTTTGACAGACCTGTTGGAGTCTTGTTTAACTGATCCTGTCCCCTCTGTTTCTGCAGGAGCAAATGTGAACAGGACCACTGCTAACAATGACCACACAGTGCTGTCCCTGGCCTGTGCTGGGGGGCACTTGGCAGTTGTGGAGTTACTGCTGGCTCATGGTGCTGATCCCACACACAGGCTGAAGGTCTGTCCCTCAGCTCCCTCCTTTTCCTCTTGGATAGTTTATCATCAGTCTTAAAACTAAGGGTTCCCAAGTGAATTCTCTCTTTTTGTGTTCTCTGCGACTGATGCAACGTGTCATGATTTTAATGGAAATAAGATACAAGAGCTGCTGTTTCCACAAGCAGGTGTTGTGCTCATGAATATATTTATAGAAGTAGGGGTTAGGAGGAGTGCAGGTCCATTATCACCACGAGTGTAAAGGTTCATCTCCAGTTGCAAGGTCATAATTGTGGAAGAGGAAGGAAAACTTTTTAAAGTACTGATCCTTTTAAAAAATAGTTCATTGAGGCCTTAGGCTTAGATGTGAACTTGCTCAGGTGGAGTGAATATTTACTAATGCAGAAAGCAGGTAGTAGGTACTGCGTTGTGTCTCCCAGAATGCTGCAGTGTCGTTCTGGTGATGTCAGTGTCGTTCTGGTGAAGCTCTTTCCTAACTCTGTGATCTTTCCCTCTCCAGGATGGATCCACTATGCTAATTGAGGCAGCCAAAGGTGGTCACACCAGCGTGGTTTGTTACCTCCTAGATTACCCAAACAACTTGCTTTCTGCTCCTCCACCCGATGCCACTCAGCTGACCCCACCATCCCATGATCTCAACAGGGTAAGATCCCAGGGCTGGTGGTCTCTGGGGCTCTTTTTTTGCTGTTCTTTTTGCAACTTACTCAAGAGATTAAAGATGAGAGAAGAGCCAGTCGTGTCATTTCATGAACTGTAGGTGAACAGACTGAAAAGTACTTGGAGTGGTAATGAAAATGGGGAAGACTTGTGAGCATTATCATGTAGTTCTTTCATCATTCTTACTGCCCTCTAAATATTATTAGACGAAACACTGAGGAGGGAAAACAAGCAAGTGTAAAGGTTAATGAGGTTAATTAAATGCTTTAATGAGGCTCTCAGCATCTGATCTGTGGCCTGTTGTGGCTTGTGTTTGCTGTAGCACAGTACAGCACTGTGCCATGCTGAGCATGGTTTGGCCACTCATTTTTGAGGTTAAAAATGCCAAGTATATCGAAATCCGATGACCTGCAGTTGTTCTTTATTGAACTCGCCGCATTACAAACCATATTAAATGTTCTCAGTGACCATTACAGCCTGCTTTTCTCTCAGGATCTGTTTACCTTGTGCTGAGTTATGGCTAGCACAGTGTGTGAGGAGAGTAACGTGTCCGTGTCCGCCGTTGCAGGCTCCGCGAGTGCCGGTGCAGGCGCTGCCCATGGTCGTCCCACCGCAGGAGCCCGACAAACCCCCTGCCAATGTCGCCACCACCCTTCCCATCAGAAACAAAGGTCAGTCCCAGTTCTGCACCTCACCTTCTGCACGTCCTTCCGAGGCACAGGGGACAGGCTTGCACTCGTAGCAGAGTAGTTCCTATGAAGAGTGTTTATGGATTCAGTCAAGGAAACTGCAATTTTGAATTTTTTTTTTTTTTTTAATTTTTTTAAGGATTTGCTTATCCACCAAGTGTCAGTCATCTAACCCTGTAATGACAAAGCGTCAAGAAATCTGCCTAAGTAAATATGTTAAAATCTCCATTAGTCTGACGTACTGGACTAATGCAAAATGTCACCCAGAAGCCTATAGAGATTGGATAATGGAAGGTGCAAAAGTCATGTTAATCTCCATATTGTAGTTGATTTGATAACTTGTGTTTCCTTAGGATAGTGGTCTTGGAGTGGGTCTGACTAATTGGATTGAAGGCGGAATTTCTTGTGCTATAAAACCTTTAGTCTGATGTGGCTCAGGTCCTTCTAGGACTCAATTTGCTATTTTGCTATTGCCATTTTGACACTTAACACTTCCTATACTTAAGAATTTTCTTCCAAGCCCATTTTTGTTAAGGATCAGCAGTAGCAGATACAGGCGTGCATGTCCTAAAATTAATCCTGTGTGTGCACTTGTATTGTTCTGGAGATACAGCAAGGATGGCTGGAAGAAGCCAGGCACCTCCACTGCCTCAGATCCTGAGCTTTGATTTGCCTTTCACCCTTCACAATTAGCCGGTTGTTGCCTCTCCACCTGGTATGGCAGAGCATGTCTGTCAGCTGTGTCACTGGGGACTTCTGCATAAGAGACCAGTTGGATTAGTCCATCGCTCGTTCTTGCAGGAGGGCTGCAATATTTGCCTTGCTTGGGCAGAGAGCTGAGTTTGACACAGGCAAAATCATGTCTGCTGTAGATAAGTAGTGGTTAAGCACACCCTGTTAGGTCCTGCTAAATCTAAATGGCTCTCCTGGGTTCTGGTGCTGTTTGTCACCTGAGCAAAGCTGGATACCTGGAGCAAAAGGATTCCTAGCCCTAGAAAGGGTAGCGCTTCCTAAAATGTACCGAGTCAGTTGCAAAACCGCTGGCCTAGCCCAGTCCCTGAGGTGTTTTTGCACCCCTTGGGCTGTGCTCTGGGGGCTGTAAGCACAGGTTGCTGCCCTAACACCATGCCAGACCAGGACACCAAGTACAGAGGCAGCACCAGCACTCCCTTGCTTTTTGCTGCCAGTGTTCTCGTAGCAGCCCTCGGTCACAGCGGCTCGAGACGGTCGCTTCCCTCGGCAAAGGCAGCACGATTGTTGGAGTAGAGCTGTCCCCATAGCACAGGGCTAGCTGGGCTGTGTGTGCAGGAGTGTGCCCTGCCCTGTTACACTGCAGTCTGGCTGCTGGGGGCACACTGGTTGGCAGGTGTTGCTGGAGGGCGCCGGTGCTCGCCGGCTGCCCCGGGGGCTGTGCCTCGGCCAGGTAGCTCTGTAATGAGGATGCCATTCCTATGCACTGCCATTGGTTCTGAGGGGGTTTCTTTTTCACACAGCTGCTTCTAAACAAAAGTCCAGCAGTCATTTGCCAGCAAACAACCAGGATGTACAGGGTTACATCACCAATCAGTCTCCAGAGAGCATTGTAGAAGAGGCTCAGGGCAAGTTGACAGAGCTGGAGCAGAGGATAAAAGAAGCCATAGAGAAGAACGCTCAGCTGCAGTCCCTGGAACTGGCACACGCTGACCAGCTCACCAAAGAGAAGATTGAGGAGCTGAACAAAACGAGAGAGGAACAAATTCAGAAGAAACAAAAGATTTTGGAGGAACTGCAGAAAGTGGAGCGAGAGTTACAGCTGAAAACTCAGCAGCAGCTAAAAAAGCAATATCTAGAGGTAAAAGCGCAAAGGATTCAGCTCCAGCAGCAGCAGCAGCAACAGTCTTGCCAGCATCTGGGACTGCTGACTCCCATTGGGGTAGGAGAACAACTTTCAGAGGGAGACTATGCACGATTGCAGCAAGTGGACCCCATCTTGCTCAAAGATGACCCCCAGCAAGCTGCTGCGCAGACGGGCTTTGCACCAATTCAGCCTCTGGCCATGCCACAAGCTCTGCCTCTGGCAGCAGGGTCCTTACCTCCAGGGTCCATCGCAAATCTTACAGAACTGCAAGGTGTTATAGTTGGACAGCCAGTGCTGGGCCAAGCACAACTAGCAGGGCTGGGGCAAGGAATACTGACAGAAACACAGCAAGGGTTAATGGTAGCCAGCCCTGCTCAGACGCTCAATGACACGCTGGATGACATCATGGCAGGTGGGTTTGCACTGTTACGAGCAGGTATAATATTTGCTTGACCAGTTGAGGGTATGTCCACCTCTTTATATGTGTGTGTGTGTGTCTGTGTATTCCCACGAGCTCTACAGCAAGTACCACTCGCCCTCTTTTCCCTGTCTTGAGGAGCTGGGACAACCAGCTTTAACTTTGCAGGCTGCAGGAGTGAGCTAACTGGTGCCAGTTGGCCAGGTTGGTATGGTGGAGGTGGCACTTTGAGCTCGGCGTAACTTGTGGGGGGCTGTGCCAGGTACAGACAGTTCAGTTGTGCTTTGGTCTGACTGTAGCTCAGAAACAGCACCATGACAGTACTGGGCAGTACTTTGGGCTGGCTCAGAGCTGGCTTGGAGAAGGCTGTGATCAACTGCAGCACCACATCAGGCCTAGAATGTGTGAGGAGCTTGTCTTCTGAATTAGAGCTGCTCTACCTGGCCTGAAATCGTCTGCCTAGAGAAGGTTTTTACTCGTGTTTGGAAAAAAAGATGATAATCCCATGACTTGTAAAAATACCTACTCATAAAAATGGCTGCTTTGCCAGCAAGAAACTTGTTTAGCCTGACCAAAGGCTTGTTGTCACTTCCAAGAATTCTTCTCCCAGTGACATCAGTGCTTTTAAGGCCTTGACTAGTAAAATCAAAGAATGAAACAGGTTTTTTCTGTGGGATGTTAGTGTTGGTTACTTCACACCTTCAGCTGCCCTTAATCCTGTTTCCACACTGAAGTGGGGGCTGAGATACTCAGTGTGACTCCTGAGCTGAACACAGGTGAGCTGGTAGGACATGGCCCTGAGAAATGATGGAACTGTACTGAGGTGCTCGTGGTTAAGCTGCTGCACTTCTGGTTTTCCAAATGCTATTTGAGCAAGTGTGCTTGGCAGGACATGTTAGGAAGGGAGAGAGGTGCGTGCCAGGTCTCCAGGAAGGTGTCAGCCCAGACCTGGTCCTGTATATACCACAAGAGCTGGAGTGTAATGGTGCAGAGTGGATGGAAGGTATGGAAAATGCTTAAGCTGCCAGCTGGGGGTTGTTTGAAATACCTGAAAAGACACTTTTTAAATTAGGCACCTAATCAGAGGCACCTGGTGTCCAGGAAAAGCCTCATTACAGGTGATAGAAACTTAGAGCAGCTGCAGAGATTCTTTTTTGGACATCTTGTGTTAGAATTGAAGCCTGGACATAGGCTGGAAGTGAATAAAAATAAATGGATGCATGAAAAGGTAGATCAAACTACATTTATTTATTACTCTGATAGTGTAAGTTTCTCTCCTGTGGAGATGCTGGGATAGAAGACAATAGCAATTCTCCAGTTGGAGTAATTACAGTTCCTGGTAGCTTAGAAAGAATCTTTGCAATGCTCTTCAGCTGGGCTTAACTATAACTTAAACCTGGAGTCAGGACATTGGCCATGTGTTTGCCTGCATGTAGCATGGTGAGCAGGTGTGAGTTCAGGATAGCTGCCACACACCCAAAGTCCTGTGTGTGCCTTCTGCCACCTCGGGGTTTGCAGTGGGAGTTGGAGGGAGTGTCTGAGGGCTCAGCCCCTCTGTCAGTGACCCGTGTGCTCAGTGCATGTGGCAAGGGGCTGGGCTTGGGCGTGTTGGTCAGAACAGACAGACCCGAGGCCAGAACCTCAGTGCCAGCCTGAACACAGTGGTCAGAATTCAGTGTGGAGCTGGAATGGGCTCAGTGTAACACAGAACATTGAAGTGGGCACTAAATATTCCTTGGGAGCTCTGTGTGTGGCTTTCATAGAAGCTTCTAGAGCATTCCCATGGATTGAAATTCCTGTTTCTGAGATGCCTTGAGTTTAGGTCCGTGGCAGAGCTGTGCTTACAGCACCAGTTACAGAAACAAAGCTTCACCTTGGCTGTGCAAACTTGATTTAATGTGCATCTCTGTGCCTGATTAGTTGCAAGCAATGAGCAAGTAGTGAATAATCCTTCATTTTTGTCTTTGGACTCCTTCCAATCCTGCTGGAACTGAGGACAAGCAAAGGTTTCCTCCTGAGCTTCAGGTGTTGGACAAGTTCTTTGCTTGCTGCAAGGCTTGTAAAAAGAGGTATTTTTAGTATTACATAAGTCTTGAATGAACAGATTCCATCTGTTGAGTGGTACAGTAAAGACAGAGAAATAAAAATCAGCCCTATTTTTAATATTGAACTTTTAACCAAGTAGAAACCATTGGAAGGGTTCTGTCCAGTCCCAGAGCCTCACAAAGAACTTCAGGAATCTTGAAGCACTTGCCAAGATGAATTCCTGGGAGGTACCTGGTGGGATGAGTCAGTTCCAAGTGCAACTGTCTAAATAGCTGACCAACAGTGTGCACTGGCTGTGGGTCCTTCCAGCTGCAGAGTGCCAGCATCCCGGGCAAACCAGGCTGTGTGGCACCTGGGACAAGAGCAGGGGCTGGCTGTGTGTGGGACTGGCCCCACAGGGCTCCTGGCACATGGAATCACAGCCCCCAACCAGGCTGCACTTGGTGTGGGACCCTCAGGGCACAGGAACCGTGCTGGGCTGGCCCTGGAGCTGAGAACATTGCTGTGATCCCAGGCCTGCTGTGCTTCTCCAGTGCTCTGAGGGCATTTCCAGCCTGTGTGGCACCAGGGAGAACATGGGCACATGGTGAGCGCAGCAGAAGCTGGGGGGGACAGGCCTGGAGAGCTGGCTGGAAACCACCTACGACAAGCTGAGGTGTCCTGGACATGTCTGGTATTTTTTTATTCATCTTGGCCTCTTGCAGTGTAATGTGGAACAGCTTTTACCCATCTCCTGTTGGCATTCCAGGAGATCAGGAGGGAGTGCCTAAGGACAGCACTGTGCCCACGGTCAGTCAGCACAGGGAGACATGGGGTGGTCCACAGGGGGAGCAAAGGGGACTACAAAGGTGTGAGACAAATGCCTCTCCTGAAGGGGAGGTGGGAGCTGCTGTGGGGTGTCCTTTTTTCATTTACATGAAGAGACAGGTGAGATGTGTCCAGAAAGCAGTGCAGGTAAAGAGCAGCTCTGTCCTGATGTCAGCAAGCACAAGGCTGCTGGTCTGAACACCTACAGGTGACCTGGCTTTGGAGGCTGGGTTAGCCCAGGCACAGAGCAGGGATGTGTTCATGGTGAGGAACAGGCTCTGAGTGCAGCCCTGCCAGCAGGGCAGTGGGGGAATGGAGGGGCAAGGGGAATACTGGCCCTCAGTGTGTTTAGCTTTGATGGGCAGGCTCGTTGGCCGCTCTTCTCAGTGCTCGAGAATGTTGGGAAAATCTTTTGGCTTAGTGAAAACCTGGAATATTTGAGTTTGGGCACCATAAAGGTTCTGTTCATTGCCCTTGGCATGGTCATTATAAACTGGAACTCTACACAGGTGAGGTTGAAAAAAATACATTCAAATCACTACCCATAAAAACAAGTGTTGTATGCTGGTGACATTTCCTGTAGGGATAGAAACTCTATTTGTGAATTCCTGCTGAAGCACACTGTCTGTCTCTTTTGGGTTTTGAGGGGGGGAAGGTGGGTTTGGGCTTTTTCTTCTTCACTGCAAATGTGAGAAATAAATTTTACCTGAATTAAGACCTTCTTAACTAAACTTTTTTTTTTAAAGTCTAAGAACTGTAGTAGTGTCTCTTGTAACATAGTAGATGTTCCTCAGTCCCCATACTGGGACAGGAACAGGAATTCTTAGCAACTGTTTAAAACAGGTGGGCTACTTTTGACCTTAGAGCAGAATATTTTGGCAGAGGTTCTGTAAGTCTCTTGTAATCCGTACCAGTGTGGTTGGTAAGGTGAGATAAGTTTTCAAAAGACACTCAAACATAAAGTTCAGGGGAGTTTGAATCCTGAAATCTGATTTAATCTTAAATAATAAAAGGTTAATGGTACTTTTGGCATGAGGAGTTTGGAGTTCTTTGTTTCTTGCAGTGATATTTGTTGGCTGCTTTGCTGGGGTTTTGTGTAGGAAGTCCAGAAATGAAATTAGTGATGAGTGTAAAACATGGGTGTCTTGCAGAGGTGAGAGCACACCCTGGGAATATTGGGATACAGCTTTGGGGGCATCTCTTGGAAGGCTTTGTTTGGTTTTGTGGTTGCAGGTGCTTTTGTCAGCTGGACAGAAGCGAGCAGTGCTCTGCTTGCTCCTTTGCTGTCACACCTGAGAAACACCTGGAGAAAAGACAGGGAGAAAAACATGGAGTTCTTCTGAGGAAAATGGGGGGTTTTCCCCAGAGGTTGTTCTAGCTTCAGGTTTGCTCTGTGCTTGGGAACTCCTGTGTATGGGATGGATTTTGGGCAGTGTGGCAGTCGGTGCTCTCTGTGTCATGTCCACACACTGTTGTCACTGTAAGTGGTGTTACCTTTGCTTACCTAACACCTTGGCCAAAGTCTCTGCAAACTGGCTGTTCTGAAGCTTCCCCCTCTCTGGTTCCAGCCAATTCTGCCATGTGAGCATCCTCGCCCTGTTGCTTTTTCCTTATGTTTATGGGGGTGGGGGATGAAGGTTGGACAGACCTTTATGTGACAGCATTTTAACTGTTCTAAGAAAAATTGTGTAGATACCTGTTGATTGGACTTGTTCTGCAGCCGTGCTTCTAAAGGTATGGAAGATAAAGATATGGTCCCAGGAATGGCTGATTTGTTTTAGGAGAGCTCTTTGGGTTAAAAAAAAAATTATTTTTTTCTCATGGTCGGCTTCTAGAAAACAGGTCAAGCTGATACTTAACTCTTCCTTTGATTGAATACAGTAAACCTTTTTCAGAGTTCAAAGACTTAGATGTTCAAAGACTGGGCTCCATTTTTGGAATATTAATATATGTTTGTGGAAAACACAGTTTTCAGGGGGCTCTGTCGGTGGGAGTTCACCCCACTGCCCCCTTACTGTCACCTCAGGCTTGGCAGGTGTTTTGCTTTGACTAAGTGTGGTTCTTCTGTCCAACAGCAGTGAGTGGAAGAGCATCTGCAATGTCCAACACTCCTACCCACAGCATTGCAGCCTCAGTGTCCCAACCTCAGACGCCGACGCCGAGCCCCATCATCTCTCCTTCAGCCATGCTGCCCATCTACCCTGCCATAGATATCGATGCCCAGGTGAGCCTGCTGCCCTCTGAGCCAACAGCTGGCTGCTCTGCACCCTCGGGGATGCCCTGGGGGCTGCCTTGGCTGCTTTTGGAGGGCCCAGGCAGCCCGCTTTGCTCTGAGCTCTCCCCACACAGAAGAGAAGGTCTCTGAATGACTGAACACTTGTATTTCTTACTCTTTTGTTGTCAGGATTATGAGAAACAGCAAAGCTGTCTACTGACAAATTTAAGTATGTTTCTGGCCTGGTACTCTAAGACAGAAATAAGCCCTAAAACCTCAGTTGCACACTGGTTTTTCTGGTGGTGCTTCAAGTCGTCGGCCAGCAATGGCAGACGTGTCTAAGTCTTGAAGCTAATAATTTCTGTGATTTTTTTAATTTAAATAAGAGTAAATAATTCAAGCTCTCATTCCTGCTAAGGACAGGGCTTTTTTGCAGAGGAAATAATCAATAAAAGGGCAATATTTTGCTGCCAGCTGGCCATCCCCAGAAAGCATGCATGGCATACACGTGTGCAGAGCTCTGCACTCTGGATAATGGGGCTGAGGGCTGGGCAGCCTGTAGTGGAGGAAAGGCATGGGATCGTTGTGGAGCAAGGGAGAGAAACCTCTGGAAAGCCAGTCCTGGGGACCTCAGCTGCCTGTGCCACTTGGCTTGGTTTCTGCTGTGACTGAGCCTTTGGTTGAACCAGTGTTAAGAATTAAAGATAGAATTCTTACCTTCATTAAACCATCTAAAGGGCACAGTCAAGCAGTGGTAAAGAAGTTAATCTGGTTAGCAGAGCACAGATGAGAGCTCAGTTCCTGAAGAATCTCAGTTCTTGTCAGGATTTCTTCTTAAATCTCCCAGCAGAGATGACTTGAGAGGCAGAATCCTGTTAGGAACTTGCACACAGAAGACAGTTGTAAAGGAATCAACAAATCTGTCTTTAAGCTTACAGAATTTTGCATTCCTTTGGCTGATGTGCAGTAGAACAAGGGCTGTCCTTGACCAAGCAGGTGTTGATGTTGTGTGTATGGTGCCTGTTGCAGACTGAGAGTAACCACGACACAGCACTGACACTGGCCTGTGCTGGGGGCCACGAGGAGCTGGTGCAGACCCTGCTGGAGAGAGGAGCCAACATCGAGCACAGGGACAAGAAAGGTGCGTGTCTCCTGGCTGCTTCTGCAGCCCCTCACACTGAACACAGCCCCAGGGAACCCAGTCCTGATGGGAAGCCTCTAGGCTGGATTTTCTGGTGGTTGAACTCCCCTCACTTGAGCTGTGAGCATGGACTCCTCAGCCATCCTTTTCCCCTGCAGGGTTTACTCCGCTGATTCTGGCTGCCACCGCTGGCCACGTCGGCGTGGTGGAGATCCTGCTGGACAATGGAGCTGACATTGAAGCCCAGTCTGAGAGAACCAAGGACACTCCCTTGTCTTTGGCGTGCTCAGGAGGGAGGCAAGAGGTGAAGTACAGCTTAAGTCTTCAGTAGCAGTGTGTGGATTATATATTGTGTCAGTACAGCCAAGCAACCTTCCCGAAGAGTTCCAGGCACTTAATTCAGCACTCGTGTTTCAGGATGGTGTGCTTTAAAAGCATGCAAAGAGGTTCACATCTGCCAGTTTATACATTACAGCATGTCCTGCAGAGATTGCTTTCTGTCCTTTGGTAACTGGACAGGTGCTGTGCAGGTGTCCTCCTGGCATTAGGGTCTCATTAGGGGCCCTTTACCAGCATAATTAGGGGGAGGTCTGAAAGGGAACGTGATGAGTCTTGTTGAGCAGCAGGAGTTAGACACAGATGGGTTCCATATATGAGCCACATCATGGTTTTTGGGAAAGCAACTGGGAGGACACTGGGCTTAGGGCAGCACATGAGGATGCCCTCCTGCCCCAGTTGGACAGTGTGTTTGTCCTGTGGTTTCATGGGAAGACATTCTGATGGAGAGTTGTGCAGGTCTAATCTCACCATGTTTTATGCTGTAAAGCTGAAAGTGGAGCAAACTAAACATTGCACTGGCCATGACACAAGGGCTTTTCACCTCGCTATAGGTTGGGATTTTGAGTTGCTCGACAGTGCCAAGCCCTGTGCAGGAGAGGAGAGGACAGAAAGGGGAGGGCTCTGTTCCCTGCGTTCACACTGAGTCTTGAAAGACCACTGAAATAATCATAGAAAGGTCTGGTTTTTCTTGCTGTGTTGTGCAATTTGGTGTGAATGATTGAAACATGCTAATGGATTTTTTGAAGAAAGTTTTCCAGGGGCTTTGGGAAATGAGTTGCAGCCTCATCTGCTCATGGAGGCAGGCAGAGTAGGGAAGCAACTGCCTGAAATGGCTTTCTTACCACTGGCATCTTCCTGCAGTATATTCAGGCTTGAAAACCATTTGTCCTGCATAGATTTGCAGGATCTGGAGCAAACCAGATGTTCTTTGTGAACACATTGCAGGTGGTGGAGCTGCTGCTGGCTCGAGGGGCAAACAAGGAGCACAGGAATGTTTCTGATTACACACCTTTGAGCCTCGCCGCCTCGGGGGGCTACGTGAACATCATCAAGATTCTGCTGAATGCTGGGGCAGAAATCAACTCCAGGCAAGTTCCCTTTGCACCCCTTCTCTTATGGGTTGAGTTGGGAGTTCTGTGAAGAAAATGTGTGTGTGTTACCCCTTGGTTTTCCCTGCATTGTTTACTCTCTGTGTGTGATGCTTTTGCGCCCATGGGAAGGTAGAAAACAGCTCTGGTTGGCACTGCACAGGTCAAAGGAAAGGGCCAAACACAAGTTAGCTCCTCATAAGATGCCCTTAGATTTAAAGCAGTTAAAAAGTGACTTGCATGGTGTCTCTAAGTGGAAATATTTGTCCTAAGTGATGCTACTGTGGAAAACTTCACGTGGGTTCAGTACTAGGTTCAAAAAATCTTATCCAAGATTTTTCAGTCTTGGGTAATACTCTGCCTTCACTAGGTAGTCACAATCACATTTATGATACGACTTTTAAAGAGTTTTGGGGGGGTTTTGCCTTCTCTCTCAGAACTGGGAGCAAACTGGGCATTTCCCCGCTGATGCTGGCGGCCATGAACGGGCACACTGCTGCTGTCAAGCTGCTGCTGGACATGGGCTCTGACATCAATGCCCAGATCGAGACCAACAGGAACACAGCCCTGACCCTGGCCTGTTTCCAAGGGAGAACCGAGGTGGTCAGCCTGCTGCTCGACAGGAAAGCCAACGTGGAGCACAGAGCCAAGGTAGGCAGCAAACCCTGCACAGCTCCCCAGAAAGAGCTGCTAGCAAGTCAGCACTTTGCTGTTGTTACCTGAGTTTCTTGCCTTTGTGCAAGTTGACTTCTCTAGTTCAGTCCTTCAGTCCAGTTAACTGAACTGATCCATATTTGTATGGTAAAAAAATGGCTGTATTTGAGGGTAAGGGTTTTGTGGTTACACGGTTCATCAAAAAATGGGTTTGTTCTGGAGCCTTCATTCATCTTAAGGTGCTTATAAGCATAAGAATGATAGACCATGGAAGCTGAAATAAATGCTGGCTCTCAAGTGAACCCCCCCAGCTCCTAACTGTTTTTTTTTTTGTCCCAGACTGGTCTCACCCCGTTGATGGAAGCAGCCTCGGGGGGATATGCAGAGGTGGGCAGAGTCCTGCTGGACAAAGGTGCTGATGTCAACGCTCCCCCAGTACCTTCATCCAGAGATACAGCTTTAACCATTGCAGCAGACAAGGGGCACTACAAGTTCTGTGAGCTCCTCATTAGCAGGTACCGTATCTGTGAATGAACAGCTTCAAGAGACATGTGGCCTTGCTTTCACTGGTTTTCCCAATGCACAGTAATATTTCCCACTATACCCTCCAGGGCCGGACATGGGAAAGGTTCTGTGTCTGTGAGCATTCCTCTGAACTTGTATTTCCTCCCAGGAACCCCTCTGGGGTGTCAGAGTGCCTCCCTCTGCCTCAGGCAGGGCTTTGCAGGGCTGTGCTTGGCTTTGCAGGGGGGCTCACATCGACGTGCGCAACAAGAAGGGCAACACTCCGCTGTGGCTGGCGGCCAACGGGGGGCACCTGGACGTGGTGCAGCTGCTGGTGCAGGCGGGGGCTGACGTGGATGCCGCTGACAACAGGAAGATAACTCCCCTCATGGCAGCCTTCCGAAAGGTAGGGCCTGAGGCTCAGCTGGGCTTTGGGCTCCCATTGACTCCAGCATCCCCACACTGCTGCTGCAAGTAGAATGTAGCTGACCAGAATTACCTATTTAAAAGTGTGTCAGTTCATTTTAATACTTGGCAATGAATCTTTAAAAGTAGGTGTGTGTGTCACCTGTGTGTTGTATCTGTGTTACACTTCAGCAGGAGTTTGCTTTATGGGCACTTTACTGACGCTGGTTCTGGTGTGTGTTAGGGGTGGTAATTGCAGGGTGTTTGTGTGTGGTAGAACTGGGGGAAGTTGGGTTGGTTCCTTGTGCAAGAGAGGATGAGGACTTTGGTCATAAAAGATGCAGTTTAGCCTGATCTGAGTCTAGAGATGGTTGCTGGCCAGGGAGTGGAGTTGAGGTGCTGCAGGTACTGGGGAGGTCACAGATCAGTGTGGGATCCTTCCTCTGTCAGAGCTGGGCATCTGAAAACTGCCCAAAAAAGGCAGAAAATCGTGAAAGGACAGCTGGAGCAAGGGCAGCCTGATGACAGGTACTGCAGTGAGTGCCTTCTCTGATGTCAGAGGTGTGCAGAAACGTGCCCCACTAGTTCAGGAGGTGAGAAAGGGGGGAAGAAAAAGTGTTGAGAGCATCACGTGTCGAGGAGTTGAAAATAAATATTCCTTGGGGAGTGCTGGGACTGGAGTGTTGGTCAGCAAACCAGGGGCAGCTGCTCTGAGGGAAATGTCAGCCCTGGCATCTGTTTGGCAGGGCCACGTCAAGGTGGTGCGTTACCTGGTGAAGGAGGTGAACCAGTTCCCGTCCGACTCGGAGTGCATGAGATACATCGCAACCATTACTGACAAGGTGAGAGGGCAGGGCAGGAGCTCCTGGGAGGGAATGCTGCTGTGCCTCAGCCTCAGGGGCCATGGTGAGGCTGCTCTTCAGCCTGCTGGCCACCAGCTTCCAGCCAGAGCATGAGTGCCATGGGAATTCTTGAGAAAAAACAGCAAAAAAGGGTTCCTGAATCTCGAGTGTAAGCTTGAGGTGATAGATCTAAACCCTGGCAAGCTGAGGGTCCGTGTGCTTCCCCCTTGCAGGAGATGCTGAAGAAGTGCCACCTGTGTATGGAGTCCATTGTTCAAGCCAAAGACAGACAGGCTGCAGAAGCCAACAAAAATGCCAGCATTCTGCTGGAGGAGCTGGACCTGGAGAAGGCAAGTGGAGAGGGGTTGGGGCTGGGAGTGCTGCTGGGTTAAAATTCCAGTGTCATGTTCCTTCAGATATGGTGGGTGAAGGCAGGTGTTGAGTGTAGAGGTTTGTGTAATTACCATCATTGAAGTGTCTAGAGCTGAGCATCTTCTAGGTCAGGTCATCTTTGAACTGTGCTCTTATTCAGAGGAATTGGATCAGGAAATGCCAGTGTAACTATTTCCTCTGGAATGATGTTGTACCAAAAGAAGGATTTCTGACTGTCTGTTTTTCTCAAGTGCAAGACAGATGGGCATTTTCCAGTCATATTCATATGGATTTTAGGCATAAACCCGGTTTTGTGTCTTAAATATTAAATAAAACACACAAATTTACTAGAAATTGTAGTACTGTAATAGAAAGTTCACAGAAAAATCCAAGTTCAGTGTCCTAGGAAACAGAAAGCATTTGGATTTCTTGGAATGCACGGGACATCTTGTAATGCTGTTCCATGTGCTTGACTTGCAGCTGAGGGAAGAAAGCAGGAGACTGGCTTTGGCTGCCAAAAGAGAGAAAAGAAAGGAGAAGAGGAGGAAGAAAAAAGAAGAACAAAGGCGAAAGCTGGAAGAAATAGAAGCAAAAAATAAAGAGAATTTTGAACTCCAAGCTGCTCAGGAGAAAGAGAAGTTAAAAGCTGAAGGTGATTTGTTAAATTGCTATTGCATTTATTCCAAGAAAAGAATGAAATTCTGTGGGAATTGATGTAAAAAGGGGAGAGGCTCCATGTTATGACATCCATAGTGGTTTTATGGATGTCTGCATAGCTACTGGTTTTGAGTGGTGTTTGGAGCCTTGTGAAGTTACTCATGAGTCATTTGATGGGATGGGTGTGACTTGGAAAGCAGAACCACACAAGCTTCCTGAAGGCAGCTAAATCACTCCTGCTTTTTTTACTCTTCCATCAGATGATCCCGAGGTCCCAATGGAGCCTCCCAGTGCTACCACCACCACCACCATAGGTATATCTGCAACCTGGACAACACTAGCAGGATCCCATGGGAAGAGGAATAACACCATCACCACAACGAGCTCCAAGAGGAAAAACAGGAAAAACAAAGTAACCCCTGAGAACGTTCAGATTATATTTGATGATCAGCTCCCCATTTCCTACAGCCAACCCGAGAAGGTGAACGGGGAGTCCAAGAGCAGCAGCACCAGTGAGAGTGGGGACAGTGACAACATGAGGATCTCCAGCTGTAGCGATGAGAGCAGCAATAGCAACAGCAGCCACAAAAGTGACAATCATTCCTCCACAGCCGCCACTAACACTCAGAGCAACAAAAAGCAACCGTCGGTGCTTGTCACTTGTCCAAAGGATGAGAGGAAAGCAGTTCCTGGCAAGTCATCCATCAAGTAAGTTCCTGTGACCCTGTGTGCAAAATACAAGTTGTCCTTTTTCTTTTCTTCCCCACATAATAACAGCAGTTCATTTCTTTTACAGGTTATCTGAAGTTATTAATGAAGTGACAAGTAATTCCTTGTCTACTTGCACAAAATCTGCTCCATCTCCCCTTTCTTCTCCAAATGGAAAGCTAACCATTGCTAGTCCTAAACGTGGTCAGAAAAGGGAAGAAGGATGGAAGGAAGTTGTGAGAAGGTAAGCAAAATATCCCCCTGTTTCCTATTATTGATGTCCTTTGTGTAGCGCTCCCTGGAGTTAGTGAATGACCTTCTTAGTGGGTTTGAGATTTCACAGTTGCTGCTGCATAGAAAATAGGAGGTTGTTTTGACCAACCTTGCACAGCTTCTTGCCTTGGCAGTGTTTCCCACTTAGTGTTGTTTGTTTTCTGCACAGATCCAAGAAGGTTTCTGTTCCATCGACTGTAATTTCCAGAGTCATTGGCAGAGGAGGCTGTAACATCAACGCCATCCGGGAGTGCACGGGGGCACACATAGACATTGACAAACAGAAGGATAAAACTGGGGATCGGATCATCACCATAAGGTGAGCAGGAGCTTCCTCTGCTCCTTCCTGTGGGGATCTTCTCACTGCAGAGCCCTCTCTCTCTGGAAAAATGAAAAGGCTCGATCTGGTTGTTCTTGGGAGGTGAGTTTGAGACAGGGGAGGTGAACGGGCTGGGGAAACACGAGTGCAGCCACAGGTTGGTGACACAGTGTTGGTACAAATACAAGTTGTGAGATAAGGCAAAGCATGAATGTTGAGATTGCTTAGACATGGCTAAATATGTAGACTTGTTTAGGGAAGTAAATACTTGAACCTTTTGGGTTGTTTGGGAGGTGGAATTTTCGACTTGAGCTTCTTGAGTAACTGTCAGCAGCAGGAAGCAGCCAAGCTCAGTTTTCAGGTGGAGAGTTGTTCTCCTGTCTGTGTTAGCGTGACAGAAGGCAGGCTGGATTGGCAGAAGGATCCATGGATCACGTATTGGAGATTCTTGGCTATAATGTGTACATAAATGTTTAGATGCCCTTTGCCCTTCCTTCCATTCCATAGAGGTGGCACAGAATCAACCAGGCAGGCCACGCAGTTGATCAATGCTCTGATTAAGGATCCCGATAAGGAAATCGATGAACTTATCCCAAAGAACCGTTTGAAAAGTTCGACTGCAAACTCCAAAGCAGGATCCTCCACCCCTGCCACCACTACAGCTGCTAACAGTTCCCTCGTGGGCATCAAGGTGACCACCGTAGCCGCTTCGTCTGCGTCGCAGCCCGCCTCGGCGCTGGCCGTGCCCGCCATGTCCTCGGCCTCTGCCCACAAGGGCATTAAGAACCCGGTGACCAACGTGCGGCCTGGGTTCCAGGTGTCGCTGCCGCTGGCCTACCCCCCTCCGCAGTTTGCACACGCGCTGCTCGCCGCGCAGACCTTCCAGCAGATCCGTCCGCCCCGCCTGCCCATGACGCACTTCGGAGGCACCTTCCCCCCGGCGCAGTCCACGTGGGGCCCGTTCCCCGTTCGGCCGCTGAGCCCCGCCAGAGCCACGAACTCGCCGAAACCTCACATGGTGCCTCGCCACAACAGCCAGAACAGCAGCGGTGCTCAGGGCAACCCGGCGAGTTCTTTGACGACGAGTCCCACGGCCACCACCACCTCGGTGGCGTCTACCGTGCCTGGTTCTTCTGCCAGCGGCAGCCCCAGTTCCCCCTCTGTCCGGAGGCAGCTCTTCGTCACCGTGGTGAAGACGTCCAACGCCACGACCACCACGGTGACCACCACGGCGAGCAACACGAGCACGGCGCCCACCACCGCCACGTACCCGACTCCTACTGCCAAAGAACACTACCCCGCATCCTCCCCGTCGTCCCCCTCGCCCCCGGCGCAGCCCGCGGGCGTCGCCAGGACCAGTCCTGCTGACCGTGCCACCGCGGCCTCTCCCAGCAAAGGCGCTGCCCCGCCCGAAGTGGACGCTGCCAGCCCGCCCGCGGTGGAGGTGAGCGGCTCCACCGGCAGCAGGCAGCCCAACCCCGGCCCCGCCGGCCCCTCCGCGCATCCCGCCCATCAGCAGCCCCCGGGAGCTCCTCTGCCAGAGCCCAGGCCCCCTCTCCAGCAGCCTCAGGTTCCTGCTCCAGACCCTCGGATGGTTGTGCCTCCAAACCTCGCAGTGACCAGCTCCTCCGCCCCCGTGGCAGGCCCGACCAACGCCCCGCTGACCTTCCCCGTGTCCCAGCCAGCCATGGGCGCTGCCCAGCCCGCTGCCAAGATGGAAGCCCCGGCCATCAGACCGCCTGTGCACGGAACCGCCGGCGGCCACAAGAACCCAGCTGCTCCTGTGCAAAACTCCTCCGTCGCAGTCCTCAACGTGAACCACATCAAAAGGCCCCACAGTGTTCCTTCTTCAGTGCAGCTTCCTTCTACCTTAAGTACACAAAGTGCTTCTCAGAATTCGGCCCACCCGGCGAACAAGCCCATGGGGAACAACTTCAGTGCTACTCTGCCTTTCGGGCCCTTTAGTACATTGTTTGAGAACAGCCCCACGTCTGCCCATGCCTTCTGGGGCGGCTCCGTCGTCTCATCTCAGACACCACCAGAATCCATGCTCTCTGCAAAGTCCTCATTTTTGCCAAATTCAGACCCGTTGCATCAGTCTGACACTTCCAAAGCCCCAGGTTTCAGGCCACCGTTACAGAGGCCAGCTCCAAGTCCCTCAGGTGAGTGTGTTTTGTGTCAGTACCTGAATAACGCAGTTTATTCTCCTTTCTTTGAGCCAACCTGAGCTCATTTTCCTTTGGAATGCCTCCTCTCAAATCTAAGAACTTTGGCAGCTGAAGAGCTTGATAAAGTAAATCTTTTTACCATTGCAGTCTGCTCTGCTGCGATAGCTGAGACAATAAAACACTGGGCTGTTGTTTCCACTTCCCTTCCCTGCCACCAGCTAATAACTGTTGTGGTTTGTCATAACTTGTCCTGAGGCTGCAGAAAAATATGCAGCATCTTCTAAGAGTTAGAAGGGTAAAAACGTGGGTCTTTTGATGTGAACTTGTAACTATAAAGAGGTGTGTTTGGTTCATTACGAAATTTGAGTAAAACCCATCATTTCCTTGATTGCCTGAGTTTTGTAGGGAAATGCTGAGCCTTCTGCCCAAACCAGAACCTGTTCTGTAGCTTTCAGAAAGTACAGACATGGTTTGGGCCATCTCTGCCTGATTTTGTAGGACCAGTTAATACAACAGCAGTTACTTGCCCTGTTTGTGAGGGTGATGGTGTTGAATTTTGTCGGCTTAATATACTTCTCAGTATTTTCATCTATGGCTGCATAACTGTAAGATACACAAATATATAAATCATAGACCCCTAAGACTTTATTTTCCTCTTTCGTCCTTGAAGAGGACATGAAGGGAGCAATAAATCTTGTATTTTGAATGTCCTGGCTAATTGGTGCCATTTGGTGTTAATAAAATAAGAATGACACTTGATTTATATGTACAGCACAACTGCCACACTTGCAGAGTGTGACGCTTGAGTTTCCAGTTTTCTTTGGACAGTAGTAACACACCCATCCAAAAATGGACTTGATGACAGTTTTCCTTCTCATTGCCATGGCGTGGGCGACCTGTTGGCGGAGGTGTTGGCATGCTGGGAGTCACCTGTGCCCGTTTCCCTCGTAGGTATTGTCAGTATGGATTCCCCCTATGCTTCTGTGACCCCTTCCTCGACACACCTGGGGAACTTTGCCTCCAACCTGTCCGGAGGGCAGATCTATGCGCCGGGGGCACCTCTTGGCGGAGCACCTGCAGCTGCTAATTTTAACAGACAGCATTTTTCCCCTCTTAGTTTATTGCCCCCCTGTTCATCAGCATCCAACGGTGAGTTCTGCTCAGCAGGGGGCTGGAGAGGAGCTGCTGGGTAAATAAAATATAAAGTGGGCTCACAGAGCTATGTAAGGCACAACAGCAGCGTGGGTTTCCTTGGGTTTATATCAGCTCTGGGTTTGGGTATAATGCTCAAATCCTCTGCTTCTGATGGACAGTGATACTTAGTTAAGGTTTTGGTGTGTGTGTCCAGTGGCTGGGCTGCCCCAGGGCAGGATAACCATTTCTGTAAGGCACTGAATGGACGGATGGTGAGTGTCTCTGATGTGGAGGGAAAGCTTCAGTTTGTCCTGAGGTGTGTGCAGCATGAGCCTGGCATTTACCAGCTCCCCACTGTCACTTGCTGCACGTTCAGGGGTGGCTTTGTGCCATCCAGCTGCCACCACTGAGTGCTCCTATTGCTCTCCTTGCAGAATCTCCTGCTCAGTCCGTGTCCTCTGGAGTACGAGCACCCTCTCCCACCCCCTCAGCAGTGTCCTTGGGATCAGAAAAGCCCAGCAACGTTTCTCAGGACAGAAAAGTTCCTGTTCCCATCGGGACCGAACGCTCTGCACGTATTAGACAAACTGGAACGTCTACTCCTTCTGTTCTTGGGAGCAACCTGACTGCTCCAGTGGGACACAGTGGCATCTGGTCCTTCGAAGGTATAGGTGGCAGTCAAGGTATGTGGTGGTCACAGGTGCACCTGAACTGCACACTGTGGCGGTGTTTCCCAAACTCACTCCAGTGCTGGAGGATGATGAGGAAGTGAGTGTCTCAAATACAGGAGTGCTCTTTCCAAAGGGTTTGGAGCAGGAACTTGTGTTTGCCCTCCCATCCAGTTAATTGTGCTCTAATGAGGTCTCAGGAAACAGGTCTCACACACCCCGGCTGCGAAGAGTTGGTACTCCAAGAAAGAACAGGAAAAGTAAAACCACAGGGTTTGCAGGGATGAACTGGGTAAGGATCACTGGATTTAGGAAGAGGGGAAATTGAGGTGTCTCAGGATAACTGTCTGTTCTGTTTTTGTTGATGAAAGACATGGTTTGTCCAGTAGGAGTTAATATTTCATTTGTAGCTACGATAGAGCTTTTTGTGCTGAGGATGGGGCTTCTATGAAGTGGAAATGTTTTGTATTTGGGTTTTCTTGGTTTTTTCCCAGCCACTTGCATTTACCAGCACAAGCTCTTGGCTCTGGAGTCACACAGAATTCAGTATTTCATAATTTATGAATAACTTTATGACAGCTTTCCTCAGCACACTCATCAGGAGTCTCCCATGCAGTTTACAGGAGACTGATGAATTTTTTTCATATTGATGGGAGAGGTTTTGGGTTCATTTTTAGTTTGTGACAGGTTTTTTTCTTGGGATAGGAGGTTTGAATATTAAGACCATGTTGGATTGGACTTCTGGGGTCCTGTCAGCTCCCCACACAGAATGAGGTTTGCTGTGAGGCTGGACAAGGGTGCTCAGGGCTTTATCCAGTCTGCCTTGGAAAACCTGCAGGGATGGGAACTGCTCAGCCTCCCTGAGCAGCCTGTTCTGCTGCTTGACTGAGTCCAGACAGCTTAAGGTTTTAATTGACTGACTGTCCTGCGGTTTTTCCTCAAATACAGACCTGTTTTTTACTTTACTAGAGGTCTTTTCCCCCATAAGGCTTTAGAAATGTCATATCTCTTTCCATTGTCTGCTGTAGAAGTTGTTCTTTGTGCCTGTCTTGGCCTTCAGAATGCTTCCTGCTTTCTACTTTTTTCAATTACTTCAACATTTTGATTTTCAGTTCACAACAGGATCAGCTTCTCCTGACTATTGGGATGCCTCAGAAATGTTTTTGTGTTGCTTTTCCAAATACAATTTCATTATGTTGTGTTTTAAAAATTGGCTTTGTGTATGCCTGAGGTTTGAACTCCCTCTGGTGAATTCATGTAATTAGAACACGAGCACGTGTCTGGAGCTGGTCATTTGCTGGCTTTGCTCTGCAAAAGTACCTCTCTGTCTCTTAGCTTGTTAAATAATTAATGGCAGAACAGTAATGAAGTGCAGCAAATAGTCTTCATAGCACACATGGAATCAGAATCAGTTGGGTTGGAAGAGACCTCCGAGATCATGAAGTCCATCCCTTAATCCAACCCCACTTTGATTCCCAGATCATGGCACTCAGAGACCTGTCCACTCTCGCCTTCAAAACCTCCAGGGTGAGAGAATCCACCCCCTCTCTGGGCAGCCCATTCCAATGCCTGAGCACTCTCTCTGCAAAGAACTTCTTCCCGATATCCAACCCAAACCTCCCCTGGCAGAGCTTAAGCCCCTGCCCTCTTGTCCTACTGTTGGGTGCCTGACAGAAGAAACCATACCCTTTTCACAGCATGGCAGGCACAAGGAATTGAGGGGCTTGGAGGAGGGAGAGTGAGCCCAAGTGCCAGCTTTGCTGGTGAGTTGGAGGGCAATGGCAGGGCCAGCGCTGTGGTCACAGGGGACTGTTCCAGGCTGCTGACACTGCCCAGGGTTCCGGTGCTGGGGTCCCCTCCCATGTGTGCCGTGTTTCAGCAGGCGCCGGGGAGCTGCAGGGCGGGCAGGGGGCACAGCTGGGCTGGGGGTGCCGGGTGACACGGTGTCTCTGTGCCCACAGACAAGGTGGACTGGTGCCACAGCGGCATGGGCAGCCACATGATGCACCGGCCCATGTCCGACCCCGGCGTGTTCTCGCACCAGCCCATGGACAGGGACAGCACTGGCATCGTGGCGCCCTCCGGTACATTCCATCAGCCCGTTCCCGCTGGATACATGGACTTCCCGAAAGTTGGGGTAACCACCCGGGCACACAGCACACCCCCCTCAGCCCTGCTGGTGTGCAGGCAAACCTGCTGACTGCGGCTTTCCTTCCCCCAGGGAATGCCTTTCTCCGTGTACGGGAACGCCATGATCCCCCCCGTCGCCCCCATCACCGATGGTACTGCAGGCCCCATCTTCAACGGGCCCCACGCTGCTGACCCCTCCTGGAACTCGCTCATCAAGATGGTTTCAAACTCCACAGAGAACAACGGGCCTCAAACGGTGACTGGGCCGGGTTCCACACTGTGTTTTATCCCCAAACCATCAGGGGTCCTGCCTGTGCCGCTCTGCACTTGGGACAGCAAATTTGGGGGCAGAATTTGTTAGGAAAAGCCGTTCATTTGGTGTTAGTTAAGCCTTCCCTTCTCAAAACGGAAAACAGCAGGAGGATTGTTGGCTGGGCTCTCTAAGTTAGGATGTCCTGACTGAGTTAGGAGTGCACCTAAGAAGGGACTAAAGCACTTCTCTGTCTCCTGCTCTGATCGTGCCTGGCTTGTCCACTAAATATAATTTAGGCAGAGGGATTAATTCCCCTAAACCTCTTGTTCCTACTCAGCAACTAATACTATAATGCAACATCAGTAGCTCTTGTCAGATTGTATCCTGTGTGTCTTTTAATTAGACACTGAGTTCTGTTAGACTGTTACTAAATGAAGATGTTACTTGGGCACCATCCAAACTCCAGGGAACAGCTCTGGGCTCTGGCAGACCTTAAGTGTGTGGAACAGTGGGTTTGGTCACAGTTCAGGTGTTGCTGTGCAGTGGCTCCTGACCACGGGGAGGTGGTGTCTGGTTTAATGAGGAAACTTTGGCCCCCAGAGAAAGTTTTACTTGGTTAGCCTTGGGTTTCCCCCAGAGCTGAGGGTGTTGGGGGGAATAAGGTGTGCCAGAACTCCAGTTATTGCTTGATACCAAGGCTGAATTGGGCTAACCCAGGTGTGTCTTGCAGGTGTGGACTGGAACCTGGACACCTCACATGAACAGTGTGCATATGAACCAACTGGGCTGAGTGGGATCAACGTGCTGGCCTTGAGATTCCTTGTTTGGCAGAGGAACCCACAAATGGCAGAAACAGTTTATGTGCTCCCAGATCATTCTACTGATGTGCTTGACTGAAGTGTGTAGGCTTTTTGCAGAAGAACTTACTAACTGACCTTTTTCTGTGAACATTGTGACCACCCATTCCCCACCATCATATGTTTCAACTTAGTTAGACTTTCTTCTTTTCTTTCCTCCTCTTTTTTTTTCTGACATAACTTTCTGTTGAAGCTGTTCTTTGGCTGGTTGGTTTTAGTACTGTAAACTGCTTCTGAGCAAACACAGAAATTTAGCAAAATTATGTAAACTTGATCCTGAAGTTTTAGAATGGCAAATAAATGTACAATTGTTTACATAACAAATGGCTAAGCAGAAAGTAAATTTCAATATGTCAGTTATAGAGGCTCTACTTTATGTAGACTTAAATTAATGTGAGATATGTACCTTCATATTCAGAAATCTGGATGTTTCCTTCATACATTAAACTATTAATAAGCATAACTTTTCTACTTGTGTAATTGAAGTACCTTATAAAAACAAAAACCCCCAGGCATTTTCAGAGGGCTTTTCCCAACTGTGTGTTGGCTTTTCTGAGAACACATGAACTCTCTGCTTGGAATTAGAGGAGAGCTTCCCTGCTGGAGGCCCCAAAGGCAGGTTTGGTCCAGAATAAGCCCCAGGAGGGTGTGTTTGACCAGTCCAAGTGGGAGTTCCCTTACAGCCATGGGCAGGAGCTGTCACCTGGGAGCAGGAGGTGGAGTCTGGGGGGCATTTGAGGCCAGACAGAGTGAGCAGTGACACAGATCCTATCAGGATCCCCTGCAGTTTCTGTACACGGGGTTAAAATGAGAGCTACAACTCAACTGTAACAAGTACAATTTGGTTTTATTCTAGTCCTCCTTTGAAAGACAGAAACAACCACCTCACTTGGCTCCTGTATCCATATGGTGATATTTGAGGTGTCCACGAGCCTTGGCTGTACCTGTGTCCATATGCCCACCCTTAGGTGGTGCCCCAGATGAAGGCAGGCTCCTTTCTCCAGCTGGAAAATGCATGCCCTGGTGGTAGCAGAGGGGATCCTGAAATGAAGAACTGCTCAGAAAAAGGTTTGACACAGCACCCACCCCTCCCCCTGGTGGCACTGTGTCCTCCCCCTGTGCTGTGTGACCAGCAGCCCTCTGTTCAGTCACTGCCTTAAGGCTTTAGTGCTCTCTGAGGTTCCTGATTATCAATCCCACCAATAGATAGTGCTCAGGACCGGTTAGGACCATGAATTCCGAGTCTCTGTTGACCTGAGAGCTCAGTCCCCAGCTGGGGCAGCACAGGCTTGATGGTGGCTGGTCACTGGGAAATCCTGCAGGGAAGGAATTGGACCTGGTTTTTTTTTCTCTGATACATTTTTTTTTAATTCCTCCACAATGTGATGCTTTTTATTTGTCCAACAAACCAAGGAATAGGCTCTTTTTGGAGCTGGCAGGTGCTCTTTATTTGAGAAAAGGGAACAGAAGCAGGGTTAGGAGGAAGATGACAACACAAGGCAGAGTGTGGTTTCAGGGGTGTTTTGCCCTCTCTGCCACAGGAGAGGTAAGGAGATGCACTTCAGAACCTGGCTGGCCAGGAGAACACTGCTGAAGTGGAATGGATAATTACTCATTAGTGGTTAATTGCTCATGAATATGATTTTCAGCCTGAGGAAGGTGGGGCTGCTCAGCCCTGGGAATCTCAGCACCTTCCAGTGCCTGAAGGGCCTGCAGGAGACTCCTCATCAGGAATTGCAGCGACAGGACAAGGAGTGAGTACCAACAGCGGGGAAATGTGGGGTGGATACAGGGAAGATGCTGTGCCCTGGGAGGATGGAGAGGCAGGGCTGTGGCTGCCCCGGCCTGGCACTGTTCAAAGCCATTGAATCAGGAAACAATCAAATCCAATGGAACAGAACAAAATCCTTCCTTCTATTCAGAACTGGGAACACGGGGCATAAATCAAATGCAATAGAACAGAGCAAAATTCTTCCTTTTATGCAGAACTGGGACCACGGGGGATAATTCCACCCAAGATGTGTTCGAGGAGACTTTTGTATTTGTAGGTTTATATACTTAGTTACAACTGATGACCCCTCCCCAGAGTTAAAAGGCATATTTTAGGTGACTTCGAAACACGATTGTTTTTAAGGTCCACCCCAACCCCTTAAAGCAGCCCGTGATTACAATACCATTAGTTCCATCATGGGTCGCATGTACTCGCTGCCCTTCCTTTTGCCCTCAACCGTCATGGCGGCCGCGGCGTCGCGCGCGCACGCCCGCGCGCCGTCGGTGCCGCGCACGCGCACAGAGCGGGGCCGGGGGGAGCCGGTGGCCATGTGGCGGCTCGCGCGGG
>VWZD01002618.1:373530-425181 GCA_013396695.1 Sakesphorus luctuosus
GGCGCGAGGGGCTGTGAGGGGGAGGCTGAGTGAGGGGCGGGAAGGGCTGAGGGGCGGGAAGGGCTCTGAGGGGCGCGAGGGGCTCTGAGGGAGGCGCCGAGGGCGGAGTGGGGCGACCGCGGAAAGAGTATCACAGTTCTTTTATTGCAGCGGGTTTGGGAGTTTATCTGGGGAGTGATGGGTTCTAAGGTGCCGGGGGAGCTGTGAGGAGAGGCTGAGGGAGGCACGGAGTAAACATCGCAGTTATTTTATTGCAGCGGGTTTGGGTTTTTTTGGGTGGGGGGCTCTGAGGTGCGGGGAGAGCTGAGATGTCTGAAGGAGAGGCTGAGGAGGCATTTATATACTGTCTGTGATATAAAAGTTACATTATATATTTTTAAGTGATACTGTTAGGGGTTTTTTTATCTGTTTATTTATTACTATCACTGAGGTGGCATTAAAATTGGTGGGTCTTTTTAAGTGAAGTAGCTGGTCACAAGTCCTGAATGAAGCATAAACATGCTTTTTAAGATTTGCCCTCATTTTGACTGGGGTATAAATAATTTTTCCTTTTAACAAGTTAGGAAATTTAGAAAGAGTAAAATTTTGTCTTAATTTCATGAAGCACTGGAGTATCTTTGTTACTGTAAATGCTTGTCACTGTTACCTTCCCGTGATTATTTTGTTTAAAGATAAAAGGTGTTCACCGATGCCTTGTCTGAAGGACATTCACAAGATGCCTCGTCCTTCCCAGGCATGTTTAGTATCTGTGCAGGTGGTAAATTATACAGCAGTAATTAATGTGTTTAATGTCAGTACAGATACTGAGTTATATTGTACAGTGACAGTGATCATGGTCAATGTCTTTACAGGGTTTTAGTTAGAGATAGTTAATTACAGGTCGGGAGAGGAAGTGGTGGTTGTGCAAACTGTCCCAAACATTTTCCCTTTCCTTCAGCCAGCTGGAAAACCTGCAGCCTGAGATCAAAGGGCTGGCCCAGCGCCTTCGCTATGAGGTGTCAGTGCGGGGGAAGCAGCTGGGCTGGTCTGAAAGGGTGGCCAGGTATGAGGGGGACTGTGGGCACCTCAGAAATCCATTCCAGAGTGAGGGAGCATCCCAGCCAGTCCAGAGGGAGGGGAGTGGCAGGAGGGAGAGGGAGCATCCCGTCCATTCCAGAGTGAGGGGCATGGCAGGAGGGATCTCCTCCATTCCAGAGTGAGGGGTGTGGGACGAGGGAGCATCCCATCCATTCCAGAGTGAGGGTGGGATAGGAGGGGGAGCATCCCATCCATTCCAGAGTGAGGGGTGGGATAGGAGGGGGAACATCCCATCCATTCCAGTGTGAGGGGTGTGATAGGAGGGGGAACATCCCATCCATTTCAGAGTGAGGGGTGGGATAGGAGGGGGAACATCCCATCCATTCCAGTGTGAGGGTGGGATAGGAGGGGGAACATCCCATCCATTCCAGAGTGAGGGGTGGGATAGGAGGGAGCATCCCATCCATTCCAGAGTGAGGGGTGTGGGACGAGGGAGCATCCCAGAAGCACCAATTTTACAGCAAGATTCTGCCATTGCCCAAAGCTCACATTTCCCTCCCCTCCTATGGTGCACTTTATCTCTGCCCTTTCAGCCTGTCCTGTTCCCAGCTCTGACGTGCTGTGTCTCTCCCTGCCAGGCTGCAGTTCCAGAGGAACCTGCGGAGGGTGGTGTCGGAGCTGTACGTGCGGGACAACTGCCACCCCGTGAAGGCCACGCTGCTGGTGTGGGTGCAGGTGCCCCTGTGGGTCTGCGTGTCCCTGGCCCTGCGCAACTGCAGTGTCGGCGCCTCGGGCTCACACCGTGAGTGCTGGGGCTGGGGGGACTCTGGCATTGTCGTCTTCTGTCACTGGCTGTTCTCTTGGCCACTCTGGTGCTTAAACAACACAGGCTCTTCAACTGCATGTGTAACAGCCAGCTATTAAGTTTTTAAACTTAATATAGTTTGGACTTAGTTTTAAACTTACTCTGATAATTAGTCTGACTATTTAGCAAGTAGTGTTACCCAAGCCATGCCACACTCACCATTACTCTGTGTTATCTTTCTCCTGTGTGAAATACTGCGGACAAGACACTGAATGTGTGGTGTTTTTTTAAAATAAAAATATATATATATTGGGTTTTTTTAGGGATGAGTTTGTAGTTTGTTACTCTAAAAAAATGTAGCTAGTTATGCAGTTATTCATAAAAATAGAATTATTTCCAAAAAATGAAATAAACACTGTAGGTTACTGCATTCTTACTTTCCTCACTGATTTATGGAATGGTTGAGATCAAAGTAGTTTTTATTGCAGGTTTACTTGTTAGTGGCTGGCATGATCTAAGCAGGAGCTCAGCTGGTGTCTCCCACCTTTCTTTACTTACACTGGCAGCAGACTGTTAAACCAAAGGTTCCTGCCTTAATAGTATTTATTGTGTAGATAAAATGTACCTAGAAATTTGTGTGGTTGGACTGTAATGCATGGGACAGTTGTGGCTCACCTGAGGCAGCAATTCATACTGAAGTCTGTACTTTGCTTCAATTGTTCTTGTAGTTCAAGAGCAGTTTTCATCAGGAGGAACTCTGTGGTTTCCAGACCTCACAGCACCCGATTCCACGTGGATTTTGCCAGTTTCCCTGGGGCTGGTGAACCTGCTGATAGTGGAGGTGTGTTGCTGGAATAAACAGGGGGATTGCAAAGGGGTGATTGTTTGCATGGAATTTTTAGGTGATATTACCCAGTTATAAAACATAAAGGTGTTTGCAGATTATCACTTGTTTAAGTGCACTGAGCAGAACTGAACAATAACCCATTTGTTCTGTGCATTTGAATGTGTTGGCATCTTCTTCAGAGGTGACAAACCGTGATGTGACATCTCAGATTTACTTTGAGCCTCAATAAAATTTAGTCTTGACTGAAGTTTCTCTTAGAATGATGTTCTAATGAGCTTCAGGGTGCTAACCCTCAGTTTGGTCGTTTCAAAAAAGAACCTGTTTATTACTGTGAGTTTCTCCTCCTTCAGATCTTTGCTTCTCAGAAGAAAATGCCAGTTTCCAGGTTCCAGAAGGTGGTTACGAACTTGTTCCGTGGGGTGTCCGTGCTGATGATCCCAGTTGCTGCCACAGTGCCCTCTGTAAGTACTGAGGTGACTTCCACAGCTCTTTACCTGTGACTGGTGAGTTCTGGTGCCTGAAGGGCAGCCCAGGTGCCTCAGGGCTTTCATATTTCTGCTGCTGATTGCTCCAAAACGAATCACATGTTTTGTCTATGAGTGTGTTTAAATTCTTCGTGCATTTGGAACATTTTTGACCAAGAGGGAAGAATCTGCAAACTTGGAAGGATGTTCAGAGCAAGTTCGTGTCCTTTGTGTGGTCTCAAAACAGAGAGGAAAACTGTATGTAAAGACATAGAGAGAAAGGTTTGTTAAGTGGAAGAGAAAATCAGCCTAGTTTTATATGAGGAAATTTTCCAGTTTTCTTCAAACACTTCTCATGTTTTACCACGTGTTCTACTGCAGAATATTCTTAGCAAAAACAAAGTGTTTGGTTGTTTTCTCATCAATTTATAGTCTGAAATACAGCAGTTGCAACAAGTATAACATGCATTTATGTATGGACTGTCGAGCCTCAGTGTAGATGACACTTTTCCCCAGAAGAGTTCAGAGCCACAGACAGTTACATTTGACTCGGAAGCCGTTGTTGTTATTGAGAGCAGGAGTGGTTTAGGTGAGTTACTCCTGTCAATACCTGGGAGCACCCCTGGCTGTGGGTGGGAGGAGCTGCCTGACTCACCCTGTGCAGTCCTTGCACTGTGGCAGCTGAGCTGTGTGTGTGTCGTTGCAGTCCATGGCTCTGTACTGGTTCTCCTCCAGCCTGGTGGGGCTGTGCCACAACCTCCTGCTGCGCTCGCCCGCCTTCCGCCGGCTGTGCCGCATCCCCCGGAGCGCCGCCGACTCCGACACACCGTACCGGGACATCGGCACTGCCCTGGCTGCCCGCTGCGGCCTGAGGAGGGGACAGCTCTGAGCTGCAGTGAGGGCTGCCCGGTACGGGATGGGGAGGGGACAGCTCTGAGCTGCACCACGGGCTGCCCGGTACGGCCTGAGGAGGGCACAGCTCTGAGCTGCACCACGGGCTGCCCGGTACGGCCTGAGGAGGGCACAGCTCTGAGCTGCAGTGAGGGCTGCCCGGTACGGGATGGGGAGGGGACAGCTCTGAGCTGCACCACGGGCTGCCCGGTACGGCCTGAGGAGGGCACAGCTCTGAGCTGCAGTGAGGGCTGCCCGGTACGGGATGGGGAGGGGACAGCTCTGAGCTGCAGTGAGGGCTGCCCAGTATGGCCTGAGGAGGGCACAGCTCTGAGCTGCACCACGGGCTGCCTTAGCAATGAAACGCTGCTGTTCCAGCAACATGTACTTATTTGCTGTGTATTTTTTTTCCTAATAAAGCACTGAAGGCCAGAAAGAGGGAGTGGGCTGAACAGAAGTGTCTTTATTGTGATAAGCGAAAACGCCACAAAAATAACTGCTAAGAGAAAGTTTTGGATTCGAATAGCTGCAAGGTATTTGTTGACAACGTTGGAGGCACAGCCAGTTCATACAGTGCAAACACTTGCCTAACTTGTTTGTGTAAAATAAGGCATTTATAGCCTTATGTTCATAGTTAACACTCTCTAATTTCCATATTAATGACTGGGCAGAATCTTGGGTGGAGCTTTTCTTTTGGGCGGTGGTCTCCTGACTTCATCCCTCGGGGTGGTCTTGAAGCATCTTCATCACTGTTGGACTTTTGCCTTTTCTTTGCTCAGTGACATGACCTGTCAAATGTGTAAAACCTTGGCTCCAAATATTCAAACTCTTGGCTCTTTACCATTTCATCCTATTGAAATGTCTAGCTTAGTTTAATGGATGACTTCTAACCCATGGCACACTGGTTTCTACAATTACTAGACAATTTGTCCTAGAACAAAGTGGCTTTAGCACTTCATGCTGTTCAGCAGCCCTGCTGTGCAAACAACACTGTGCAAAGCAGTATTAGAAAATGTCACAAAACTAGGGCTTTGTGGTCTCTTTTTCAATTGGGAAGCTTTGTGTCAAGGGTGGCTCTTTTGCAATTACAGTAGTCCAGTCATCCAGGGTGGTCTCCTGGATTATGGTAAGGAGCTGTGCAGGTGAGTGTTGAATAAAACTGTGACTCTCATAGGCCTGTCTGGTTTTTTTACTGTGTGGCTCATATAGGCCTGTCTGTTTTCTACTGCAAATCCTAAAGGTGAAGGGTTTGGTTTGGGTTTTGTTAGTTTTGGGTTTGTTTGGTTTTTTTTTTTGTAAAAGTGGTAATGAATTATTTATTTGAAGTTTTTAAATATTCTAAGTTAATACTTTGACATAATTAACAAAGAATTGGCAGCAGAATTTTTAATGCAGAATTGGAAGCATTTGTTGGAGTTGTGATGATACCATAGCAAAACTGTATAGACAGGGCTGAGGTGCAGTTTTCTGACTAAAACCAGCAGGTTTGAGAAAAAGTGCAGATCTCATGGTACTAATAACACTGCCTTTTACCTGTGGACATGTTTTCACTGTTATGAATCTCAGAACTTCAGTGTTAGAGTTATGTCTGGATGCTGCCAGGATGTTCTTAGGCCAAGAAAAACCCTCCAGATGTGAAACTGCAAGTCAAAGCAAACAGCAAAATGATGTCATCTCATGGTGTCTAACAATTGAAAACCAACCCTCAGGTAAAGAGGGCAGAGTTGATACGATGAAACCCTTTCCAGGTCTGCATCACAGGTAGGAAATTGTTTCTAGATTTTTAAGGAGTGTTGTGGGTTTCTCAGTGTCACAGTGTCGTTTTGGTTCAGCTGAAGGTGCTGGCGAAAGGCTGCAAAGGTCAGTGAGGTTTTGTCTGGGAGAGTGTCAGCAGGGGGAGCCCGTGCTCCGTGTGGCTGGGAGCGACAGCCCGCACCTTCCTCAGCAGGGATCCTGCTCCAAAGGCTCCTGCTCCCAGGGCTCCTGCTCCCAGCCTGCCAACAGGGCCACTGAAACCCAGTCCATCTTTTTGTAGTAAGAAAGTAACGTGGCATTTCTTGGGAAGCACGAGGAGGGCTGTCAAGCTGGTCACTGAAAAGTTCCTCCCACAGCTCTGTCAGGACAGTTCAGTGCAGGAAATCTGCTTTGTTAGGTCTGCAGTTCTCCATGGATTTGTTTTGCAGTCTTTTGACATTATAAAATCACACCTGAGATCTGCCAGTGCCAGTTAAAGGGGAATGAAGGTTCCCCAGCAAGTGTAATTGGAGGTGGATTTCTTATGCTGTTATTTGAGGTGAACCCTGAGTGTGGAAGAGGGTTTTGGGGGTTCTGCAGGCACTCAGGAGGGAGCATGAGCTCGGGGAACTGAAATGAGTGAAAGACAAGGTCCTTGAATGGGTTCTGTGCTGGTAGAACTCAAACTTGCTGAAGTCCTGGCTGAGTTCCCCTTCTATGCATACAGCTGGGAGAGCACACACTGCACACTTCATGTAGGTTTAATGAGCAAAGAAAAATATAATGATCTGGCTCAGGGTGAAGGAGGTTGTGTAAAGGGAGATGGGTTTTTGGACTGCACAGACGATTCCATGGGAATTAGCTGATACAGACCTTTATTATTACGTGCACAAAACTTACATACACTTTTGGAACTGTACTCCTCCGCAGGTTTTGCCACTCTGCCACTAATCATTGGCTAATGATGCTGTTTACATTACAGTGCCTCACTGTAATTGGCTAATTATGCACATCTGCTGAGACGTTCAGCAGCAGCCGTTTCTGATCTCAGTTTTAGTTCCTTAAAGCCACATCACACTAATTACAGAGGCACGTTCAGTATTACAGCCATACGGCTTTGCCCCTTAGGTCTAACAGCATATGAAATCCCAACAGCTGTGGAAGGGCTGAGGAGGGTTTCTGGAGGAGAAATCAGAGCAGACCTGTTGCAGTGTTCCCTGAGAAACACAACTCTTGGAAAAGCCTGTGCAATATTCTTTGTGGATGGTGCCATGTTATTTAAATAATGTGATCCATAGCTCTGTTTGGCTTAACTGTGTCACCACCTCTTCTGTTGCTTGTTCTGGCTTTGCTAAAGACAAAGAAATGGTAAGTCAGTGATCCAAACCCAGTAGTAATAAAGGAAATGAAGTTTTAGAAAGGGGGTCCCTTTCCTTCCTAACTTCCCCCTGCTTGTTAGCCTGAAATACAGTGAGAGGGAGGAGTCGGTCCCTGTCCCACTGAGGAGTGAGATGCCAGTGTGATCCAGCAGCTTTGCCAGGGTGCTGGAGGGGAGTGCTGCAGTCTGCCAGAGAGCCTGGCACCTTGCCAGTCCACCTGGTGGGGAATCCAAACTCTTCATCCAAAGCCCGGTTACTGGGGTGGATTCCTTGAAGTGCAAGAATTTTTTTCAAGGGCCAAGTGTCATTTTTGGCACTGTTCCATGGTTTCTGGAAAGGAAGAAGTGCTGAAGTACTGCTGCGTGTGCTGCTGTACACAGGGGGGCGCTCCAGGCTTCTGAAATCCGGGGCAAGCCAGGCACGGGATTAAAACATTTTTCTTCCTCTATCTTTCATCTTGATGCTGTTCCAGAACTTAATGAGCCTTCCCTCACAGTGTACACTGCTCTTCCACCTGGCTGCCAGGCCCCTTTGAAGTTACCCAGTGTTAACGCTGCTGAGCTGGGAGATAATGGCAAGATCCTGCTGGCTGCTCCCTCTTTGTGGCCGAGGATGCCAACGGGAAGCAGGCAGGTGGCAGGGCAATCCCTGGTTGTCTTTGCAAAGCCCTCCCTTTGTGCAGACATGTGCCCAGCTGGCAGCAGGACTCTCCTCTCTTCACTGGTGTTATTGCACTACCTGGGTATAATTGGTCTGATTTCTAGCAGTAAATACAATACCTTGTTCCTTTGAAGCTCAGAGTAGCACTAAGCAACAGCAGCTGCTGAGTGAGGGGTTTGCTCCATTTTTTCAAGTTTGATGGATCACAAAACACTTCAAAGGGCCTGGTGCTTGTTATCAATGGCATGGTGATGGTTTTGATCAATTTTTGGTGCATGCAGTCATCCTCTGGGCTGTGGGCTCTGGGTTTGGGTAAGAAGCCTGTGTAAATTAGGTTCCTGATTAAGGTGAGTGCACACATCCATATGTTCCTTTATTTAAGGAGGTGAGCTTTGTGGGCTCATTTGTCCAACTGCCAGTTCATAATTTGATTGCCTTAGTTAATTAACTGTGCCATTAGAGTAATGGTAAATAACATTTTTTTAACCTGCTTTACTTAATGTAAGCCCCTAGTTCTGTTTCAAAGAGGAAAGGAAGAGACTGCTGCTGCCTTATTTATGGAGACTTGGCTTCTGGGTGGAATCTCCCAGCCCCCAGAACCCCTGGAATTCCAATCCCTATGAAAACATGCAGTGTTGTACTCAATGCTCTGAGGCCTAATATTGCAATAATACCTGGTGGCTTTAGGCTTGGAGAAGGGTGGGGAGGGAAAACGCATTTCCCTGTGCCCAGTCCCCTGCCTTCCTGCAGGGAACTCTCACCTTGTGTGCACACTTGGGCAGTCACAGGGATGGGTTTGGTCCGTGTTACTGAGCCCAGCTGAGAACTTGGGGTGCCCCAGGCTCAAAGGTGTGAAATGGAGGGGCCAGAGAGGCAGGAAAGCCACTGGCAATGTGGGTGGGTACCACACAGGCTGTAAGGGGAGAGTGGTGGGAATTGGGAGCAAATGGCAGTCCTGCTGCATCCAGAGCTGGGCATGCCTGGGCATGTTTGGGGCTGGCACCAGAGATCTGCCAGCTGGGGGCTGGGGCACTGCTGGGCAGGGTGTGCAGCTGTGCCAGAGGGAGCAGGATGCAAGCCCTGGGAAGTGAGGGATCCTTGGGAGGGCAAGGAGAGCTGGGGATCTTGGCTGAAATGTGCTTTGGCAGCCAAAAAAGCAAGCCAAGGAGTGGCTTTTCCACTCTCATGTTTTCAGGTGACCTGAGATGGGCCAGGAATCTTCAGGCAGAGACATGGTAAGTTTTGAAGTACTCAAACATGAGCAGGAGAGATTGATCTGCCTGGCTTTGGTCCTTCTTCCTTTTGAGGGCTGGGATGGATTCCCATTTGTCCCTCTGTGTGTGTTTCACTTTGTGAACATGTCTTAGAAAACAGTGAACCCTGAACTTTTCCTCATAGGCTGTTTTAAATACAGATTTCCTGGAAAGCTGGAAAGGCTGGGCTGGATTTCAGAGATGTAGTGGAGGTTCCAGAGCACTTGAGTGCAATGATTTCCTTTCAGCACCTTTGTTTGAAGGGAAAACTGCCCCCTGTCCTGCTGGGGTTGCTGACAGAGGCTTTTCAAACATACCTTCATGGGAGCTGCTGCAGGCAGAGAACATCTTCTGGATGATTTCCTGACCTTGAGCCCTCTCTGTCTGGAAAATCAACAGTAACATCTCTTACTGGGGGAAGCCAGTTGCTTAGAAATGTGTCTAATAAAACACAAATAATGACAGGACTCTCTAGGCCTGTTATTTCTGCTTTGAGAGAGAGTTGGAAGTTGGCAAAGAGGAACTTTGTAGAAGTTCAGTATTAGTGTAGCCTAAGCCATGTGGGTACAACTAAAGGCATTTTAGTTTAGATTTGGCTTAAAACTAAGGGGGTTTGGCTAAAAACTTAGAGTTGTTTGTGCATTTCGTTCAAATCCAGCTGGCCCTGTAGTGAAACAAGATAGTTTTCTTGAAGGTTCTGTACAGCAGAGGTACTCAGTACTCAGCTGTTTGGAAATATTTCTGTTCCAGATTTTTAGGAATTTCTTTAATGCATTGCCAGAATTACAGTCGAGCCCTAGGCCCTTATCAGCTTTTTTAAGTGGAGAAGGTGAAGCTTTGTCAGAAGGGAAATGGGGGGAGAGGCACTGGAAGTTGGTCCATTGACTCCCAAGTGGGGGCATTTGCCAAGAATCTCTAATTTTCCTCTCTAATTGCTGTGCATTTCATGGTTTTTATTTCATTACTGCCTGTCTAAGTGCTTGCTCCAGAGTACAACTAATAATTCTCTTGTATTTTACAACATAAACAAGCTCAGATTAATTTGCCAATAAAAGCTTTGCTAGGCTTGCATTTTTCCACTTTAAATGCAGTTGCTGGAAGGCTGAGAGATAAGCTTTGTTTGGAGATCTTTAGAGTAATGGCTTCTGCAATGAGACCCCAGAGACTGACTCTGCACACGACTGCAATTCTTTGCAGTATATACACTGACCTTTCCCCTCTGATGCAGATGGTTCAGAGCCAGCTCATTCTCCAGGCCAGGAGAAAGCAGGAGCAGTGATGCTCTGAGGTGCTTTAAACCCTCAAGGTAGGGGAATACTGAGCAGAGAGAAAAGCAGCTCTGATGTTGTGGCCAAAGGAAGTGTGTCTGGTGCTTTAGGCTTTGGGAATCCTGCTCCAGGTTCTGGGAGGTGAGAGGGTGTTCTCACACTGTTCAATAGGGCAAACACAGTGCTGGGCAAAGGAGCTGTTGTGTTCTGTGCTCTCACAGTCCCTGCGTTTGGAATGGGGTTTGTTTTTCCTCTTTGCTCTTTGGATGAGCATCATTAGGCCCTATTATGGGCCAAAGTTTTCCCAAAGTTTGGCCAAGTGTGTTGATTTTTATGCTTCACTTGAGTGAATTCATCTAAATTCGTCCTTCCAGAGAGTCTCTGAAGTCTTGAACCTGCTGCTGCCAGGAGGAATTGTGTGGCTGATTGCAGGGGGATAAAGATGTCATTTCTCTTTTCTCCTTTTTCTCCATTTTCTCCCTCCAGAGAGTAGAATGATACTGTTCCTTTTTCATCCCTTTGGTTATGCCACGATTTGGAAGCTGTAGGGAAAAGAAACAGATCTCGGGCTCTCTCTGTGAAATGATTGCCAAAAATACAGAAATGATTGAACAGCAATCACTTGTTTTTCTCCCTAATGAAAGGTTTATGGCTAAGTGTTCCAGCATGCTTGGTAGAATCCTTTCTTCCTGTTTCCATCTAAATATTTCTGGTTTATGGAAGGAAGTTGTGCAAATAAACTGCTCTGCATCATTGCTCTCTCCAAGTTTAGAATATCCTTTGAGCTGCAAAACAAAAGCCCTGAGAGGTCAACTGTGTGAGCTGTGTCTGAAGTTTATCACTGAATAAATCCCCCAGCTTATTTTAGGGAGACTTTCTGCTTTGCTTTGGGGGCAAACTTAATTGCTATTCCAAGCTTGGAGCCTGTGCTACCTCTTATTACTGAAGGATGTGCCACCCCAAAGCCATGTCAGAGGCCTGATTCTGACCCCAGAAAAGCTTTGTGTGGGGGAGTAAAGCCAAACTAATAAGGAATTTTGAAATGCAGGATTTTATTTGTGGGCTTTGTGCTCCTTCACACCATGAGCACAGCCAGTTTTTGTGCTGCAGGTCACAGGAGTTTGCTGAGCCCTGGAAACAGGACCTGAGTCCTCAGAGCTGTTTTCTTGAGTGCACAGGACAGTTTTGCTCTAAGGAATCTGCCCAGGGAACTTCATGAATGTTAAATGGGACATGAATTCCCCTCCTGAGACGTGTAACCATCACCCTGGATTGGAGCAGCTGGATGTCTGCAAAGTTCTTTCACAATATCCACATACAGGTTGGCTTTAAATGGATTTTATTTTTTATTTAATAGACTATGTGTTGCTATCTATTTTTCTCCAGCCCCAAAGAGGAAGTGTGACCTAAGGCTGTGCATCCACTTGCCAAATTCTGACTCCCTGGGTGCTGGCAGCTGCTCCCTGCCAGTTTATGGAGCCCATTTAGACCCAAACAGGAAGCCCTAAGTTGCCATTTGGAGTTTCCTTTGTGCTGCTCCCAGAAACACCCGACCCACTGGGCTTAATGTTTCATTTGCTGTGGGAATTTGCTTGGGCTAATGCAGTTTTTAAGACCTGTTGGTTCACTCAGAGGTCGAGGAACATTTATGTAAGAGAGTCCTCAATAACATTCCTTTAACTTGGCAAGTTGGGAAAGCACAGCAGCAATTTTTTTCTGCTCCTTGGAGTATTAAATTTTTTGCATGGGTCCTTCTGACTTCCAACCAAAGAGTGAAATGTAAAAAATCTGGACACAGCGTCATGTCAAGGCAGAGACAGGAATTATGGGTTGGTTTCCATTGGTCCCCCTTGTTCCTGTTGATGAGGGTGGACCCAAACCCCAGCACAGCAAGCTGTCCAGGAGACAAAGGGAAGATGGGGCTTCCACACTCCAGCTTCCTGCCGTTGGATTTTTCAGGCATCCCAACGTTCTGGGGGTGCCCCATGTGATGGAGGACCCTGTGTTTTATTCTAGGTGCCTCTCCTCACTGAAAAATCCACTATATTGTGGGGGTTTCTGTGTTTCCCTCACACTTGCTGGGTGAGGAAATGCTGCAAAGCATTTGTCTTCTCTCAGGTCTGTAAAAACCTCCACCTTTTGGTGAATTCCAGATGGAAAGCATCAGGTTAGGAAACATTTGTACTGATTTCCCTCCCTGGAAGGACAGGCAGATGCAGTGAGGTGGGGTGAGGAGCAGTGCTGTGTGTTTGATTTAGCCAAACCCAGCCATTTCTGTCCTTTATCCCAGCAGAATTAACTACTGAAACTGCTGCATTTTGCTGCCTGGGGGGAAAACAGACAGCAGGTAATGTCCTTTCATGTGGGAGAAGCCTTGATTGGTGCAAAAAGTTATTTGTGAAGCTCTGAAAAAAAAGTGAGTTGCCCTTGAAAGGTGTTTGGGCTCTTTTTGCCTTGGTGCAGTGGCTGAGCTGGATCAGCTGTGGCTTTGCTGCTCAGCTGGGAAGGAACAGCACAAATTGGGGCTTCCAACTGTGCTGCAGGACAAACCTCTGGGTTTATCCAGGTGGTTTAATCCGGAATTCCAAGGGGAAACTGTTGGAGAGAAGGTAAATTGCAGCTTCAAAATGCATCATGCATTTATGTGGGGTTTTTTCCATTCTAAAATTCAATTTCTGATAATTGCTCAGCCTTTTTCTTGGTGCTTTCTTGTAATGACTTTGAAGTGGCTTCTCAGGTTTATTTTCCGGATGCTCATCTGGTAAGTAAAACTTGCTGCAAGTACTGCACTGTCAAGAACAAACAACTCTTTAGTTTTCAATAATCCAAAAGCATTCCTAATTGGTTTTTTGCCCAGATTTTCCATACTGGTAATGCATTGGGTGAAAAAATGCAGTTCTCAGGGCCCTTTTTGATTTCAGACTATATTTCAGGTATATAATGTTTTACTAACCATTTACTTTGGGCAGTGTTGGGACACTCAACAGAACCCTCAGAAATTCCATGAGGGGCTCTTATTTGCAAACTTTGGAACATTAAGGGAGAATAAGGCACTTGGCAGGTTTGAAAGGCACATCCAGACCAAGTGAGGGCACTTCACAAACTGTGAATTACACAGACACAGTAAGGCAGGGACTGGGAGTTTTTGGTCTGGCTTACAATGTATTTTGAGAGACATAAGTTATGAGAGGAAAGAAAAAGGAGAGAGAAAGGTGTCTATTGACTCCCTTGGGATCCAGTCTGGGCCCAGATGCTTTTAAATCCATTTTGTCCATTAAATCCACTATTTTGGGGCAGCCCAGAGGGCAGTGCTGGCCATTGTGGGGCAGCCCAGGGGTCAGTGTTGGCCATTTGGGGGCAGCCCAGGGGTCAGTGTTGGCCATTTTGGGGCAGCCCAGGGGTCAGTGCTGGCCATTTTGGGGCAGCCCAGGGGTCAGTGCTGGCCATTGTGGGGCAGTCCAGGGGGCAGTCCCCGCCATTTTGGGGCAGCCCAGGGGTCAGTGCCAGCCATTTTGGGGCAGCCCAGGGGTCAATGCTGGCCATTGTGGGGCAGCCCAGGGGGCAGTGCTGGCCGATTTGGGGCGGCCCAGGGACAGAATATGCAGCAGGAGGAGCCAGAGGGCAGGGAAAGGCTGTCTGGGGTGGGAGGGAGGAGGAGATGGCAGGAGGGGCAGAGCTGGAGGGGACATGTGGCACATCCAGGCTCTTCCCTTGTCCCTGGCACCTGGCTGGGAGTGACACAACAAAAACTGTCTGTTACACTCAGGTGAGTAAATGAGTCTGAAATTGCACCGTTTTTTCCTCAATGGCGACATCCTGTGTGTTAAGGACATAAACATTTTCTGATCATCATGAAACCATTTTCTGTCCCAACTGCCTCTAATTCAGGAGTTTCCAAGCCATTCCAAGCAGTTTTTAAGCTCTGCTGGAACATTTAGTAAATGTATTCTACAGCAGCACTTGCTCAGCCAGACAAGACATTTACATCCCAGCTCCAGTTTTACCTCTCTCCAGAAAGAAGCAGCAACTAAATCTTGTTCTGAGGAGGCCAAGCTATCCCAGCCAGGGTTTTACCTCTTTGTCTGCCTGGTGTGTCTTCAGTAACAATCATTTAAAGCACCAACACTTCACTGTCAGGGGCCGTAACTCACAGGGCTTTGTAAATAAATGGGTTCCTTGGGGACAGAGCTGTGGCAGCTGATGGGGAAAAAGAAACTTGGAAAGGGCCTTTTAGTCAGTATATTCCTCTGACTTCAGTTCAGCAGCACAAAGAATCTGCCTGAGGGCCAGACTTAAGGAGGAAGGAAAAAAGGAGGGGAGATAATAAAAGCTGAAAATGAAACCCACTTTGATACACACTGCAAGGGGAGTGAATATATAACAAAAGTGCTCTGCATTTCTTAATATTTATGATGATGTCAAGCTTAAACCATTTACACGGTTTAGTTGTAAATCAGTTATAAGTCTTAAGATTATTCACAATGCCATTCAAGATATCACCACAAATTTGGAACCTATCCAAGACTTTTATTTAGCTGCTGTTAGAAGTAGTTTAGCAATTTTTGTCTGGTAGGTGTGAGCCTGTAGTTGAGTGAAGATTTTAGGGAGAGATTGTCTTTATATCTTCTTTATATATATATATACACACACACATATATATACATACACACATATATATACACATAGACATATATCTATAAATATATATACACATATACATACGTATATTCATATCCACATATATACACACACACACACACACATATATATATGTGTAAAAATATTTTTTAAATTTATTTTTTTAATAATAGTGATTTTTTTGTAGAAAATCTGGTTCTTAAGGTCCTGGAATGGGCTGGGCTGGAAAAGATCACAGAGATGATTTAGTACCTGTGGGTGACCAGTGAATGCCAGATGTCAGTGAAGAGTCAGGAATTTCCCCTTGCTGTGAAAGGAAAGTTATGATGTAGCAGGGAGAGGTTTGGCTTCCCAACTGCAGGTGTCATCAAGTGCAGTTTTATGCTGGATGTGGCTGAAGTTTTATGCTCGCTCTGGAATAACCTGGGAAGTGGATGAGAGGCAGAATTCCTCTGTCCACCCTGGGGAGCTGCCTGGATTGCTGGCTCTGCAGCTCTGGCCAGTGATAGCACATGGTTTTTAATGGCCACACCTCTTCAGCATTTGTTATTTTATGTCTCATCCAATCAAGGACAGCAGAAACGTTGTTCTGTTTCTGAAAAATACAGCGTGCCTGGGAAGTGCTTCCAAAACTAACAAACCTTTAGAAAAATAGTGTGTGCTGGGGAATAGCAGGCCCAAGTTATTTATTGGTCTAATGTTTGCATAACAGGGCTGTTGTTAATTTAATTAGTGCTTATTGTGCTGGCCCAATTATAAAACATACACCATCTTCTGGTGGTTTTTAGCAGGTTCCAAGGAAATGTGAGCAGGAAGTCTCATCCTGGGGGTTGGAAGGGCCCCTGGAGCTCCTCCCATTGCACCCCTGCCATGGGCAGGGGCACCTCCAGCCTGGCCTTGGACACCTCCGGGGAAAGGGTTCCTGCACTTTCTATCATGGCATGACTGCGAGTTTGGGGTCAGCTGTGTGAGATTTACAGGTTTATGCATTAACTTGCAGCACAGTTTTCTGGGGTAGTTTCCAGCATTTGCTATGGAGTTGTACTGGCATTCCTAATCCTTGGGAGAGCTTGGATCCACACTGGCACACGGGGTGTCAGTGAAAGCATTCTTGATTTTTAACCTATTTTGTGTGTGTGAAAGAGTTTCTGCCTTGGAGCCTGGTTAGACGCTCCTTGGTGTCCTCACAAGAGCAGCCCCCAGACCAGCCCACTGGCTGCTTTGGAGCCTGTCCCCAAACTCCAGGCAGCACCAGGAAACCACAAGAATCAAACAGACAATGGTGTTTGTTTGGGACAAAAGATTTTTTCTAACCCTTCATTTGCTATCCATTGGGGGTTAGCAGGGAGGGAGGAGAATTGCACTGCTTTGAGCCCTGCCCCGAGGGGGTGGATGAGGGGATGGATGAGGGGGTGGATGGGGACGTCGTGGGGCCAGTGAAGAACTTGGGAGCTGCTTTAGGGAAGGCACACACAGCTCAGGGCCTGGTCAGCACAGCCCAGAGTGCTGAGGGAGTTCAGTGCAGATCAAGTGTGACATGACTTCATCTCTTCTGACAGGAGTTTTGCATCCCCTGTGCTCCTCCAGCAAACGTGATCCCTTTGCCAGTCCTGTACAGAACCCACAGCAGCCTGGAACCTTCCAGAACTTCCAGGATATCCTGGTGAAGTTTGGCATTACGTGCCATGATTTGAGTATTTCCCAAGTGTCTTTCTGAAAACGTTTTTTTTCAAGTAAAACAGAAGTAAGCACATATTTCTTCTGTCTTAAGGAAAGGAAAAGAGTTTGAAAACTCTTGTTGCATTTTGTACAGGATTAAAGGCAAATGTTATTAGGGCAAAGTCCAACCAGAATCTTAAAGAACTACAGTTTTAGTACCTTCAAAGCTTGTATCATAGGAAATTCTCATTGCAATGAACAGCCAAGGAGCATTTAAGCAGCTGGAAGTTTTAGTGTTTGGCTTCAGTTTTGTCTTTCTAAGACATGAATTGCTCATTTCTATAATGAACATGAAGGAAATAGGTGACAATTAGTGGTAACTTCACTGAGATGATTCTGGAAAGAAGCGGTGCTGGAACTTTTCCCATCTTCACAAGGTGGAATTGAGCTCTGTCTCACATTGACATGTTAGGAGACAGAGACTGCAGTTGAGTTCTGTGGTGCTGAGCTCAGGGGAGCAATTGTGGGACCCTCAGGTTTTCATTTCTACCTGTGTGACTTTCCCCTTGCAGTCTCTGTGTAGATAACCAAGCTGATAACAGTTCCTCTGCCATATCAGGCATTCAGCAGAGTCTTGCAGCTGTGAAATCCTGCACAGTCTGCAGTTCTTACACACTGAAATACTTTAAAAGAATGGTAAAACACTGAAAACTAACCTTGCAGAGCTGTAGAGGAAAAGTCATTGGCAAAACATGCTCTCTGCCTATAAAAACCTTGGAAATTTAAAGGTACCAATAAAGTCTTTAGAAAATGAAAAGAAAGAAAGAAGAGATTGCCCCAGAAGTCTGGTGTGGGACCAGCAGCTCTTGGCTGTGTACAAATTCTTTCAAAGAAACATTTGGAAAAGTTCTTTGCAGCATTTTTATTGTGCTTTTCTTCATCAGTTTGGTTGCCAAAATAATTGAATGTGGGCTGAATACTTGCTGTCTCTTATTCTCTCCAAGGTCTTTGACATGAGCACCTCCTCTCACAGCAAAGGTAGCTCTTCTCTGTTAGACAGTCATTGGAGCAGAATGGCAGCCATGTGCAGCAATCCCCGGGGATCTGGGACGGCCTGGGACCAAGGCTGTGCATCCTGAGGGCTCAGGAATCCATTCATGGCCCCACCATTGCAACTGGAGGGGCTGTGCCCTGCTTTGCAGGGGGATTGGTGAGAGATCCTGACAGTGAGACAGCCCAGGAGCCACAGATTGTAGGAAACCCACTGAAATGTCGGTGGTTTCAGTGGTTAGTGAATCATCTGGCACCAAACCCAGGAATAACTGGGAATTTCTGTTGAGCAATGGTTTGTTTTTTTAAGAGTAGGAGAGTTACATTAGTAGAACAGATAATTGTCCATCTGGCCTAAAACCCCACTTCTGGGTAGTTTAAAGCAAGGTGTTAATCTGCCTTTCCTCAGTATCCTGTTAATTCTCCAGCACTGTAGCTGTGGTGGGCTTGGAGCAGAGGGGATTTCCTCCTGATCCCAGCTGGTGAGCAGCTTATCCCTTGGTGATACGGCTTGATAGGCCCAATAATTCCTGGATAATCCAGCAGCAGTTCCATAGTTATTGCTTCTCCTAATGGAAACTGCATTTATGTTTTGCAGGCACCAACCAGATGAGGTGGAATCCCCAATATTGCAGCAGCTTCTGGAGATTTGCTGTCCAGCTGGTGTGGCTGCCCCTCCTGTGAGTGTGGTTGATCCTCTCCTGTAACGGTGAGAGCCCAATCTTTCCATCCAGAGTGGATCAAGTGCTATTATGTCTAACAAGATTGGCCCCAATCCTCCCCCACAGCACAGGCACTGTTCCATCTGCACACATTCCAGTCACCCATCTTCCTCCTCAGGGCAGAAAGTCTCTCATTTCGTGGCTGGCAGGAGCAGTCCCCGGGAGCACCAGCACTCCTGGGGCTGGCTGCCTCACCTCAAGGACTCACAGAGCTTGTGCTGGGCCTTGGCTGCTCTGCAGAGGTGCCAGGTGTTCTTCCAGTGCTCTGGAAGAGTCATTGTAGTGTGGATTAAATATTTTGGATTTCAAAGCTGAGAGTTCTCTACAGAACTGCTTGATCTCCTCTTCCTCCTGGTTTTTGGATTCCTTCCAGTCTAGTCCAGGCAGCAGCTGTGACCGAGTGTGTACCTTAATTAAGCTCAGTTTGTAGCCCATTTGTGCTGTGTCCCTGTTTGGATGCTGAAATGCCATTGTGGTCCCAGTTGGCTGTTCCAGCTTAACAGACAGTGTGTCTGCACAGGGAGTTTTCCAGTGCTGGGATGTCAATGACCAAACAGCCCTTGGTCCTGTCTCTGTGCTCTCTTGGCTGAAGCATCTGGGCAGTTCTGTGTATGTTCTGGGCCAAAGTCATTGCCTTCCTTATCTCCCAGGGAATGGAGGGCTGGACAAGGCCCCAGGCCACTGGAATCAGCGTTGCCCTGACTGTGTAAGAGAGAAACAGACAGCACCCACTTCAGTCTTGCCTTAGGCCACCAAGATCAAAAGGGAGAACTGTCACTGGCAGCCCTATCTTGCATGTCATTGCACTTCACAGGCAGGTGCCAGTGGTGTGAGGGAGATCAAAGGTGGCAGAGAGAGGCCTGGCTGTCCCCTCCCTGGGAATGCCATGGAGCCCATGTGGCTGCAGTGTCCTGAGCCTGAGGGGGAACTGATCAGGGCTTTTTTAAATCCATCTAATGAGGAAATTGAAGTTGGAGATGAGAAAAAACTTCTTTGCAGAGAGAGTGCTCAGGCATTGGAATGGGCTGCCCAGAGAGGGGGTGGATTCCCCATCCCTGGAGGTTTTTCAGCTGAGCTTGGCCGTGGCACTGAGTGCCATGATCTGGTAAAGGGACTGGAGTTGGCCCAAGGGTTGGACTTGATGATCTCAGAGGGCTTTTCCAACCCAATCCATTCTATGGTTCTGTGATTCTATAAATGAGGATATCCATATGGACAGCGTGTCTCACTTGCACCCAGGAGCTTCTGGGGGTGTCCTCATAGAGTTCCCTTCCCTGTGCACATGAATCCCTGCAGACTTGTGTCTAGGAACCTTATTTATCTGACTCTGAATCAGGTGTTTATTTTTCCCTATAAATAATTGCAAATGGGCTTGATGTTGATTGCTGGGCATGTTGATAAACTCTTGTGACAGACATTGGTTGGCCCAACAGATACCATTTCTCACACCTACTTTTTATTTTCTTTAGTTTGCTTTCACATGTTGCAAACTCAGTCCCAGCCTGGATTGAAACCTGATCCAACTGGTATCAGGATTTCCATCCAACCCAGGTCCATATCCTGTTCCTCTCCTGCCGTGTTTTCTGGTGCAGCCAGTGTTCAACAGGGACTGTAAATGCACTGTGAATTTGGACCGTGGCTCTGTGGAGGTGTCTCCCACTCAAAATGAGGGCCAGCATTGTTTGTACCTAGTTGGAAAATCCTCTGCCTTCCCTTCTGCCCTTCCAAACAAGACCCACATGGGAGGCCTCTAATTTTCTGTGTCAGACTTGGAGGTGGGATCACATGTCAGTTGTTTGCCTTTTCCAGCATGCATTGCATTCACAGACCATGAAGAAGTCTCAGTCCCAGGGCCATGGGATCCATTGCCAGGTTTGGACTTGATGGACCCATTTTCATTTTCACTGCTATTTTTGGAGTGATAAACAATCCTTTTAGACGCCAAACCTGTCCCTCGCTCGGGTTGCTACCAGGATTGGCAAACACTCCATGGATCTCGTGTTCTGACTCAGTTCCAGCATTCCCCAGTGCCTCAGTTACTTGTTACAGAAATGTGGTCCATTGGAAATGGGATGCTGGCCATGGCAGTGTGTTTTGCGTGGCGGGTTTTGCCCCAGGAGCTCCCAGCTGGTGTTCCTGGCTGGATATCCAGGATGGCATCCTCCTGGGCACAGCAGGGATGGTGTGGCTGCTGGTGCTTCCCCTTGTGCTGCCCACCCTCAGCAAGCCCCTCTTTGGTGCATTGCTGGGGGCTGGAACCCAGCAGGAAAGTGAGACCCCCATTGCTTTGGGACAGGAAATGGGAATCTCCTGGAAAAGCAGCTGGGAGAGCCCAGGGGTGACCTCTCCCTGCCCTCTCTGTTTGGTAAGTGCAAGATGTTCTTTGGCAATTAACCCTGATGAAAAGCAGTGTTATCCCACACTGGGTCAGCCATCTCCCCCACTCTTCCACAGCATATATGGCTGGTTTAAACTCTAAAAAAACCCCTAAGTTTCCTGAACCTCCACAACTCCAGTCAAGTCCATAAGACCTGTCAACTGCAAGTTCAAGGTGTGTTGGGAATATGACCTTTAGAAAGTTGAGGAATAAGACATTCTGCTAATAGTAGGTACTGTGGGGCTGGTCTTTATTCCTTCCTATTGATTTCTCTGAGGTAATATACAGGAAAAATGCCTGTTATTTTATAAATAGTAATTTCTTTGTCAGGCTTCAGCTAGGAAAAAATGGAAGTTTCTTTCATGCAAATTGCGTGTATATTTAGGGAGATTGATGTGTCTGTTTATCCTGAGAGTGACACCAGCCTGAGGTAAAACACTAAAAGGTCTGCAGCAAATTACTGCTTTCTTCTCAGAATGACTCTCATCACTCAAACACCCCTGCTCTCAGCTGTGCCGTTTGCAGGGACTGGCAGGACACACAGAAAAAGTGCCATTTGCTTTATTTGGAAACTTTGCTGCTCTTGGGATCAGCTGGAGTGAGGCTGGAAAATGTGATGCTGGGATTTTCCTGGCCCAGGTGGCACTGTGCAGCACCAGGCCGTGCCAGCCTGCCTGCTGGACTGGGAGGGAACTGGGGCAGAGCCTGAGCTGCTCCGTGCTGGGCACACCCCGAGCCTTTTCTCTGTCTGGGTAAGAGATGCAGGTGGGACAGGGCTGGAGCTGCTCCGTGCTGGGCACATCCCATGCCCTTTCTCTGGGTAAGAGATGCAGGGGGGACAGGGCTGGAGCTGCTCCGTGCTGGGCACATCCCGTGCCCTTTCTCTGGGTAAGAGATGCAGGGGGGACAAGGCTGGAGCTGCTCTGTGCTGGGCACACCCTGTGCCCTTTCTCTGGGTAAGAGATGCAGGGGGGACAAGGCTGGAGCTGCTCTGTGCTGGGCACACCCTGTGCCCTTTCTCTGGGTAAGAGATGCAGGGGGGACAGGGCTGGAGCTGCTGAGCACTGCAAAGGTGCCTGACAGTCACTCACTCTACCCTTGGGGACCAATGGAGTTTGTGTGTCAAGTGATACAAACACTTTCTCTGCCACATTAGAAATTCAGCATTACACACCAAGCCAATTAATAATTGGCCATAAAGCCCCTGAGTGACTTTGGGGACTTTGCATCTTTGTGTCCCTTACACAGGACAAGGCCCTGGCTAAGGTGGGAGCAGCATCTCCTTCCCTGATCCCCCAAGTCTCTGGGGCTTTAGCTGTGCTTGGGAGAGGTTTCTGCCCAGCAATCCCTTTATTTGTGTTTTATTTGGACTGGGTGTTTCACCCAAATGATTGCAGACATGCAAGGTGCTCTGAAATGTAGTACAGCAAGTTTGCAATGTCACCCTCCCTAAAAAACTGTGTTTCCCTCAGATTAGAACACATTCCCCTATGGATTCCCCTCATGGATAAGTTTTCCTCCATGTGGTCATTGCTGGGGCAGGTTGGATAGGAAATGAGATGCTCAGGAGAAGGGTTGGTGGGATGTTGTTGGAACCTGGCACAGTCTAATTCATTGATTTGCCAAGGTTGTATCATTTCTGCAGAGCCTTATTAAATCCCACACACAACCCCTGCTCTCACTCCTCACAGACTGCACAGGCCTGTTGAAAAAGTCTCTGCTCCTTTTGTGCATTTCTAAGGATAAAAAATGAGTTGGTCTATCAGAACTGCTGCAGTTCAGGCAATTTACATGGATTTTGGCATTTAAAGGCAACAGAAAGTGACGAAACCCAAATACAACATAAATCCTGGTATTTTGCAGTTTAAATGTGTTTCCACATTTTTAGCCTATTGTTTTGCACATTTTATTCACATCATGTGCATTTTGCTATTAATGAGAAGCCTGTTTCAAAAAGAAGTTGTTTACCAACAGCTGTGCTGGATGGAGCAGGAATGTCTAATGTCAGGTGAGGGAGGGCAGGGGTTGTATCCCGATATATTTACATGTTTTTGGGAGGGGCAAACTGCAAAGTGTGTGGGTTGAGCCTGGTTTTGGGCTCTGCTCCCCACCGTTTGGCTGCCTGAGCAGTGTGATGGATACACCCAGGGATCTGCCTCAGCCAGAGCAGAGCTGTGTTGCCTGGAGGTTCAAACACTCCCGAGAAACACAAAGCTTTGAGGTGACTTCATGACAAAATATACAGTTTTTTCAAGTTGTTTTTTAAATGCATTCAGCCCTCTGCATCCTCCCCAGCAATGACACTGGAACATTCCTTTAGCTGTTACAGGAGGCAGAATCTCCTTTCCAAAGTGCTGGAATGTGCAGTCAGTCCAGACATCTGATGGCTGGGAAAAAAACCAGGGGCACTGGGCAATTTTTATTGTTTTTATTTGAATCAAAATGCTCTGGGGCTGTGGCTTCCAAAGCATTTGGACTCCCTGCAGTGAGCAGAGAATTTGTAATTAATGAAAGATACTAATGCAGATTCCATTGGAATGAAAACACTAATGTTTTGATGTAGATTGCAAGAACACTTCACAGCCCATTTAAAGTTCTGTGAAATATTGGAGAAAATACCCTTTCCCTTGTGCTCATGTCAGGCATCAAGGGGTTGATATGAAATAAAATGTTAACACAGTGAAACCCAGTTATTAAAAGAGGATTAAAGATACTCTGCTTGAGGACTGAAGCATTCTGCTCTGGTTTTTTTGGTCACTGGACAATTGCAGGAGTTCAGGGTTAATTCCAAATGTCATATTTTGCCACCACTCGTTGATGGTTGCAAATAGCTGTGCTAAAAAAAAAGGAAAAAGAGAACAAAAGAGGTTTCAGATATCCCAGTCCATTCCAGGAAAGCCTGCCAAGTCTCCAGAAAGCTGCCCTTGGTTACCGAGCCTGTTAAAATCACAACATTTTATAGGATTTTCTTTTTATTGTGCTTTCATCTTCAGGTGTTTAATAGGAAGTGTTGCAGGCAGGGTGCTGTTCAGCTCCCAGGCTGTGTCTGCAGGGTCACTGTTGGTGTGAGCACAGCCATTTCCCAGCACATCCCCTGCCAAGGACCCATCCCCTTGGAGCACTGAGATGTGCAGCCCCAGCTCTAGGTGAGCACATCCCTGCCAAGGACCATCCCCTTGGAGCACCGGGATGTGCAGCCCCAGCTCTAGGTGAGCACATCCCCACCTCGCGGCTCTCCTGGGGATGCTCCTCCCGGTGCAGGGTTGGGGAAGGCAACAGTGACCACGGGGGCTGCACACAGAGGGGGGCACACCTTGTTGGAATAGTGGGGAAACAAAGGGAACAAAACACTTCTGGAAAACATCCCTCTTGCTCTGACTGCTGGGGCTTCAATTAGTGTTTTCCTTTTGTAGGAAGGGAAAGGATACAGCCTCCTTGGGTCCAGTCAGTCTTGGCCATCAGCAGTTGTCTCTGGAGTTGAAGGTAAAGGAACAGGCATTGCTCCACAATCAATTCCAGAGCAGCAGTGTGAGAATACAGTGATACCCAGAGGAGAGGGGGAGTGAGCAGAGCACTGGGCAGACACTCCAATCTCTGCCCTTCCATGTGTTTGACTGTTTGCTCCATCCCATTCTTATGGATTTTGGAGGTTAAGTGTTTGCAGGGAGACACAAGTGATTGCCCGGAGCAGCCCTTTGTCCCACTGCTGCTGGGATGATGTGGGGTTCAGAATGCATGTGGGCATAGTGGGAAATGTACATGTGTAAACTTTTACTGTCTCAGCTAAAAACACTGAAATAACCATATTCTGCTGCTTGTCATTGTTTGAAATCAAAGCCTGCATTTCTGTTAACTTAGTTCACCTCAGCCTGTGCCCATTACCTTCAACTTTTGCATCACAGAAGTCTCCTGAACCAGCTTTGCTCTGCCTTAAACTGGGAGATTTGGTGGATTTTGCAGAGGTTCTGCGCAGTGAAGGTCTCTGAGCAGCTCCTTTTCTGAAGGAAGCTCCCAAAAAGCAGGTGGGTGTGACAGCATAGCTTTGGACAGGGCTGGGAGCAGCCTGGGCTGGTGGCAGGTTCCCTGTCCAGGGCAGGGGGGTGGAACTGGGTGATCCTTACGTGCCATCCCAAACCATGCCATGGTTCTGGCATTACTTTAAATATTCCCTGTCTACTGCCCACCATCTTTCCCATACCTGAAACCCAAGGGGTGTGTAACAAACTGCACAGGGGGTGACAGCTCTGCTGTCCAGGGTGCAGAACACCCAGAGGAACCCTGGAGTGTCCTGGAGCACCACTGGCTAATATTGCAAGGGCAAGCAGTCAGCCCTGGATCCGCTGGGATGGAGGGAGGGAGGGACTCTGGGCACTTGTGACTGAAATGTCAGGTTGTTTTGAAGTGTGTGCAGTATGTAGGTCAGGGCTGAGGGGACAGAGGGATCTGCAGAGGTGCTGGGAATGATTCATTTCCCTGGGCGCAGTTCTCGGGTTTTTTCCCTGTGTGCTCAAGTGGAGCTGCACATTCTCCTGCACGGCGGGCTCAGGTTTCGGAGCGTCTGCCCGGAGGGGAAATTTATCCTGGCAGCTGCTGAAAGGGGAACTCTTGTAGACTGGCACCAGTTGGGGCATTAAAAAAGTGCCTTCTTTTTTTTTTTTTTTTTTTTTTGCTGCGTTTCAGGGAGCTTTTCAAGGATGGTTTGTTGTGTTGCTGTGTGTTCTGTGACCATTGGCAGCAGCCAGAGGTGACTCCGGGGTGCTCTCAGCAGTGCCAGGCACTGCCCAGGTGTGCCCAGGCTGCTGGCACTGCCCTGAGGAAGCACCACCTGTATTCCTGTGGGACATGGTGCCAGCAGCGCCAGGGAGGGGTTGGCTCCGTGGGGACAGGCGGGCTGGGCTGTCCCCTGGGCTGGGTTTGCCGCCCAGCCCCAGCCCTGTTGCCAAACGGGAGGCTGATGGGGCAGGGTTGTTTGAAACACAATAAAATCCAGCCCCGGGGAGTACTTAGAGGAGGCTTCAAATCTTTCTGTGAGCATCAGCCCTTCTGTCCCGAGAGCCCACACAGCCCCAACTTTTGTCTCCAACAAAACATTTCAAACTTGGCTGACAGAAGTTTTAAGTGACAGTAGGACAAATTCTGGAGAAATGATTGGCCAGTCTAACATACTAACTTTAAATATTCTCAACTGCTAACTTTAATTAGCCATGTATTGTTTACTTTTTAGCACTTTGGTGTTTGCCTGTGCAGGGATAGATTTTTCAAACAGATTCTGGGATTTTTGCACAGTCCATCTTCTCGTGCTTTAGGGGTCAATGGTGGTCCTGCAGTGGTGGTTAAAAGTTGCTTTTATAATGATAAATTAGCCATATTTTCTAACCCCATTTGGCACGTTCCTGCAGTGCTGTCCTGGTGCAGGTACCTGTCCCCTCAGGGCAGAGCTCTGTCCTGGCTCAGGGACCTGCCAACTGCTGTTTACTGACTCAGGAGTGTTTTCCCGGAATCCTCATGGGCAGATCTCTTGGCTCTGCAGGTTTTTCTGGAAGCTGCCCCATGGTGGAGCTGTGCCCTCTGGGTCAGAGATCAAAGGACTGGCCTGGAACCCGTTTTTCCAAAGGTACAGTAACATTTTAGCTCTTGTGTTGAAATGCAGTTTTGCCTATTAATTCATATTTTTGCAGCAAAGAGAATACTTGGAATCTTTGTTGCTGGACACCTTTGGTTGCCACTGCATTTTTGAGGGGTCTGAGCCAAAAATACTCCTATTTGACCTCTTTTTCATGGATCATAAAAACCCCCATTATCTGGGATTCTGTTTGTGTAATTTCCAAATAATTTCTTCTGACCCAGTAGAATCCTGAATGTGGGGGAAAAATGCTCCCTGTTAAGGGTACTCAGAGAGGTTTCACCTGGAGAACTGTCAGGTGTTTTCATTTAAGGGTCTGTCATTCTGCTGACAGCTCTGGGGGCCTGGTACATGTCCAGTGTTTGTGGGGGGAAGTCACAGCCTTAAGGTAACTGCTTCACTCCTGAAGCAGAGCTTGGAACCAAAGGGACAGGAGAAAGTGCTGGGAAATGCCTGAGTTCTGTGTGCTTTTTGTCACCCCTCAAATCACACCCAAATCCAAGAGCTCCCTGATTTTCAAGCAGAGATTTCCAAAGCCTGCAATATGCTTTTAGAATTCCAGATTTCAACTGAAGCTCAAACTATTAAACCAGTATGAAAGAATCTCTGCTGGAGACACTTCCAGCCAGTGTGAAACACAACCAGCACTGGAAGTTTTGAAAAATCTGGTCTTGCACAACTGCTCTGTGTGTTTCCAGGCCACTGAGGTCTGGGCAGTCTGAGATAAGCAACAGAACTCCAGGGAGTTCTTGCAGCTAAATCTGACTCTCAGCGAGTCACTGACACCACAGGCAAACCTCCCATCTCAGAGGCTTGCAGAGACCAAAAATCCACAACCCCCCAAAGTTTAAAAGCACTTCATCTGGTTTGAAATAATTGGGTTTCCTCAAGTAAGAATTGCCCTGGATTTGCTACAGTTTGGATGGAGGACTTTTGTTGTTCTGAGTTGTATTTGTACGTGAATTTAACAGCTAAAAATTAAGACTTTTTTTAGAAACCACAAAACAAATTCAACTTGATTATTTTCAGAAATATCAGAATTTCTGTAACTATATTCAGAAATATAAAACTGGGTCATTTTCTGGGATTTGAGTCTCCTCCTACCAAATTATAAGGGAAAGAATTCTCCCAGAAAGTACAGACATGTCCATTTTCCAGGCAGACCTGTAATCTCTATAATCACTTCAGGCTTTGAGTGCAGGTTATCAGGGAGGAAATTACTTTTTCTCAGCAGTGACTGACATTCCCAAAGAGTGTCCAGGGTTTTTTGAGTTTTTAGGAGAAGAGGTTGAAAGGCAACATTGTGCTAATCTTCTCTGATCTGCTGTTCCATTCCAAGAGTGAAAGTGGTGATGGGTCTCACAGTTTGGGAGGTGACCCTTTGCAATCCCCCTTAGTCTCTCTGTGCAGAACCAAACACTTCCCAGTGATCTTTGCCCATCCTTTGTCCAGAGTATCCTGTGCAGAAGCACCAGGAGCTGGAAGTGCCCCACCTGCAGAGAGGTGAGTGTTCTTTGTCTGCCAGCAGCCATAACAGCAAATCAAACCCACTTCAGTCTGATCCTTCTCTTGCTTTCGGGTCAGAAGAGACTCCCTGCAATGCCTGGGGAGCTGCACCCACACAAACCCAGGAGCTTTGGCACTGAGGCCCTGGGCAGTGCAGCTCCTTGGATGGAGGATCCCTGTGAGCCCTCCCCTGGCAGGGCCCTCCCCACCCCGGGCACCTTGTGTACTCCACTCCTGCTGAAGGGCACAGGAACAAGGGAAAATTGCAGTGTGTTATGCCCACCTACATTAGGGAATGGAGGAATTAATAGGATCTAATATTGCTGCTAGTTTGGACAACTTTGGGAGTTTGATTCCAGCTCTAGATTTGATTAAGCATTTTTCTCACTTCTTGCCACAAAGGAATACAGAGGATCCTGATTTCATCTGAACTGGCTTGTTGTAAATGAAATGCTCCTTCTACAGGGAATGCACACCCTGAGTTCCTCTGTGTGAAATAACTTTTTCCTGGGTACAAAGCATGTTTTTTCACTCTTGTCCCCTCAGTGCATGGTCAGACAGTTTACAGGCTGCAGCCAAGGCCTGTGAGCACCCTGTGCCACCTCTGGGGCCAGGCATGCCAGGGGCAGAGAGAAGGGGCAGACACAGGGTCAGACATATCCTGGTCAGCACAGGACACCCTGCAAATAGTGAGGTTATTGAGTCCAACAGGTATTAAGTATTTATTTTACATTTTCTGCTTTAAAAGGAGAAAAGAAGTCAGCATGAAAGCAGTCTCATTTTGAATGATGCATCTAGTAGTCATCAAAAGAGTAACCACTTGAGTTTAGCCAGAAAAAAGTAAATATTTGCTCCCAAGGACTGGATTCTTGAGATACTCATCAGTGCCTGCAAGAATATTACATCACTCTCCTCTGGGAATATCCACTTCCATCTTTCTCTGCCCCATTCTGTAACACACTGTGTGAGAATGAATCAGTTCCCTCAATGAAATCTCATTTTCTCTGACCTTTTCCCTGTTGAGGAACTCTGTAAGCACAGAACAGAGTTAAGCAGAGCAGAGGAAATGAAGTTACACATTTATATTTAAAGAACTGTGAAGGCCTCTGCCTCTGGGGGTGTTTATTCCCAGTCTGGGAGCAGAGCTGGGTTTCAGAGGGCCCGTGTCCCAGGTTTCCATGTGTGTGGCAGTTGGATGACAGATGGGAAAGGGCTTTATGTTTTGGTACCTTCAGTCCCAGGCTTGTCCTTGCCCTGGGGAAGCCCAAGGCCTCAGTGGCAGAGGTTCTGCTGGATCCTTTTGGAGCTGCTGAGCATCCCTGGCCAGCCTGGCTTGGGCTGATCTCACTCACTCATTCCCTGCTGATCCCAGGGATGGTGGTGATGCCAGGGGGAGTTTGCAGTGCTGTTCATCCCTTGCAGTTGGAATCTGCTGCAAGGCAGTAGGATGTGGTCAGGAGCGGCCACCGCTTCATCCCTTCCCACCCCCTGCTCCCTCTGCTGAGTTGAGCCCTGGGGGAGGCTGTGGAGAGCAGAGCAGGGAGGTTTCCCCTGCTGTGGGTGCTCAGAAGGAGCTGCTGCTGGGTGTGCCCAAAGCCAGGCTGCTGCAAGTCACAGACCCCTAAAGTGGTTGGGTGGGAGGGCCCTTAGAGCCCCTCTTGTCCCCAGCCCCTGCCCTGGGGGGACACACCTTCCCCCAGACAGCTGCTGCTCCAGGGCACACACAGAGCTCATAGCAGGGCTTTCCCTGCAGAACTGAGGGCCCCATAACCCACAGGGAACAGTAGCACTGCCATAATGTCTCACTCCCTTTCTGCACTGCTGGCACAAAATCTCCCTTTATAAAGAGCAGATGTTTTTGCTATTAAGACACCCCTTTTCTCCATGTTTAGCATTCAGGCTGTTCCTGTGGCTGGAGTCACATAATGGCTCTTTTTTGTTGGTTTTTTTCCCCAGTCTATAAGAACTGGCCTTTAACCAAACCTCACAGCAAGAATGTTTCTGTACTGGATGGAGAGAGGAGGAAGTCAAGCTCTGTGTCTGCTTTGGAAGTGCTGTTGGAATATGATAGTGGGTTGCTCCTGGTGACACCTGAATGAGTGTGGTGGGTCTGATCCTGGGCAGCACCACAGCTCTGCCAGCTCTAGAGAGACAACCTCTGTTTGCTCCTCTTCCATTTTCAGAGCTCCATATTCTGTGTGAAAAGGGAACTGGTACTTACAGGGCTTCAAGCAGAAACCACTAAACCCCATCCCTTCCCCTGTAGTACTCTGGATTTTGGCACAATGACTTGTCCTTCCTGATCTCACTGCAGAGAGCCAGCAAATCCCCAGGCCTGGCTGAGGGATGTGTGGCCACTTTGAGCCAACCTTTAATTCACTTTATAGACACTCCACAAGAAAGTGTATCCATGTTGCCCCAGACATTCCAGCTGCTTCATGGAAAATGTCATTCTAAAGCTTAGGGCAGATTCGAAGCTATTTTTAGATTTGCTGTAGATATTTTATCAAGCTATAACTTAAGAATTGCCTCTGGATTCAATGTATTCAGTGAGAAATCATGCTGGAAATTGCTGGTGAACAAGATTTCTCACAGCCTTGGAAGCAGAACAGGAGTAGCCCCTCTGGCTTCCCACATTCCCTCAGGCTTCAGAGGGGCTTTTTGGTGTCTAGGTTTGGCTTTTCAGGAGAATGGTTCTTAATTCCTTTGCACTTCGTGTGCATCCTCAGAGTGGGTTCTGTTGCAGAGAGCTTGGAGGCTTTTGGTCCAGTGAGAGGTCTTTTGAGGTTCCTGTAGGAATAATGCTGAATAATGCTGAATTCAGGGTTTGTGTGGCAGGTTCCAAAGGTCCCTCTGACCCTGCATTATTTCTCTGATGTACCAAACGCTCCCTGAAGGTGCTGTGTGAGGGGAGGTGTGAGCAGAGGCCAGGACTCGGCACCAGCACAAACAGAAGGCACAGTCTGTCCCCCAGACGTGAGAGCAGCAGCCTGTGGAAGCTGCCCTGGCCTGGGGCAGGAGGATAAGCCTTAAAGCCTAAGAAAACTAGGCATTGTTTCCTCAGGAAAGTTGGTTTAACTGATAGCCTTAATTTGCCAATGGTTATCTTTAAATTAGAATTACAATCCTTTGCCTGATTGCTTCAAGATGTCCTTTTTTTTCCCTGAAAGGACTCTTGAATCCCAGGAGAATCCCTCTAACCATCTGTTGTGGCTCCATAGGACACAGTGCTGGGTGCCTGCTGTGATCCCGTGGCTGAGGAGGCTCCGGAGTGACCGAAGGGCGCGGTGACACCTTTGGATGGAGCAGGTAAGTGTGGGAAATCCACACTGAACGTGCCGAAAGGGCATTAAGGGAATTGGGTCATTCATCAAAGTGTCTGTTTGAAAGGCTTGGAGTGCACATACAGGTACTGAGCTTTTCATAAAGGGCACATTAAGGGGGCAAAGCTTAGTGAAGGTACAGCATAAAAGCAAATTTAGGTATTTATTATATATTCTTTCTTTGATTTGTTATCTGTATATTACTGTATTTATATATTTGTAGACAATTAGTATACATTATCTATAGAATGATGTAACTTCTCATGTAATGTTGTGAACTCATCACTTATATTCACGTGGTGCAATAATTTTTTATTTATTTATTTATTGCTGAATGAAAATTATTTTAGCTGCCTTTTTTTTAATTCCCAAATCCTCAGTCGTGATCTAATCCTGCTCTAGCAGAGCTCCCAGCCTGTTGGCCACAAGTCTGAGTGGCAGTTGTTGTAAAACTGTGTGACCTTGTGCATTGCTCCTTCCTTACCCCTTCTGCAGGAAGGTTCCGACCAGTTTGTGAGCTGCATGGTCCTGCTGGTGTGTAAAACACCAGCCTGGCATTATTTAGCAGGCTGAGCTCCCACTGGAGTTTAGTGGGAAAAGCATATTCCAAGTCGTGGGCAGTTGTGGCTGAGAGGTGGATGTGGCAGCTGCTCTGTCAGCAGGCAGGGCTGGCCTCAGCCCCTCAGTGCCTGGGCTCAGGCTGAGCATCAGTGTCTGCTCCTGCATTGCAGCAGCTGAGGCACTGCAGGACTCAGAGCTGGGTCTGAATTCTCCCAACACAGGTGCCAGTGGAGCAACAGGTGTAAGGAAAGGCTACCAGGTGATCACACTTGATATATCACCACTTTCTGGCTTTGCTGGAGGAATGGCTGCAGCTCCCTGGAGTCCAGGCAAGTGCCAGATGATCTCTGCTATTGCCAGGGCACAATTTCTAGTATAAAGGAAGAAAAATAATACTGCAGCCTTATTTGATTGTGATGGTGAGTGGATGGGGCTGGTGACAAAGGATTTGGTTGGTTGGTGACTTCCTTTCCTGCTGGAGATGCCACTTAGCATTGAGTTTGGGAAAGGAGGGAGTTCTTAACCAGTGGCTGAGTGCTCTGTGCAGGAGATGAAGCCCTGAGTTTGTGTCTGACCCTCTCCCAACCATGACATGCACAGGAGGAGCTGGGACAGATGGGCCCCAGTGCACGTTTGCAGAGCAGGTTTCAGAATGGGTTGTGCTGACAGCATTTCAGCAGGAGCAGCTCCAGACTCCTCTCTCTTTGGCAGCAGTGGCCTCTGGCTGCTGGCAGGCAGGGAACATGTTTGTCTGGGGGGATTCTTTGGGTTTGGCTCCCCTGCTCACTGTACATGACTGGGGGCACAGGGGGGCCTTACCCATGCTCACCACCCAGGCTCCAAACACCTGCAGCACTCCAGGGCCTCTCCCTGAGTGCCTGCGGGTCTGGGATGGGGAACAGCAACAGGAGTAGATAAGGAGAGGTGGGAGGGAAGCCTGGAACAGGCTCCAGGCTGTGCTGGTGTTTGTGGCCAGTGGAGGTGGCTGTCAGGGATCCAGAGGGCTCAGCTCTGCTCTGTGCAGAATTCCAGCGTGGTTTAGTCTAGACTAAACATTTTTGGATGCACTGAGTCCATCACTCTTGCTCAGACTCCCCTGCCAGGGACTAATTGGAGCTGATGATTGCCTGCCCATGAGACTTGTGAATTCCATTTGGAAGGTGCTTTTTTTTTGTTCTTTTCCTTTTTTCAAAAGCATTTTACAGGGTTTGGCAAGAGGCTATTTTTGGCTCAAAAATAACAAAAATATTTTCAGTGTAGATTTAGGCATAACTGTTAATATTCTCCAGATTCCTTCATTTAAGAACGATGCCAATTACTAACAAACAAAAATCCACCCCCTATCCAATTTAGCTAGCCAAATTTCCTTTCTACCCCTTTCTTTTCAGCCCATAAAAGCTGTTTCCTTCAGGCCCTGAAATGCAGAATGCATTCCTTCCTCCTGGTTTTGTAGGAAGTCCCTTACATGTTTCTCCCACCAAGTGTGCATGTCGTGGTGGGTTTTCAGAGCAGTCCCCCTCAGCCTCATGTCTGTGGCTGTGCAGTCAGTGGGATCAGTGCCAGGCTGAGTCTGGCACCTGGGAAATCCTGTTCTGCTCAGACAGCCGGGGCTTGGCTCCTTCAGTGCTTACAAACCAGGTTACCTGGATGGGCCTGGAGTGCTTTTGCCTCATTCTGAATTTCCAACATTTGTTCCTTGACAGTGAGGACAAAAGGAAGGTGATAAGAGTGTAATATAATCAACTGCAGGAATTACTGAAGATTTTCTTTCAGATTTTATGAGAAGTTTTGAAGCAGTTCCTCACCGCATGTTCAACCTAGTCAGTTGTAGGAAGAAACCTTAAGGGCAGATATTTTAATGGTGGCCAACCAAACAAGGGTTTTTTGGGGGAAGAGATATCAAAAGCCAATCATTGTTAAAATTAAAAGGATTTTTTACCCTCTTTTGTGTTTGTTTCCATAATGCTGTTTCAGAAACAAAGGCATTTTGTAAAAGCCAAGAAGTTCTTAATAATGCAGTTTTAAACAATGTACATTACCATATTTTTTTTTATCAAAACCAGATCCAGAAGTAGCTGTGAGGGATCTGCAGAGCTGGTGAGAAACAGAACCTTTGCTGAGGAAGGTGACTTGATCACAGGAAGGTGTTCAGGTGAGATGGAGTGTATGAGCATAAGGTGGGGACTGGGATGGGGATTGGGATCAGCATAAGGCTGTGACTGGGATGAGATGGAACATTGCTGCTTCTCAAGAAGTGGACCACCTGAAGTGGTCAGAGTTGGAGAGCTTGGAGTTCAAAGGTCTAACAATCACCCTTGCATGTGTTACTGGAGGAATCAGGTAGTGGTTGTTCTCTCGTTGTGTGCTGAATGAAGCTCAGGATTCCCGTGGCAGGCCTGGCTGGGCTCTCTGGCTGGATGGGAAGAGAGGCAGACTCCCAGGCACTCCTCCTGACTCCCTCGTGGATTCCTGGTTTCTGTGGTCAGGCCGTGCTGTGCTGAGTCAGTTCTGGCTCCTGTGCTGTGGGATGAAGCTCCCGACATCCTGCACTGCTCCTGTCGCAGCAGCAGCCCCGGGAATCGTGACATCAGCTCTCCTAGAGATCCTGCAGAGCCCCTGGGGCAGCCTGGCTCTGGCACAGCAGTCTGCTCCTGCAGGGCCATATTCCTGCTTGCTCCTGCCTTGTCTGTGCCCTCTGCTCCTTGGAAAGGCTCCCGAGGAAGTGGCACTGGCTGCCCCTGGCAGGATGGTGGGAATGCAGCTCCCTGCTGTTCCCCCTGGAGATGGGGGAATTGCTGCATGTGGGAGCAGTGAGGGGCAGGGATCAAGGCTCATTCCAGTGCCACACTGTCCCAGCAGTGCAGGTGACAGTGCAGGTAAAGGGGTTTGGGGATTGAATTTAGAGCCTAAGGCTGCTCTTTAAATCAAGCCTTTGCACACCCTTGTAGGAGCTGAGTGCCCTCCAATTCCATCAGCCAGGAGTGGGGATTGGGAACAGCACCAGGCACTGCAGGAGCTGCCAGCAGGGATTTCTCCAAGCCCCATCCATGCAGAGGCTCAGGCTGTGCTGCAGGCAGGGTGTGTTTCAGCAGCGTTTCAGCAGCAATGCCCTCCCTCTGCTGTGGGCTCAGCTCAGTCCTGCCCTGGCACAGGCACAGTGGCAAAGGCTGGGGAAAAGCCACGGTAAAATACATAATGCCAGGATGGGAAATACTTGGGTCTTGCATTGTTGTGAAAAGGAGGATATAAAGGACCTAAAACAATAACCCAGTGACCCATTTAATCTCAAACAGTAGAAACAATGAGACAAAAATGACAAATTAGTGTCACTCCATGAATCAGTGATTTTGTCTTGGTTTAGGCCAGCTCAGTGTCACAGCACATTTCTGATCCTAAGGAGAACTGGACTTAGGAGATGTGCAAAGGATTTTTCCTTAAAGAAACCTGGGATTAAAAGAAAAAGAAGCAATAAAAAGTACAAGAGGCCTTGGCACACAGTTTGGATTTACCTGGCCTGTAGCCAGCAGCCCTAGGTTTGATTTGTATCCCAGCAGGTCACTGCAGACCAGAGCATTTGTGCTAAAATTTGCTTACATTTGTTAGAAGGCAGCACAGGCAGAGAGAGTGTGAGCAGTTATCAGTTTTAATAAATTCCCCTACAAAAATTCCTCCCAAATGGCAAAAAGAGGGCATTTTGCATCATCATCGTAATAGCTCAAATGCATTGTAAAAGAATTAGTCCATTTATTACAAAAAGGGTTTAGTAATCAATCACTATAATTATTTTAACTAAGTCCATAAAGGCTAAACACTGTTCCTTGGCTCAGATGATGCAGGTGGTGAACAATCTTATAATCATTTTTTACCTCAGTGTAAGTCAGAGTGAGTAATCTCTTTTTTCTTTAACATGCTCAGCACATTGTTTATTGTTGTTTCTTGTTTTATCTCTGTCTTTAGTGTCAGAATTCCTTCCGAGTTTTGCCCTGATTTCCATAGGAGCAGATCAAACCTGCTGAACCCCAAGAGTGGTGTGAAGAAAGGGTGCCAGGCAGGCATTGGGCTCTGGGAACAGGAATCCTGGGGAGGAGCACGACCTCTCAGGGCATCATAAAGCCTTTCTTGGAACTGGTAAGCTGTCATTTTGAACTGCTGCTGATCTTGGCCCTGTCTGGGCTGCTCAGCTCCCCACAGGCTCTTCTTCATCCCCCCTGGCTGTGCCTTGATTCAATGCATGGACTCTGGAGGGAAACCTCAGCAAACCACCTCCTTGGCTGTATGTACAGCGTGGTGTTTTTCCAGCAACCCACTGCTGATAATGAACAGATAGCAGCAGCAGTGGAGCTCATTTTTTCAGGGCATTAGCCCAAATCTCGGGCTGCTGACAGCAGTACTGTGTGGCACAGGGAGGTGTTCCACCCCTCAGACTGGGAGGGAAATGGGTTGGTGCTCACAGCAATCAGGAGTCATTAACATACTAATAGAGAAATAATATTTGCCTGTCTCTATCCCTGGCTGGGTTCTGCTGCTCAGCCCACCCAGGCTCTGATTGCTCCAGCCCAGGCCCAGATTTGGTCCCAGAGCAGGGCCAAGGGGGCTGAGAGTGGCAAAATGAGTTAGAAAATCAAAACCCCAGTGCAACCCTGAAGAGGCTCCTGCTGTTCTGTGCTCCTGGGCTCAAACACTGAGGGAGAGGAGGGAAGCAGAGGGCAAACCTCGAGGTTACCTGCCTAGTGTGGGAAGGGTGAACAAATGGGATGCAGTGATGAGGTATAAAGTGATCACTGCTCCCTTTTTGGCTCTTTCCTCTTCTCCCAGGTGCTGAGAACAAAGGCAGCCCTGAGAGAGCGCAGGGGGCTTTGAACAGCTGCTGACTAAAGCTCTGTGGGCTGTGGAGGAGCTGAGCTCAGCAGGGTGTGAGGAAGGGAAGTGCTGAGGTTGGGTTTCCCTGCATGTCTGGGTGCTGAGTGGCCATGGCTGTGCCGTGGCTGTGGGGAATGTCTCAGGGACCTGTGTGGTGTCTGGGCCAAGGGGGTGCTGCCTTTGCTCCTTTGCAGCAGCAGAGGAGCAGGGAATCAGCTCTGGGAGCCAGCTTGGCCACTGCTGTGTTCATCAGGGATACAGATTGGTGAATACCACTGACATTGTGCTAATGGTGGGATGGGAGTTCCTGTGTGGGGTGTGGGAGGGTTTTTGCAGAGGCACAGGGATAAGTTCCCTTGGGACACAAGTCCCTTTCCGTGTTATGGTGCAGAATGCTGATGTCACCTGTGGCACAGCAGGGGCCTGTTCATCTTCCCCGTTCCTTCCTCAGCCATGGCAAAGGGAGGCAGCTGTTGGCATCCCCCTGGGCTCTGTGCACAGGGATGGCTGTGCCCTCACCCCCCACAAACAGCCTTGTTGTGCTTTGTGCCTGTCCTGGGGGAAGAACAAACTGCTGGGGCTGTCACTGATTGTTGGGACTTGATGGGAGGGGACAGGTGGGGTCAGGGAAGGATGACTCTCCTTTTGGATGACTGACCTCAGAGACAAAGGCATTGCTGGCACCAGAAAGGGAATCAGTGACTGGCTGGTGCAGAGGAAGGGGCAGGAGCTCCAAGCTGCCTCAGCAGCTCTGCCCCACCTCAGTCTCCAGCACAATGGGGATTGACTGGGCTGTCTGCCATGGGAACACTCCCTTGACAATGCCTGGGGGGCAAAATGGACTCAGAGGATGTGGAGAAGGCCAGTGGGGCTGGAAAAACCAGAACTTAGTGAAGTCTGCTGGACTGAGGCCATGGGATGGACCTGCAGTGTGTGGCAGGTGTGAATTTTGCGTTCAGTGGGCTCTTGCACTGGGTAAATGGCAGCTGAACACAAGCTAAGATGTGTCCAAGAGCACACCTCCTCCAGTGTAATGAGAGTGAGGAAACTCCACTAGTCCCATCCATAGTCCAGCCTTCCAGGAGTGTGACATTGCCCCAAGGACACCCTGGGAGAAGTATCCCGTGTTTCAGAGGCTTCCTCATGGTACAGGAGCACCCAAGTTGGTTCTGCCATCCCTTTTTTCTTTCAGTGTGGAGTTGCTGAGATAATATCTGTGTTCAAGGGAAATGAAGTCAGAGTTAAGAAAATCCCAGCCCTAGGGGCTGTTCAGACATTTGAATGTATTCACTTTTATATCACTTCAGCAGGAGAACTTTGGGAAATACCAGCTGTCTGTCTCTTTATTTTGTGTTTCTATGGACTCCTCATTTTGCATTAAGGTTCTTCCTCTCTAAGGAAGTATCTCAGCCTTTTTCATATTTCGCCCTCTGCTTTGCTACTTCTGTTCCCCTTGCCATTCCCTGCTTGCACTCCCTTCCTGGGGAAGGGAAGTAGGAAAATTCAGGTGTTCATACCAGAATGATTTTCAGTGCTGTAGTTTCAGCTCTGAAATTTGCAGCTTTGCTTTGCTTTCCTTCACTGATGGAATCTCCTGAGTGAGAGCAGTTGGAGGGGGTTTCCATGCAGGTCACAGGGTAAGCAATTACTCTTAATACATCCAGAATAAACTCCACAGTTGTATCATTTCAGCACAGCTCCCTGTCATTCCAGTAGGAACATCCAGCTGAAATGGATGATGCTTTGCCAGGATGTGCAAGGAATCTTCCTTAGGACAAACTTCTCCTTCTTTGTCTGGAGTTGTTCCCTTTTCTTTGTATGAGTACAGGGTTTTCAGCTTGTTGTTTGAACTCATTTTGTTCTGAAGATCAGGAAGATTTCTGTAAGGAGTGTTGATTTAAAATCCTTTAACATGTAAGACACAGGTCCAGCTTGAGCCTCACTGAAAGAACCTTGCCAAAACTAGAAAGCCTTTGGAGGCCTATTAGAGTGAATTATCCTAATTAGAAGCATGAATTCTGTCTAACAGCTCAAACTGCTCCAGTGGATCTGGATTTTTTCCCCAAACCTGCCAAAATGTAAGGACCAATGTCTATGTGGCTTCCCCAGGCCTCGGAACCAGGACAGAGAGCAGCCCAGTGCTGTCCCTGCCAGGTGTGGGTTCAGTGTCATTTAAACACAATGTCTGAGGAGCAGCACAAACTGCTTTGCCTTTGCTGAGCATGTGCAGTGTGAGAGTTCTGTACAGAAGAATTCTCATTACTGTGCTTACAGAAAGGACCTACTTATCTCCCTGTAATGAGTTTATACAGTGAGCAGCAGGAATTAAAGCTCATCCATTGGGCTCTGCTGTGAACCAGTTAGGAGGATGGAATACATGGAAATGAAGGTCCAAAGCAGTTGGAATTGTCATTTTGGATGTGGTCTCCCACTGCTCCTGGCCCAAGGTCTGAGGTAAGTGTTCCCAAAGAAAATAGGCACTGTGTGTGAAGTATCTCTACATTGTCTGCTTTAATTACAAAAGCATCAAGGAGTGTTTCCTTCCCTGCAGAATTGCCTGGCTTTATGCTGCCAGGTGTGGCCATGAGTCCCAGAGCTGCAGATGGTTCTAGCCCCTTCCTGCATCCTGCTCAGACCTTGTTCCTCTGAGGCCCTTTGCTCTTGCTTCCCTCTCAGAATTACAAGGGCTTGTCACAATGTAGACAGTCTCCAGGTCTCACTCAGTGTTTCTGACACTGATAAGCAGTTGGCAAAGGTGCTGTGCTCCTGGCAGTGGGCTTGGAACTGCCTGGAATGGTGCCTGGAACCCTGTCCCTGGCCACATGTGTCAGTCCAGCTGTGACCCTGAGACCTGGGAGGAGCTGGATGGAACAGCTGAAAAGGTAACCAGTCCTTTTGAAACCAGGCACCCACTTGCAGGTTCCAGTGTCTTTCCATGTAGGATTGCTGGGTAGAGCAAATTGGCAATTCCAGATTTGGCATAGAAGCCTCATTGCTTCCTTTCCTTCTTTCTTGCTGCCTCTTTGTGTTTTCTCTTGGGCAGCAATTTGCAAAGTGCCCATCTTAGAACTCATTTTCACCTCTGAGTGCTTGGAGTCTGCAGGGAACATCCAGCTCTTCCCAAGGCATGAGTTGCTGTGGGTTTTCTCCTGTGTTCCACCCATGCCAGCTGAGAATATTTGGGTGCTTGATCCTTCAGAAGACAACAATACTGGCAGCTATTTAAACTTTTAGTGCTTAGCCACACGTTGTGTTTGAATCTGGGACCAGGTAGGAGCCCTTTTGGGTGGATACTCCCTGAGTTACATTTCTTTGGGTGTACAATTTTGACTAATAACCAATTATTCCTGCCCAGGAGCTGTGCTATGGTAAGTTATGATCTTTGTACCTCTGCAGCAAAATGTGTCTGTTGCATTTTCTGTAAAACTGTTTTATACAGGAGTCATGTGTTTATTAAGCCATAAGGAGTTAATGGAGTGTTAAGTTATATGTGTGCACATGAGCTCCCAGGGACTGCTCTCCTAAAAAGGAAAAAAGGAACTGGGACTGGCAAACCAGACAGAGGAGTGACATTTGGGATGCTCTGCAAACTGCCTGGCACTGAAGGACACTGAAATTCTTGGGCACCTTTAATTCCATTTTCTTTGTTTTTGTGTCTTTTCCCTTTAAATTCTGCAGGGCTGTCTCATGTCCTGTGTGTTCATACAGTACCTTGCACAGCAGAGGCCCCATCTGGGCTCACAGCTGTCACCACAGTGCTGATTTGGAGGATGAAGAACCACCTCTTACCTTCCTCAGGTGAGGGTAGATGTCATTTCAAGTATCTTTGAGATGCTGAAGTAGATTTCTCATGAGGATGAGCTGACTTTCTCTCTTGTGCTCTGTGTGTTTGCTCTCCTTAGAACACATAACTCACAGGTTACAGCACCCAGTGACATTTTTTCAAGCTGATTTTGCTGTTCAACAGTTTGTGTCTTTGCTCTGCAGCTCGAGGAGAGGCCATGAAGTGAGCCTAGGGCATCCTTTGGGCCAAGAGGTTCCAAGCCCTGCCAGGCAGGAGAGGTGGATTGCAGAGGGATGGCTCTGTGGGGCAGCTGGCAGGGCTGCAGTGGGTGAGAGGCTCGGTGTGTCCCTCAGCCAGGCAGACACTGGGGTTGTGCACTCTGTGGGTGGGGAGCACAGCAGCAGCACTCAGCCTGGGGACACTCTGGGTGCTGGGCAGAGTAAGGAGAGAGGGAGTTCCTGCCTTGGGGCTGCAGCAGTGAGGAGGGAGCCAGCCCTCACTGACAGGAGTAACCCGAGGGACAAGATTTTCAACACTTGGGCAAGAGATTTCTTTGTCCTCTCTTGGCTTCTTCCTGTCTTGGCCAACTCTGCCTGCCTAATTCCCCACTAATCCCTGGCAGCACTGCTGCTGTGCTGGCACTGTCCCAGCCTGTCTGTGCTGTGTGTGCCCTGCTGAGGGAGAGCCTGCACAGCCCCAGCGTGCAGAGGGGGCTGCAGCACCTCCCCACTGGGAATCAGGTACTTGGAATCATCTTTATGTGGGGAGAAAGAATATTGCCTCATAACGGTAGGCTCTGACTCGCTGCTAATTTCTTTAAACCAGTATCAGCCCTGTATCTTTCTGTGTTCATTTAGATGGGAAAGGCTGAATCTTTAACAAGCAGGGCCTGCTGAGGCTCCCTCAGTCACGGCCGTCAGTTACTGTGCAAAAAACTCTGTTTTCAGCTCAGGATTTTCACATCAGTCTTGGCACCAAATGTCTTCTGGTAAATCTCATTTCAGCTCGGCCTGCACCCAGCCCTGGGGTCAGAGGTGGAGGATTGTGCTGGGTACAGGTGCACAAACAGCCAGCCAGCCTTGCTCCCAGGTGATGAAACCCAATTTCCTGGGAAGGTGGCTGGACAGTTCCTGAGAACTTCAGGCAGTGCAATATTGCAGTGTGTCCCTTCTGCACAGGCAGGCTTAGGTTTCATTTCTGTTTCAACTCCTCCTTGCTGGACTGCAAGCCACAATGAGGATTTCATTCCAAGGGAAGATTTTATACCAGTATTGAAACTGAACAAGATATCCAAGCCTGGATATTTTGAAGCCTCGATTTTATTAGGAAATCCTTAGTTACATGATTTAAAATCAGTAAGATGGGTAATTTTTCCCTATTTTTGCTCCTAGGCTAATTCCTAGGAATAGAAAAGGAAACAGAGTTGTTAGTAATAGACATCTTTAAGGCATTTTATCTTTAAAGCAGCATCTTTTAAAATGGTTAACAGTTAAATCGTTACTTTTTCTCATTTCCTGCTTTTACACTTTGAATTCAAATGATTTGTACACAAATCCCCTGGCAAAGCACTCAGGAAGCTAAAAAAATAAGAGCCGTTATTTGGGGTTATAGATATTTCCTGTTCTTCCCATGCTTAAGTGTTTTACTGTAGCACAGGACTTAATAGATTCCTCAGGAAATGTTCTGGCAAGTGTTTCAGGGGTAATCTGGTTTATCTACATCCCACTGAGCACTTTGGGCATTGAATGCAGGGTCAGTGTCCAACATGGCCCTGTGCAGTCAACCCCAAACCTTTCAAGTTTGCATTGAGGAACTCTTTCTGTGCATGTGATGGCATTGCTTCCAGCAGTGCTGCAGTGATGTCCTGGGAGAGGTCATTTGTGGATTTGCTTGGTCTCTTTGCAAGGACTTCTCTCCCTGTGAGGCTGATGTTGCAGCTTTGCCTTTAGGCCACTTGGACAGTCCTCCCCTTCATCTTACCCTTAGATGGCAGAAGTTGCAGGAACAAAGTGTCCTTAACCTTTTGCTAAAACTGGGCAGCAAACCCAAGCTATTAAGGAAGCACTTTTGTAGGCCATAAAAGAAGTCTGCTTTCTGTAGTAAATTAGCAAAAATATAAATTCTCTGCACTTTTCCATCATTGTTTCAATTTCATCCATTTCCAAGATGCCTTAGTCGCTTGTGTGTTGGTTTCTGATCAATGGTGGCATTTGTGAAGATGAAGAACTTGAAAATTCAGCCTGTAGTGAGACATCTTGCCTCCCTTTTTTCTTAGATAAATCTGTGAAGTGGCTGAGTGAGAGGACAGACCTTTCTCCACTTTTAGACTTTAATGTTGGCAACTGTGCATGGAAAGAGGTTACTTGGAATGCCCCTAATGGGAGAGAGAGCCTTTCCCCATGCAAAGTAATGTCCCTTGCGTTGTGTCCTCATGGGCAGGGAAGGTGCTTAGTTTAGAAGGAGATTCTTTTAAACAAGGAGTGAAAGGCTGCTCAGCTTATCAGCCAGGCTGAGCTGGCCAAGGGGCCTTGCTGAGGAGTTTCACACCAGCAGAGGGGCTTCCAGAGGTCTTAGCCTGGGCTCTGTCTGTGTTAACTGGCTTACAAAGCCTTCTTTCCTACCAGACTTGTTTTCACTGTGTGCCTCTTCCTTTGGTTTCTTCCAGCTACAACAATATCCTTTAGTAATCTGTATTTTAGGCTGGAGAGTTATCCCTTGGGTGTGCTGACCCTTGGCTGAGGTCAGGTGGCAATCCAGTGTTTGCCAAGGAACTGCACCAGCTTGTGCCAGCTGAGGGGCTCTACTTCTTCCCTCTCACTGGATAAAACCAGGAGTGCTTTGGTGTAGGTGGGGTGGCATTCCTGTAAATAACTGTGTGGGTATTTGGGAGAGGAGTCTGGACTGAGGGCCGTGCTGTGAATGACACGAGGTGGGCAGTGCCAGCCCAGGCCAGGGCACAGGGATGGGAAAACACGAGGGGGAAGGGCTGGGGGTGATCTTAGAGCCTAAATCAAAGTGTGGATGAAGCACTGCTGTGCTGCCAGCACTTGGAGGCCACCAGGAGGGTGAGAGAGAGCTGGGCAGGGGCACAGCCTCTGCCTCTGGGCTCACCTTTGCCTCCAGTGACTCCCCCCAAAGGCACCTCTGATCCTCCAGCTGGTTTGGAGCCTGGTTTGGACAAACAGACCAATATTCCATTGCACAAATGTGATTGTCAGTGCAGGGTATTTTGGGGTGGGTTTGGAGCTGGTTTCTCTTTTCCCCAGTGCTCAGGGCTCTCTCTGAGCCCTTCAGGTGTGTTTCCCACTGGGTTTGCCTCCCATACTTGAGGCACACTGAGGTGTTGTGTACAGTTGTGTGTCAAATATAGCAAGTGCCCTGGGAAGGCAGAGCAGAGCAGCCACTCAGTCACCTCACACATGCAGCACTGGGCAGTAAATGAAGGGCCTCAGGAGCAGCAGGGCTGGCATTCCTGACCTCTGGCAGGCACCCCTCCCATGGGGGCATCTGAAGGAGTTCCTCTTGGTTTCTTTCCACTCTGCCCCTTATCAGAGGGCACAGCTCACTGCTGGCACAGGTGGCCCAGGAAGGGAACTTTCAGTCATCCAGAGCTCAGGAGTCAGAGCCAGAGTTCAAAGTAGGAAAGCTTTCCTATCAACTTGGTCCAGTGCTTGAAAACCCTTTAACTGACCTGAGCTGATGAGTGGTTTTGCTCTTTAAATCATGGGGAATACAGAGCTTTACAGAGTTGTAAAGGAAAAGAGATAAAATTATGTGCTTTTTATTATACTTGTCTTTAAGGCTTTAGAGTCAGTAAAACCTGCACAGGACAAGGATTTAATGTCCTGCAGAAGGTAAAAGTGGTGTTACCAGAACATGCTGCTGCCAGCCCAAAGGGGTTAAAAAGCCACCTAAAAGTTACTGAGAATGACCAAAAAGTACTGAGATTTCAGTCACAGCTTAGGGTTCTATGTGATTACCTCTTAGGCTTTCCACTGAAGGTTTTAAAGAAAAGGTTTAAATACCCAAGTGGTGACACATGAACCTAACATTCAGAAAGCCTTTGGGTTTTTATGGAGCACAATGGGAAGGCTGTGCCTGTATTTCTTGTAGGGCAATTAGAAACACCATGTCCTGTGGCACTCTGACACTGGAAGAATGAGGCTGAAGGGCTCAGCTCTTGGCTGCTGGATGCTGCTCAGTGGTTTGTGCCAGCAGGAAGTGCGGGGCATCCCCCATGGCCAGGGCTGGCAGAGGGAAGGAGTGTCTCTGTTGGAACCTGCAGGCAGTGGGCTGGGAGCTGGCACTCACTTGGCCCAGGGTTTGCATTCCCTCTCTCTGCTGGGCTCACTTCAGGTTCCAGGGCAGTGTAGAATGAAGCCTGTGCACAGACTGGGATCAAGTGTCTCCTCCACAAAGCAGCAAGGCAGCCAAAAGCAACTGAGGAGACTGGGAGAGCATCATGTGTCATGCTGCATGGCACTCCAGGAGAATCCTTACATGAGAGCTTCTGTATTTTCTTTTACTCTGAGTAGTGATGCTCTAAGCCCTTTCTTCCTGAGATGAAAACTTTTCTTTCAGATGCAGTTCTTTTCTAGTAAGAATCCAACAATAATAATAATTCTAATTATTTGGGTATTTCCCTGAAGGACATGGTACTGTTTCTCAGGCTCTGACAAGAGATAACCAGGTGAGCAATGCTGACAGGGAGTGAAGCAAACAGCTTTTGCAGTTACTGATATTGTAAATTTGGCTTGAATTTCCTCAGAAGATGAACTTCCCAGTTGGAGCTGAATGCCACACTTGTGCTTTGGACCTCCTGTAACTTGTCCTGAAGTCAGAACCTGCTGCACAGCGTGGGAGCCTGAGGGGAAGCTGCACAAAGACCCTGGGAAGGTTAAGATTCCAAACTCAAGTTGGAACTGTAAGGTAAGGAATATACTTTTAATTCCTTCCTTCCAGTCCAGTAAAAGCAGCAGAATGCTTGGGCTGTTCCTGTTCCTGCCCAGCTGCTGAATTCCTTGGCTGAGCTCAGCTGGATCCGTGGAATCCACGCAGGTATCAGAGCTCCAGCAAAGGACTCGGGGTGTGTGACTGCACAAGAAAAGGGAAAATGGCATTACTGGTTGGACTTTGCCACATATACCATGGTTGCCTTTGGGAAACACAGATGGAAAGAGGAGAGGTGGAAATCCCTTAATTGTGCTGGGTTTGATGGTGTGGTGTCCTTTTAGAAATTCTAGCATAAGGAAACCTGAGTGTTTTCTTAGTCTTCAGATGCTGTGCCATTTTAAATTGTTTTCACAGTGAAGTGTGGGGTGTTCCTGGCACAGACCACACTGTAGGCACCTCCTGGGACCAGGGGCCACTAAAACTGAGTGTTCCACTCTGGATAAAGGTGTGCACACCAAATAAATTGATAAACATTTGTATTTTTAAAGCATTTCTCCATATAGTCATCACACAAAAGTGAAAGTGCACTTCCAGATCCCCAAAAGAGAGGGGAAATAGGAGACAGATCACCAACACTGCAGTGAGGAATTGCAGTAGGAAAAAAGCTTAGCTTTTAAAACTCATGTTAACCCTTTCTCCTTGTACCAACATGGTTTGCATATCTGCTTGTCTGTTGTGTTTCATGTCAGAAACACACTGAGCCTGACTGACCAATGCAGAGTCTCTGCTGATACACATTCATGGACACCCTTACCTACCTGTAACTACACCACTGACCTGAGGGAGTGAAATTTCAGGTATAGGTTGTCACAAACAGGCTGGGAGGTAAATGAAATCCTAAAATAATACCCTATGTAGTGTTAGAATCACAGAATCCCAGAGTATTCTGAGTTGGAAGGGACCCACAAGGGTCATCGAGTCCAGTTCTTAAGTCAGTGGCCCACACAGGGGTTTGAACCCATGACCTTGGCATTATTACAACCAAGTTTGAACCAACTGAGCTAATAATCCTTTTTTAAGTTTAGATCAGAATATCTGGCCATCCCAAGCTGTCCTGGGGGTGTCTGGAGTTGCAGCCCCTGTGCCATAGCACAGCTCTGGAGAATGGCAAGGTGGTGACAGACTGTCACACCCTTCAGCTGGAGCTGCCAGAGCAGCCTCCTTTAACTTCATATTTATTTATATTTATTTTTATGTACTTGAAGCCAAACGTGTACATCCATGTTGTGGTCCCTTCAGCCCGAGGTCTGCCTTTCCCTCCCTCCTCTTTGGTGCCTGGGATTGGAAGTTCCTGCTGCTTCTCTTCTGTTAAAAGCTGCCTAGAAGTTGAGCAAAAACATCCCTGTGGTAGTTTCCCCTCTTGAACAGCATCCAAGGTATTGTTTCCTCTTGTCTTCCTTTTCCCAGGAACAGCAAGCAGCCCTGGTGAATGGCTTGCTCCCCGAGGTTATTGTGCAGGTCAGGAGGTTAGCTCACTTTTGTCTCTCTCCCCAACTGCTGCTGCAGAAACGCTCTGTGTGTTCTGCTGATTGTAAAGGCTGGTAAGAAAGAGGAGCCCAAGCCATCCATTAATCCCTCAGCCAAGTCCTATTGAGGCAGCTGCAGTGAAAGCTCTCCCGTGCTGCCCTGGAAATAACCCCGGCTGTGACGTGGGCAGGTGACCCTGGGCAAGGTCAGACACTCACTGCTCATGTTCTTTTAAGCTGCTGGTTTTTAAGCAGTGTTTTAAACAGCCTCGTGGATCTGCTGAGCTCTTAAAGCAGCTGGAGCCTCCTGGAGAGAGAACAGAGCTGGGGAGTGGGGAGAGGCAGGGGTTTGTCTGCTGAGCATTGCTGCCTTCTCCCCTCCAGTCACTGCTGTTTGGGCTGCAATATTTCATGGCCATGACCCCATGTGAGAGCAGCAAGTGGTATCAGGATTTTAACCTAAGCTGCTTTGCACAGACAAAGCACCTGTTTTAATTCCTTCTGGAAATGGAAGTGATTTGGAAACGTCCCAGCAAACTGGAGTCCAAGTGGTAATTGTTGCCTGCCTGTCTGCTTTCCCAGGAAGGGTCTGTGTGCACAGCTCCTGCATGGGACCTTCAGCAGGGCTGAGAGAGCTGGGGGTGTCTGCCCTGGCACCCTGCAGTGCCAAGATGTGTTAATGGAAACACAGTGGCATCCACTGTTTGCCTCTTTTCTCCACAGACACAGATACCACACAATGCCAAGCTGATGTGCAGGGCTGTGGCTGGGGGGGCTGCAGCTTGCCCTGCTCCTGCCCAGTGTGCCCTCGAGCTGTGGACACCTTCCAGGGCCAGTGTGATCCTCTGGGGTCCAACTGCAGGCCCTGGCAAACAGCTCAGTTGGTTAAAACTTGGTTGTAATAATGCCAAGGTCATGGGTTCAATCCCCTGTGTGGGTCATTGACTTAAGAGTTGGACTCGATGATCCTTGGGGGTCCCTCCAGCTCAGAACAGTCTGGGATTCTGTGATCTACCACAGGGCCTGCTGGCAGCCTCCTCCAGCTGCTGGGTTCGTTCCTGTGCCGTGGGATGGCCTTTGGTAATGGAATCCAGGAAAGTGATGTGATAAAACCCACTGACATGATGGATTTGAAGGATTTTGTGAGGTAACCAGGGAACATCCTAACCCTTTGAGCAGGGAGCTTTGAACTGCAGCTGAATCAGTCACTCCTCTTGTCTTGCTTAGGGAACTGACTTTTGACAGAACATTACTCATTTTTACTTTTCATTTCTGTGGTGCAGCTTTTGCATTTCTGGGTTCAGGGAGTCCCATCAGGAGAGTTGATTTCCATTATGTTTGAGAGGTAAGGGAGTGTTGAAGCGTGCACCCTCCCTCTGGAGACTTGCTTTGTGTGAATCAGGGACAGAAATGGAATCATGGAAATCATTGAAAAGTCATCCCCCTCCCCAGAAATTTCTCTGAGTATGTGACTAAAACCAAAGCCCTTGTTAAGTTACCAAGGAGTGGTGTGGAGCTGGTGAAGCCAGTGGGAGGTGGGCACAGAATTGCAGAATTGTTTAATGCAGAGAAGACCTTCAAGATCATCAAGCCCAGCTGTTAACCTAGACATGAGACAGGGTTATTATTTCTGCTGAGGATTCAGGGTGCTTTGGTTTGCATTTTATTTGGCACACATCTTTTCAAAACTCACCACCTTAGAATAGTAATCATTTTATGGCATGTACCTATTCCACAAAATTCACAAGCACTGCCTCTCTCCATTCCTCTTCATTTTTCACAATGTATTTTACAACTGCAATTTTCATGTCTCACATTTTTTCTCTCCGCTTTCCTGTGGTTAAATCTTGACCATAAATCTTAGGCTGCTTTGTTAGAACTAATGGCTGCACTATATTTCTTCATGTAACAATCTGCTAGATTAGCAGTGGCTTTAAAACAATTAACTCTGGCTGTGTGGTTTAATATCCCCAGTTTTAATGCACCACAAAGGAGAAACTGGAGGATTGTCATTTCTGGAGTGTTTGTGTTTCACGTGCAGTCCAGGGATCCTTGCCTGGCACCTTGGCACTGGGAGCCCCTCCTTACACAGATAATGCCCAGAGAAGCTCCCTGTACATATTGCTCCTAGTTGTGATAGTTGAGTTCTCAAGGGGCTTGGCTCACAACGTTAATATCTGGAGCCTGTATTAAGTAGCATTGCAAGAACTGCTCAGTAACTTCTCTTGGCTCCACAGAGGGAATACTCTTCTTTAAACCTCTGTTTGAGTTCTTGCTCTAGTTAAACCTGACTTAGAGCCTGGTTTGTGTGTGAGGATGTGAGCCCTCCTGGAGCTGTGTTCCAGCTCAGGTAATGCCACGTTTGACTCCCCAGAGTATTATCCCTGCCAAGTCCTGCTGCAGCTTTCCTGCTCCAGCCCTTGGCCCTGTGCAAAGCCTTCCACACTGCAGAGCCTCTTTGCTTCAGGGCCCAGCCTCAGGTTCAGAAAATATTTGTGGCTCTCAGTCTCGTGCCTCAGCCAAAGCTGCACAGATGCAGAAAGCCTGAGGGGTTTGGAGGGATTTTAGAATTGCAAATCCTTGACAGATTTAACAGATATATATATATATGTACATACATATGTAAACACATATATGCATATGTATGTATATCAGACTTGCAATACACACAAGGAATCTATGATGTCTTTGATAATATTGTGGCCAGACTGGGCTGTTGGAGATGAGAAAGGGCTTTATTGGAACTTTCAAATACTGTGTCAATTTATGTGTGTTACAGGTGTGGCACTTGGTCTTGTTTCTTATTTGAAATAAGGAGACATTTAATTTTAACACCTTATTTTTGCTCTCTTAAACTCTGTCAAGCCTTTGACAGACCACGAAACGGAGTATCTGCCCTGGCCTCCAGCCCTATGTGTTGTGTGTCTTGGGTTCTTTGACACTGACACACTTTTTAAGGCAGTTTGGGAAAGTTTAACGACCTGGGAGGTACCAGACACAACACTGGACTGCAAGGCTGTTTTTAAGAGCTTGCCTAGAGGTGAGGAGTTTGGATCCCTGGTGTGTGGAAGGTGTTCCTGCCATGCCAGAGGAGGTTTGAGGTGTGTGCCAAGGCAAGGCAAGGCAGTGCCTCTGTGATTCCATGGCTGGCCCCTGTAGCTGGCCTGCAGGAACACCTGAGGCCATGTGTCCCCTCAGCTCTGTCTCACTGGGGACATCAGCCTTGTGTTCAGGATGGAACCATGTGCAGTTCCTCAGGTCTGAGGGAAATCCAAGGTGGGAGAGCTGCACAGTGAGTGAGTGAGTTCCCTTCCAGTGCAGAATGTGGAGCTGCCAGGTTAGAGCCCCCTCAGCCTTTCCCACTCCGGGGTGCCGAGTGTGGCTGGCTGCTCTGTGCCCAATGCACAGGGATGAGCCTGCACTTGCAATAACAGAGGCATTCCCCCTCGCTCAGAAACATTCCTTTTGTTTTGGGGCTTTGGGAGAGAGCATTGTGCAGTTCAGGACCTGTATCCTCTGAAACAGCAGGGCTGCTGTGGTTGGAATATCCAAGGGATCTCCTGAAAATCGAGGCTGGAGCTCTCCTCCTCTTTAAATGCTGCTGGGAGGCAACTCGCCTCTAGTAGAGGAGTATTTCCTTTTTCATGTAGGTAGGATGGGTTTTGGTGGGCAGGTCAACCTAAACCTCAGGCTGTCACTGGTCCTCTGGGAACATTTGAGCAGCAGCTGTTTGTGCTACATGAGGCCATCAGGCCAATTTGGGTTGGTCATGGTGTCTCACAGGAGTGGTTATGCAGGAGGCACACCAGAATGGTTTTTAACTGGGTTTCAAATGGGGATCTGCATGATTGTAACACTGGCTAATTGTGCCCCTGACCAAATTCAGTCCTTGCTTTGAATACTGTTGGGTGTCTGGCTCCTCAAAGGTGTTTGCAAGGTCTTGTTCCCCCTTTGGGGTGGCGCAGTGGTGTCTGTTACTGACTGGTTGGCACAGTCTCAACTGTGTGACACCTTCTAGGCAAAGAGAAGGGACCAAGAATGCACAGAGTGCCTTGGTGAGGATTTCTGCCTGTGCAAGACCCTGTGTGAGAGGGCTTTGGGTTCTGCCCAGGCTGGGCATCACTGCCTTTTGTGTTGTGTGCTGAGCTCCTGGGTGGTGAGGAGTCAAATCACTTTATGGTCAGAGTCTGGTCCAGTGGGACCTGTGGGAACTGTTGTCACAGGACATGGGGTGATGGTTTAAACTGAAGGAGTGTCAATTGAGGTTAGATAGAAGGGAGGTTTTTATTAGGAGAGTGATGAGGCCCTGGCACAGGGTGCCCAGAGAAGCTGTGGCTGCCCCATCCCTGGAAGTGTCCAAGGCAAGGTTGGACAGGGCTTGGAGCAACCTGGGATAGTGGAAGGTGCCCCTACCCATGGCAGGGGGTTGGAACGAGAGAAACTTTAAGGTTCTTTCCAACCCAAACTTAAGACTCACTTGGTTTCGCTGCACTGCCTTGGGTTGATGGGAAATACAGAACTTGGGGCTGTGGTGCCAGGCTGGGAGGCTGCTCTGGGAGCCCGTGCCGGGGTGTGATGGCAGCATCCCTGTGCGGGCAGCGCGGGATGGGTGAGTGGAAGGGAAAGGCGTTTGCTGGTGGCTTTCAGGCACACGCAGGAAGGACGGGGAGCGCGGCGGGAGGATGTCTCGGTGATTGTGTGTGCGCGGGGCCGGGCGGGTTCCCCGGCGGTCCCTGACGTGGAGCGCGGGCCGGGCCGGGCCGGGCGGAGGCGGAGCCGCCGCGGGTTTATCAGCGCAGCAACAGGCGGTG
>VWZD01002620.1:14406-35593 GCA_013396695.1 Sakesphorus luctuosus
TTCCTCTGTGGATTAAAAAACCTGAAACAATTAAAATTCTGTAATTTATTTCAATTACTTTGTGTACCAAGATTAATTAATTACTGTTGCCTTGCACCTTTTCAATAGCTAATAACATGGAATTCGTAATAGTTACTTGTATCCTTTGTGAAAGTTATTTGGGAGATATAAAATTCTGGCCTTTTTCCAATTTCTTAATAAGTGTACCCTAGTATTTCTTTCATACAATGGGTTTTTACATTAAATAATCCACAACACTATGCTCCTGTATGAGTTATCAGCAGAGGAGGTAGAGACTGGAACCTCTAAATCTTATATATTGTCATAGTAAGTTAATCAATCTCAAGTGTGTTGCATGGTAAATGAAGTGTTACTTGAATAATTCCCAGGGAAAGCCACATTTTGATTGTTGACTTGTGCTGACCATAATGTTATTAGCTGAGTTGCTGTCTAGCGAAATTCATTAGTCATCAGAATAGTCATGAAAAAATGGGATGAAAATAAGGAAATATATATATACTGGCTATTTATTCCCTAACTCTGCCTTCCCTTTCTTCCCTCCAGTGTTCACAAGTATTAGGTCTCTGTTATTTTTTCTGTTAGTTAACCATAATTTTTTTCTGTTCCTTAATGCATAACAGTTTCTTGTACTGTTCTAGTTTCTGCTTATGAAACTTTAACCTCTCCTCTGGTAGTGTTTGTCCATGAACAATACCTCTAAATGATAAATGCAAAGGAACAAAAAAATAATTCCATTGTGTTGTTCTAGGGTTAAATCAATGAGTAGAGATGTAACAGAGAAGCCACAGTAAAAGTGGTGAGTTGGGGAGAGAATATTAATTTGGCTACAAAAACACTAAAAACTTGGTGTGATCCATAAACTGAAAGAATAAATGATACAATTAATCCATCACAGCATCACTAAAGAAAAATAACAAGAACAAAAACCCCAAAGAGTGCAGTAAAGTAAATATCATATGCTTGAGAAGACCAAAATACTACATTCACAGAGACAATTACATTCTTTCCCCTGGAACAAAACTACTCCCTCCAGAAAAATACCAATTGGCTTAACAACATGCCTTGAAGGTCTCATAAAAAAGTCCTCAGAGTTTCATAAAATGTAATTTAAAATATGTTTAAAATTGATTTATTGCTTTTGTCATGACTCTGGTAAGGTACCTCAGCTGCTATTTCATAGAAGAGAAAGGGATAAACTTGTGACAGAGGTACACTTTATGAAATCCCCTATGCAGCTTCTGACAGGTGTCTTTGCTAGGACTAGGGAGGTTTTATAACCAGCATGTTCTTTCTAAAAGGTCAAAAATACCATTTTTCTAACAGTTACTCTCTGATTTTTGGGAAAGAGAAGATGTGTAATTTAATACCTAACTTACACTTGTAGAGTGGACACATATTTGATGCCAAAAGGATTGTGTCCATTTCACACTTAGCTTTGGTTGTTCAGCTTTTTTATTCGCCGTGCTCTGCCTAAAATAGTTTCCTACATGCTGGTTTTCAGTGAAGGGCAGTCTTACTCAAAGAAGTCTGTTGGTGGAACAATATGCAGCTACTGAAAGAAACATGCAGAATAGATGACCACACCTAAATGCTGTCCAGACAGTCTTGTCTTTTCCCCTACCAGTCTCATCTTTTCCCCTACCAGTCTCATATGTGAGGCAATGATAGGGAGAATCTTGTGCAAATTAAATATTAAAATTGTTGTGTGAAAGCAGAGACATAAATAAAACTATCTCCTCATCCAAAGACTGCTGGTTTGTTAATGACACACTGACAATATTTTCATAGAATTCTTTGGGTTGGAAGGGAGGTTAAGTATCATCTGGTTCCAACACCCCTGCCCTGGGCCAGAAGATCTTCCACTAGACCAGAGCTCAAAGCCTCATCCAGCCTGGTCTTGCCCTGAGGATGGTGCATCCACAAATTCTCTAGGCAATGTGTTCCAGTACCTCACCAGCCTCACAGCAAAAAATTTCTTTCTAGTATCTAATCTAAATTTGTCCCCTTTTATTTTAAAACCATTCCTAGTTGTCTTGTCACTAAATGTCTTTGTAAGTCCCCCTCCATCTTCCTTGTAGGCTCCTTTCTTGTACCAGAAGGCTTCAACTAGGTCATCCCAAAGCCTTCTCTGTTCCAGACTGAAAAATCCCAATTCTCTTGCTCTTTTCTCTTGTGAGAGGTGCTCCATCTCTCTAATAATCTTCGTGGCCTCCTCTTGACTCCCTCCAACAAGTCGATGTCCCTTCTGTGCTTGGGACCACAGACCTGGATGCAGCACTCCAGGTGGGGTCTCAAGGGAACATATTTTGAAGACAGTTGATGAAACAGAAAGAAAACAGTTGCATTATACGGAGAATTAACATCACAATCTTTGTATCTTTTTCAGCAAAAAAAATCTGAAGGAGATATGAAAGCTACAGATGTTGCTGGAGTTGTTTCAGTTGTTTCAATATGGCCTCCTTGCTTCTCAAAATGCAAACTGGGGAGAGGAAATGGAACAGTGCTGGTGCAATGACACTTGAATTATCCAGTAGTTAACAACAATTTACTAAGACACTTATTACCATTGCATTAGTGTGTACCTCAGGCTGTGTGTCAAGGATACTGGCAAGTGCTTCAAGTGTTAGCACTCCATTCTGCCTTTTTGTGTCCATGACAGCACAGGAGTCCCTCCGTCAGTCAGCTCCTTCTGGGGCGTTAAAACAAACCTGTTACAGAACTGTTTTCAGAGTGGAAATAATCAAGAGAAGGAACTGTGGAGTTTTTCTTAGTGGGGTTGAAAGTGAAAAGTTTGTGGCTACAACTTGGGTGAAAAGTTTGAGTGTTGGAACACAGAGGAATACCTAATAAAAATTTGCTTACACAAATCTCATCAAAATGATTTTTTGGTGTTCTTCCCTTACAGCAGTCTATTACAGATATTCAGCATTACTAACAACAACAAAATCTACTTCTACTGTAAGATTTCACTTCTTGGTGCTATGGAATCTAAAGTTCATTAATAACATCACCCAGGCAACTCAGAAATAACACTGCAACCGTCCTCTCATTAGAGGTGTGAGAAACTGAAATTATGAACTGCACAGTAGTGGCAGAAGATGCATTTGAAGGAGCATGTTATGTAGTGGATGGTCAAAGGTTATGAGGCTGCCACAGGGGTTGATTGTGTAGGAAAGATTTTAATCTGTTGGCTGGGTTAGTAAACAGGAGCAGGGGAAAACTGAAATAAGAAGCTGTATTTCTAACCATTTCTCTCTATTCAGGAAGCATTAAACAGCACAAGTTTTTCAAAACACAGAGTTTCAAAGCACACAGAATCTAGCAAGCTGTGCCTTCAGCAAAGCCAGAAAAGGTAAGATAGCTAGCGTTGTATAGCATTTGATAAGCAGAAGAGTGAGGGAAAATGTTTTAAAAGTTTGGATTTCTTATTGGAACACAAATGTGAAATAAACTGCCCCAAAAAGTTGACTATATGAAACAAGAGTCTAAATAATAAAAACAAATTTCTATATGCTCAGGACTTCCAGGGTTGAGGCTATTGGTTCACGTATCTCTGATGGAGTGAAAACATGAAATGCTTCCTCTTGTTGTGTAATTTTTTAAGAGAACCTTGCCTCAACATTTTTGACTGTACATTAATGGATACATAAGATTTTCTAAGAGTGAAGTTTCTGGAAGCTTGAATACTGTTGATAAAGTTATTCAATTTTGTAAAAGGACAATATTTTTAGTCATGGGACTGAGTTTGTATAGTGCCAGTTTCACAGTGTGTGAAACTTTTGCCAATATATGGAATACTTGTATGGACAGAGTTAAGCCATTTAGCTATCTTGGGCTCTGCAATATGATGACACAAATATGTGTCCAGATTTTGTACATTTTTATCTCTTACACTTATCCAAATGATAAACCAGTAACCTCCTCCCCCTTCTCTCTCCACAGTACGGGGTTTTTTTGGTAATGTTTTTTAAAAAATGAATCAGTAGAAAAAATAGATTTGTGATACTATTGTGTGAAATGGGTTCAGTGAGTGTAAAATAGATTATATTTGTAAACACATTTATTTATTGCCTGTGAGAAATTGGATGTTAGCCGTTAATTGCCAGATTTTCAGGTGAACACAGCATGCTTAGGAGATGTTCCTGCCTACGTCTTGAGTTACAGCCACTTTTTATGTCTGCACAGCACTTTATATAGTGCCAGAAATGTGCTACCTGAAATGTGAAATGTGCTTTCACAGAAATATGATCATCCAGTGCTCCAGGACACTCTGAGCTCAAGCAGTAAATTTGTGTTTTAAGAGCTGCAGAAAATTTCATGAGTAGACACCAGTACTGTGGATTTTACTGGTGCTTAAGTGCAGGTACCTATGTACATATGCCTACAGTAACAATTTGCCCCCCTCGCTCCCCGCTTTTTGTTGCACTTTCAGTATATCATCCGTGGAAAATTATATTTAAAAAATACAATACTTCTGTGTTCAAAGATCTGTGTATGACCAATGAGATTGGTGGCATAATGAAGAATTGAAAGCAATGACAGGAATGTCTAGGATTCAAAGTGATATCACAGTTTAATTGAAGATCCCATAATTCATGTCTCATTTTATTTTTTACTTTTTTTAAACAGAAGAAGAATCTAGGGTGATAGTGGCAACAGTATGTCTGTGATTCTACCCTCTTCAGGGGAAGTTTTCCATGTATAAATTTTTAATATTTGCAGAAAGGAATCTATTGTGGAAGTTATTTGGAAATTTGTTTTAACCTTACTTGTGTCCTGAACGTACTTGCACAGAGCTTGGCATAAGTTGCTGATATTCCACTGCCAAATTAGGCATATGTTGCAACTCTCCCTGACTGGCCAGCTTTTATTAAAGGTGACAGGTAACGTAGTCTGAAAATAATCAAGGCTTTATATTGACACAGGAGGGCACTTCAATTGCCATGCAGCTGAAAGCTGTTGCCATTTAGCTGTATTTTGTTTCCTTTTGTTTAATTATTTAGTTAATGTGAAGTTTGGAAATAATTGAAAATATTACTCATCAGTTGAGTGGTACAATTAGAGTTGTCTATGAGGAATTGCAGCAAGAGCTAGATTTTTATATGTACCCAAAGCTAGACTGAGTAGATGAAGCTACCAATCTCTCTCCTTTAATTGATGGGTAGAAAATCATCAGGATATTATTGCTTCAGTAAGAAATGGACAGTCTGTATCTCTTGAACCTTAAGTTGTTTGAAAAAGGTTACTAAAGAGACTAGTTTAATTTGTAGTTTAATTCTGACAATTTATTCACTAATGTTGAAACACCTATCAAACTGCATGGATTTAAGCTTGTTGAATGCACTGCATGTGTTGCCATTGATTATATGCTTTTGCTATAATAATTTTATTAAACAAATACTACTATAAACCAGCATGAATGAATACAAATATGCATTTATTAACTCTTGAGTCTTACTCCTTTGACTCATAAGCACAAATCTGTAAAGGTCTAAAGAAAGCTTTGCTAAGAAATCTATTACCATGACCACATCTTGGATTTAAAAGTTCACTGAAATATCTTTCAATCAAAAGATCATTTTGAAAAAGTGACCATACTCCTATTAAAATTATTATTCTTTAACCCGGTATAAGGTTCAGACTGGCCAGTTGTATTTAACTAAATGTCTCCCTCACAGCTGTCAGAGAGCTGAGGCTCTTTTGTCCACCTGAAATCTAAGGTTTGGTTTAAAACTTGACCACTTGAATTTTGCGGAATACTAAAGTCTGTTCTCTTGGACCGCATTCTCCAAAGCACAATCAAGAGCAAAGGATTTGAAACACCTGTGAATGATAAAAATGGAAACTCCATATATGTAATATATTTACTACACATATCAGTGCCAGTAAATTTATATTGCAACTTGAAAGCAAATCGTATTTCAAATGCAGTTTATTCATATCAGAGTAGAAATGGACTGCTTTAAAAATACACAGTTATCAAAATATGCAGATAACATAAAACTTTCTATAAAACAATATCTGAATTGAGTTCACCTGGAATTTATCTATTACTAGCTTTAGGTAAAATGAATTCATAAGAAGCTGTAATTACAAATACTTGGGATTGAGAAAGCCTAGGAATTTTCAAGTTAACCTTTTATTCAAACATGGTGAAGTAGAGAAATATGTAGTAATATCATGCAAAGAGTGCTATGATATACTCAAATCTGTGCAAAAAACCCCAATAAAAAGCAGCACATGCATATTTTTAAAGTAATTTGGATCTAAACTTTGTGTATAGGTCATAAAATGTCTGAATCAGAAAGATGCGCTCTTATTAATATTTTTCTTTCAAGAAAACTTCATTTCAGCTGAATCAGAACATTTTAAACTATGAAGAATATTGCTGAGAAGAAAAAACCTCATAAATATATTCAAATTGTGAATGAAAATATCTTTTCAGAATAAAATTTTATAGAAAATTTAAGATATTTTAAAGTATATAAAAATGCAGAATGATATCCCTACTTTATTAGAACACTCTGCTTTCTTGTCATGCTGCAAAATAGTTCTGCCCAATGTGTAAGAATTTCTTTTAAAAAAAAAGGTAATTTTACTTGTTGTGCCAGAAATGTTGTCCATTATGAATTATACCTTTAAAAGGATTATTATTCACTTACTGTTATTTAGGATGGAGGCACTATGGTGTCCAAAAGTTCAACGAACAGGTTTAAAATAGTAAAAAAGTAAACATGATATTTAAAAAGAAAATAACTTTAAAATGCATCACTGCTTTGTTATAAGATGCTTTAAGATATCTTTTCTAATTCGTGTTGTAGATAAAGCGTGTCAACTTTGATCTAGTCAGACTTTACTGAAACATTTGATGTTACATCCCAATGCAGTGATTAAGTAGTGTGGAGAAGACGATGATCAGTTTAAGGACTGAAAGTTGGGCACAGAGTTATCTAAAGGACAGCCGGCTGGTTTTATTGGAGAGACAGCTATAATATTAGTGGGAAGTTACACATAGATTTCCTTTGTGTTTTGGACAACTTGATTTAGTTCAAGTCATGAGACATCATCATCTATAAATGGAAGTCTGTGAAGGTGTTAGTGGCCTGGTAGACTAGATGAAATATAAAGAAATTTAATAACTTGAAAGAAAAGTCATGCACATAGGGAGCTTAATTACAAATATTTCTGCTAAAAGTTGTAGGCTTATCAACTTCAGAGTACAGAAGACAAGACAGACTTCAGCCTCAGAAGGGTACAGATTGACTTATAGTTAAGAGCATGAGGATGCTGTGAAATAGAAGAATGGGACACATAAGGCAAGTTCTTGCTACTACTGAAATGAACACTGTTGTACTGTATCATGGAGAACCATCCATCTGGAATATAGTATACATTTCTCATTACTCAAATTTGCAAAAGGTTTATCCATGTTGGAAGAAAAGTTATATGGACTAGTAATACGATGCCATAGAATCAGAGAATAAGAGAATCACAGAATATGCTGAGTTGGAAGGGACTCACAAGGATATGCGAATCCAACTCCCAGACCTGGACAGGACCATCCCCAGAAATCACACCATGTGTCCAGGAGTATCATCCAAACGTTTCTAGAGCTCTGTCTGTCTTACTGCTGTGACTACTTCTGTGGGAAACCTGTTCTAGTGCCCAGCCACACTCTGGGCAAAGAATCTTTCTCTAATATCCAACCAAAACCTTCCCTGACACAACTTCAGGCTATTCTCTCAGGTTATGCCACTGGTCACCACAGAGCAGACACTGTTGATTTATGCTTCTTTCCATCATTAAGGATAAAAATAAACATAAAACCCCCACCCCAACCCCATACCACCAAAACCCTCCAAAACAGAGACAACCCCAAAGATGTTATGTAGATATATTATATCTTTTGACTCTGACCTGAATAATTTTGTTCCTTTCTTTCCTCTCATCTTTAAAATCTTTCCCCGTAAGTTTAGTAAATTTCCCCCTTTGAAGTAATTCTTGCTCCAGCAAGTTCTAGAATTGTTTTACATTGATAAAAATAAAACATATTATAGGTGGATTTATTAAATTTTAATGTGAAATTCAGATAACATTTTATGCACTTAATATTCAGAATGTCAGCACCCAACTCAGTAAATATAACCATTTCATTCATAGACTATGCACAACATAGTGGTTTCTCCCTAGCCAAAAATGCTCCTCCTGATTTGTCTTTCCCTGTGTTTGTGCTATTTTCTTGCTTAATTTATCATATTTGATTAGTTCTTTAGGGTTCATTATTCAAAATAACTATTAAAAGCATCCATCATAAAAACGGACATGTCAGTTTTAAAACAGTTTAGATACATTCATATTTTGACTCTTCTGATAAAATATTTTAACTTAAAACCTTTAACTTCAAGGTATGTTTCTTGCTAATAAGCCATACAAATAGCAAAATTTCTCTGAGATTAACAGTTGTGATCTTCCATTTTGATTTTTTTCTGCTTTGTTTGGGAGGCTGGTCTTTATTCCCTCCCCCTTCCTCACAGATAAGTTTACACACTGGAGTCAGTTGATGCAAAATATGAGAGAGGACATTTGGAACAATATTTAATGATCAATAAAATATACTGAGGAGATGTTTAGTACCAAGTGAGAGATGTACTGCTGCAGCTCGGCAGTAAGTGCACTGCTGGAGGTGCTTCGAGGAGATTTCAGGAGCACTTTGAATATAGCAAGTAGCATGAATCCCTAGTGTTCAAGAGTATTGAAATCTGCTTCAGTAACAGCATGAGCCTGGGACTCTTGAAGAAGGTTTCCTGCCCATCAGAACCATTATGTGTAATGCCTCCTGAGCCTTGATGGTATTTTGACAAGTCCTCACTTGCCTGCAAGAGGTGTGGCTTTTGGTCTTTGGCCAGCATATTAGAGTTTGTCAGAGGTAGATTGCAGAATCATGATTTTTTAAACTATGAAGAATTTTGTTTATTACCCAGTTGTATAAGCAAGCTCTGGATAGGGAGATGGGTTATCTTTACATAGAACTATTAAGGAAAAATATGATCTGAAAAATGGAAATTATGGATTCCCATCAATTGTGGTTATGCATTACCAAAACCTGTTGGTTAAAAGAATATTAACATAAGAATAGCTGTGTCAGGCAAGAACAAGGGTTCATTTACCCCAATATCATGTCTCCTAAGCATACATTACGCTGAGTTTCTCCTTGAACACACATAAAAATTCACAACCTGCAGTAGTGTCAGGAAGAGTTCCAAGAGCCTTGTATTCAATCTCACTCTGATCTCACCTGTAACCTTTTCCTTAATATAACTCCTGGCTGCTGATTTATATATTCTTTGGTTTTATTATTCTTACAGTGAATCATGACTACATTATGAATTTTTCACCAAGATAGATGCTCTGAGACATAGAATTTGAATGAAGTAATGGAAAAAGTTTATGAATAAGTACAACATAATCTGCACTAGCAGGAGTTTATTTAACTATCCCTTAAAAATAAATCTGTTAATTTTGTTTCTTATAAATGTAGGTTTAGACTTTGACTATATAGACCATGGGGGTCCTATCACCTGGCAGGCTCCTGCTGGTACTAATAATCACCTCTGTTTACAGTTCAATGCTAATTCCTAAAATAGAGCTATTATACAGAATGTATCTGTAGATAATTGTTGTGTTTAATCAAGTTTAGCATTGTTAACATGATATACATTGCCTACAGTGTGCTAAGGACATAAAACCTTTTCTTTGGAATAAAGAAGTTGTAAGAATACAAAGTAAAAAGTTCAAGTTATAGACTATTTAAAAGATATGTTCTCACTGCTAACAGATTTCTTCCTCATGAAGCAGAAATATCTGTCTTGAGCATTATGAGATAAAAAGCAAATTAAATTCCTTGCTGAAATGTTTGCAGCAGGCTAAAGGCTGTGCCTTGAATCTGTGATGTTGTAAATCCCCATACTATGGAATATTACAGTGAAACTCCCCAAATTTTTTAAATTATTCCATCATGTCAGTGTAGACAAAACCAAACAGAATTAATTCACAAGATGTAATAATAAATATACTTAGATTGTTTGTCATACTGGTTTGGCTGGGAAATCCTCTTGTGATTGTTACATCCAAAGAAGCCATGTCCCATTCCTAATATTGAGAAGATTTGTTCAAAATAAGTCCCATACCTAGTCATTTATACTGCAGTGCATGGCTATAAAGTAAGCTTTTTGTTAAAAAAATCCTTAAATATTCAGGAACACTGACTCTATATGTTAGCATTTCCCTCATGTAAACAATTGCAGCAAGGTTTTAAATGGACTTGCTAGTCTAACTGTCATATGTACTGTTCTTCCTGAAAGAAAAAAATACAGGGACTAAGGAATTTCCAAGGGCTGGGAATTTGTTTCTCTTATTTTTGGCTTTCTGCCTCCAAACAATGAAGTGAGTTCTGAATTTCTGAAGAATTAATTTATTAGTAGTATTTGGTTAAAACTTTCACTTGGTTGAAAGGAGATAGAATTTTTGCCATTGGCTTCAATGGAGTGACATATTTTGTACAGCTTATACATACTGAAGTTCTGAATCTTAGACTTGGGAGAAAATGAATCAGCTCACTGGGCTTACTCTTTAGTTGTTCTTTTCAATGTTCTAAGAACCAAGAAGAGATAGGGGCATCTGAGGCACTAGGAAGCAACAGGGAAATCCCTCTGAACTGCTTCAAGAGAATTAGGGTAAGTTCCTCTGAAATGGGGTTGGGGCCAGTTGTCCAACCACAATGCCTCTATACCAGTGCACTGAGAATGGAAAACAAACAGGCAAAACTAGCATCTGCTGCACCTATGAAAATTATGAGCTGAGTTGTTTTCACAGAAACTCAGAGGGATAAATTTTGTTATTGGAGTGCTGTGATAGATGGCTATAAAGTATTCAGGAGTGTTAGGCAAGGACGTAAAGATGCCATGGTCAAAATGTGAGTGAGTACACAAAGCTATCTCTGAACTAGAGCAATGCACTCGTTGAGAACTTACGGGTGAAATGTAGACATCGAGCCAACAAGTAAAAATTTGTTTTCTATTAACAGACAGGAAAACATAGGTACTGATACCATTCTATATTAATTATTTTACTTCCTTTTTATAGTTTGCTCATTGGAATGTGAGGCACATTCATTTTTTTTGTTTGATTTTTTCCATCTTTTTCTCCCCTCAAGATGTAATTAGACTGTGCTATGCCAAGATGTGTTATGGCAGATTATAATGTTCCTCCTCCTGATTTTGCTAGAAAGAACAAAAAGGGCAGTGTAGTAATTGCTCTTCGAACTGCACACTCCCTGCTTGACAGGAGCATCTGATATTCATCGGTTCATTACACTGCTTTGGCCTGCAATATTGTTGTTCTGGCCACAGCCGCTATGTCAGGGCTGTACTCAGTGTTAGGGTAAAGGCTGAAAATAGGGAAAATGTCGAATAAATCAAAATAAAGCAGTCTTACACATAGTTTGCCATCTAATTCTTCAGGCATTGTATTCTAATTCAGCACAAAATGCAACTCTGAGTCATGTGTTTTTATTTGTCCATCCTAATGCTCTTTGAGAAAGACATGTGGCATGAGTCACCAGTCTTTCACCTTAAACATCAGAGAAGAAAGGCATAGATGTTTTTGTGAACCACTCTTGATATGCAAGAATATGTTTGATAGTGAATATTAAGTAGTTTATTTTGCTTCTTTGTCAAATCCTTGACTAAATTTTTTTATACTCCCCAGTGCTATGTCAATATGATTACCTACAACTTTAGAGTTCTCACTATTCTGAGGTCAGAATTTGGTCCTTCATTGCTACTAATTTCAACTCTACTGATAATCTAGGTTTTGGATAATGACACTTTTTTAATAATATTGTGTACATATAGAGTAAGTTGGTAGATCAACCAGACTGAGTAATTTCAACACCTATTGATTTTCCTCAATGCCATTATTAGTATTTGATAATATTGTTAGACCAGAGTTCTTTAAAAACAAACCAACCAACCCAAGTTTAGTTGCAAAAAAAAGTTTATAATGAAATTAATCATTATTTATATATTTTGAACCTAATCTGACATGTGTACTAGTTATATAGCGGAACAACTGCGTACAGACCAACATTGTCTCACAGTATTTGTAGAGAAATTCAGCATAATACAATGAATAACAGTAAGAAATAAGAAGAGGAAAGGATACACATATAAACATGTAAAAGAATTGCAGTTTTTATGATTAGGTTCCAAAGGCTGAGAATCCCTTTCACAGAATCAGAGTCGTTTAGGTTGAAAGAGACTCTAAAATTATCAAGCCCAACCTCTGGCCAATCACCACCTCATCAACTAGATCGTAACACTGACTGACCCATCAAACCTTTTCTCAAAGAAGTAACATTCTTACCCTGACATTGTTTAGGTGATATATCAAGAAATGTAAAGTCAAATATAAGCACTAAGCCCCCTATACAAATAGATGCTGCAGTGAACTTTTGCAGTTTCTGGACTGTAGTCTAAAATTCACTTTTGATGGATGTACAAGGTTTTATTTCTAAAAGTATTCATTTTAAATGGAGTGAAACAGAATTTTACGAAGTGAGCTGATATAGAGCTCTTGAGAAATTTTTGGAAGAAACTTTAATTCTCTATTTACAGGCTGGTATTTTGCTTCTTTTTTGTTTTGGTATCTAACCATTAGCTAATCCTCTTTAACATATTTTTGTCACATCTGTGACTATTCATGGACATAGAGTATAGGCACTTGTCTCTTTAAGCATAGATGCAAAGAAATGAATAGTGCTAAATTCACCACACCATTGTCAGTCCATTGCATTTCCAAGTTACTACCCAGGTTAACATAATACCTTGAGTGTAGGTTTTAGACAGTATAATAGTTCAGGGTCATCACCACAGCTTTGAAATTTAGTTTTAATCAGAAAAAAATGTATAGGAATGAAGGATAATAGCTTTTAACTACAAATATATACACATATACACATACACATACACATACATAAAACCAAAACTGAGACAAAACAAAAAACTACACTATACCCTCAAAGGAGAAAAAAAAAAAAGAACAAAACTCAAAATGAAACAATTTTTTGTCTTGGTTCCCTTTGGTGCAATTATATTTATGGACAGCAGGGGTTGCTGCCGCGCCTGAGCTGGCAGCAACGTTTCTCGGGTAAGACAAAGATGAAAGGTGGTCCATGAAGTGAAAGGTAGTCTGTGAAACACTGACTCCTCCGAATGACTCGCATGGAGAGATGGAGGCCATAGAATAGGATGGGGTGGAACCCTCTGGCAGGCAATGCAGTCTTCTCTTTGCCCTGCAGTCAGGGACAAAAGATTAAGGACAGGGGCTGGCGATGGTGATGCTAACTCCTCNAGTGGTATGGGGGTTTGGCATTAGCGCCCGAATTCTGTGTTGGCAGGGAGAGAGAAGTTCTTTAACATCCCAAACTACAACACCCTTGTGCCCCTCCCTGTAAGTGCCAGCTACCACTAGAGACAGCAATTGACAGGTGAAATGCCATTGAGCACAGAGAATAGGTGGGCACAATGTGATAACTTCTGACGGTACCTCAACTGCTGCTTCAGGTCACATTGTCTCAGTCTTAAGCTAGGTCTTAATATATGGGATAGTACTTGGAAAACAAGGATGGATGGACTTTGGATAGGAAAGTTTATCATGCAAACACCTTGTAATTCTAGGGAGTTTACCACTGTGGTGTGTAAAACAAAGCAGAAGAAAACCAATCCCATGTTAGAAGAGAATGACTCATCTAACATTTTTTATAAAATGCTTCAACTTGTTTGCAGCATGTTGAAGGGAAGGTACAGACGGATTTACTGACCCTGGCATGGTAAAGAGTAAGAAGGGAAAGGAAGATTACCAGTCTGCAGGCCCAAAAATATCGCAGGACAGGTTCTCCTAATGAAGCAAAAATCTTCCTGAAGGTCCAGTTTATGACATAGCCCTATTCCTGAATTGTAGTTTAACATACATATAGGGCTGAATCCACCTTGAAAAATATCAGTTCTTATCGTAGGAGCTTTTGATAGAAATGCCAGAAAAATAATTACATCATTTAGTGAACTGTGAGGTCTAAGTGTCTTATTAATATACAGTGAATTCTCAAGGTTAAGATAAGGAATAATTGTTAATATATGCCATTAGAAAGAATGCAATATATTTTCAATCTTATAAAATTAAATTATGGAAGAAATTTCTTTAAATAAAGTTGCATTTCATTGGTTTTACTTCCCAAATTATTTGTAAGCAGCATTTTGAGAAGATTTCATCACTGGTTTTTGTTACTCAATGGTAGCCCAAAATGGCAAGGCTCAGATTGGAATGATCTTTTCATGCTTGATGAAGCCTGAAGGACTTAAGCTTTTCTGTCTAGTGTTGAAAGGAGGTTCAATAGAGCCCTTAAAACCTGGAAAAGAGTGAGGAGATGAGGCAATAAAGTTTCTCTTCTTTATCACCACTAAAAAAGAGAGTTTTCACAGATATGTTTGGCAATTTATTTCTTCTGCTAAAACATTCTGTGTGACTAGAAACTGTTAAGACAGGTCTAATAACACCCAATATTCTTGGAGAACTACTGAATGCTTACAGCTCCACTTCACTAACATGTATCCAATCAAGGTGGAGTTGCAGCGTTGCCTTCTGATGAACATAAATTTCTAAATTAAGCTGAACTGATTGTTGTGGATTAGTGTCTAGTGCAAAATTTTTGTGTAGTAGAACTCAAAAATGTGCTGGAAAGACAATGTGTTTCTACTTGGCAAACAAAGAAACTGGAGGATAATCAGTGGTTTGGACATTTGGTGGCAACCTAGGAAGAAGAATCCAGGTCCTATTTGAAATATATTATGCTGCCTTATTCAGTTTGCCTTCCTTGCACATAATGGCCCTGAACAAGTTTTATACAAGTTCCTCCAGCAACGGAGATATGCTACTTCTTTCCCCATTTCCAAGCTTGGTTTGCTTAATTGCAGTGTGTATTTCACACTCATGAATAACCTGTGCAATAGTGTCCATGGCTGAGTCCACCTCTCAGCCATGAGCCCATCTATATCTCTTCCTTGATGACCTGAGATGTCATGGACTCTTCAAACTATAAATGATTCATCCTTATGTTGGCAATCCACCTGTGCCACTCCACTTCTAGCAGCCTGATTCACCTGTTGGTTGTTTCATTTTTTTTCAGTGGCCCATCTCTTGTGTACATGAGAGTCTATGTGATATACCTTCACAACTAGGCTTTCGGCATGCATAGTAGTATCTTGCCACAATGAAGTCCTTTAAAAATTTATTTTTCTTACCCTCATTTTTTTTAACTACTAGAAGACTTTTCTACACAAGCAGACCTCAATTAATCTTGCCAGCACAGACTCTGTCACTGTTTGGAGAAAATGATTGGTTAATATATTTTTCTTCAATGCAGTTATCCACTATGAGGATATTCTACAAAAAAGAAGTACTCTTCTGCAAAGAAAAAAACCTGATTTCATACAACAAACATTAATTAATCTGCAGCCCAAATATTTTAAAATGTCATGTTTAAAAAAAAGTAAAATTGATCCGAGTCACAAACCAGCAGGAAATTGGTGATGACAGATAAAATCTTGACATCGGAAATATATCTTCAAAGCATACTACTTTTTTTTTTGATTATTGCTATTAAGATATAAAAGAGTTTTGTACAAGCATACTCAAAAAAATACAGTTCTATTATCATAGACCTGCATTTCAAAGTTTCAGTCAATACATTTGATGCTGTCCCCTGGCTAGAACAATATTTTAATCATAATACAGAGTTATGTAGGTTGCATCACAGAAGGCCTGATATTCAACAAGAAAAAGAAGGACATTTGATATTGTCTAATAGCTAGTTGTCCCGGGTTTAGCTCAGCTCTTTCCTGCCAAGCCCAGACCACCTCTCCCCGACCTCCTTCCCACACCTCCAAGAGCAAAGAGGGCAGGTGGAAAAACCTGAAAAGACAGCAAGAANTGTCTGGGTTGTTTCTGCTCCCCTGAGCCTCCCTGGGACCAGCAAGCCTAAAAATAAAACTCCTCCCTCCTGTTACATGGAAAATACGTGTGGAATACCTGCATAATGCCCACTTCCCTAGTTACAGCTGGTTACTAAGGAAGCCTAGATCAAATCCATCACACTAGTAGTCTTACAAACACTGACTGCAGCTTTGTTAACAAATACTAGTATTCAAGTTAATTATTTTAAAAATCTGATTGTGAAGAAGGGCAATATGAAGTGAATTGCAAATAATTAGAATAAAAAGTAATGACAGAGCCAGTAACTGAAGCATTTTGTCACAAATAAAATTAAATTGACTCCAGACATTAACAAGGACAAATCTTCAATATTGTATTGTCATGCATCTGATTTTCCAAGAATAAGGCATATAGGGCAATGTCAGAAAAATGGTAAGCAGGTAAGGGAAAAATGCAATTAAGATAGTTCATGTGTCATGGAACAGAGAGTTATTTAAGCAGTAATACTTTAATGTCAAGTATGGGGACAAAGTCATACCTCATGTCTATAACACTGAAACTGTCATGAATGATTGCCAGGCAGATTTCAGTTCAGCCCTTCTGAATAACTGAAATACCAGAAAAGCAGGTAAAAGGTCTAATACTATTTAATTTAATGACCCCCAACTCCTTGAATAAGCAGTGAAATGAAAGAATTGGTAGTTATCAATTTATTAGTTAATCATAAAAGTTCTTATCTGGGCTAATAGTGGGTAATTATCTTCCAAAGGTAGAGTTTTGCCACAGAAAAACTTCACTGAAACTTTTCACTTCAAAGCAGCTTGAAAACAGGACATCTCAAGAATAGCATTAAATAATGATGCAGGTAACCCACTGGGTTCATATCCATAAGCAGATAAAAACTTTTCTGATAATTAAGGTAGCTGACCTCAGGTTTTTCTACCTATATTGAGAAAAACCAAGCACAGTTTTAAGACTCAGAAATCAAATGTGTAACACTTTTGAAGTCTAAACTTCAGAATATGCTTATCTTTCAAAATATGACTTGGAGGAGCAGCTGGTTACAGTGCACTAATAATGAATGATTTGAAGCTGAAATCAGAAATAATATGTGTTTCTAGCCTACTGGATTTTCTAGTGAATTCTGAAATTCAGAACTTTAAAATTCCCCAGACTCCATGCACAGCTCTTGCCAGTGCTGGACCACCCAAGCAGGAAGAATTTCTCCCTTTTGACCAATGAGTTTTCTCTCAGTGCAATTTAGGATTGCTGCCTTTTGACTTTTCACTGAGCACTGATGGGAAGGATCAGTCTCTCTCTTCTCTGCAATGATCCTCCAGGTTGTGGAAGACTGAAATGAATTTTCCCAATGTCTGAGCCTTCTCCAGACCAAACCAGTCCCTCTACCTCAGGTTCCCCTTTGAAGTAATTCACTCTATGCTCTGACCACACTGGTGGTCCTTCCACTGCTGTATTCTCTCCATTTTCTCCTTATCCCTCTTATACTGGGTAGGCTTAAACCTGCTTCCAGCTCATTTCAGATATGTGTTCATGAGTGCAGAGAAGAGTTAAACAGAGACTCCGTTTAACTGCAGACTGCGCTATCGCAGCTTGGTATTTTTTTGAGTCAACTTCAAGAACATCCATACCTGTTGAATTTCATGAGGATTCTGTTGAAATATCACTGGTAAAATCTGGATTTCCACTACTCCTTCTATGAGCAAGTTCCCTTAAAAGGACATATGGGCTTGTTTTTTTAATTTTTATTTAGGCTTGATAAGTCTTTGCAAGTCTTATAAAACATGGTTTATTTAATCATTTGTTTCAACTAGGAAACTTTACAAATGTTTTATCTGTACTGAGATGTTAAAAAAAAGGTAAAAAATTCATATTTCAAATACCAATATTCTAGTCATCTTTTCTTGATACTAATCAAGAACTTTTAAAATTGTAGGGTAGGGAAAAGGGGAGAGAAAAACATGCACAGACTCTGTGACACACATATGTATACAGGGAGCATGATGTATCGTTTGAGCCTTTTTTTTCTTTTTCAACAGGTTTTTATTGTTAAAATTGTAGACAACCCCACTGTGAAAGTAAACCAGTGCTACTGGGATGTTGCAGGGGAAAAATAATAGATCATACTGTAGTTTAATGGCATTTTCTCTCATGTTTCTATTTTCAGCAAGAAAAATATATATATTCATTTTGGATTTTTCATTCTGAATGCTCCTTTTGGTTTATTATTCATGTTTTTTATAAGATAATGTGCCTTAAAAATGCTCTGTATGGAGGAAATACGGAATATATTTGCAAATGCTTATAAAAACAGTGTCTTCTTTGTGCTGTCTATATTTAGTGTTAGGAATGGGGTGTTCTTTGTACTATGGTAGCAAAAATACAAAATACTAGACCAAGGGGGTAAAAAAATCTTGGGCCTATGTCAAAATAACATGAGGATAAACTAAGTACTTCTTCAAAAGGCAGCTATCATTTTTACAAGCATGACAAATATTTTTCCCATAATACATTAATTACCATAGCAAAGTGAAGGTTTGCCAAAGAATATAACCCAGCTAGGCAATCTAGAATATTTTTATGATTTTCTACACTTTTGCAAAAATAAAAAAAAGAGGCAAAGCAAAGGTAGGTACTAGTTGTTTAACTTCTTTCAATTAACAACCTCTGGAATTGTGTCTATTTCAGTATGTGTAAAAGCTATTTCTAGCTTTTGGAATACACTCATAGTTTTTCTGTATTCTATAATTAATTTCTAATTTGATATTATAATATCCTTTTTCCTCCAAAGTAGATCTAGATTTCTTCAGTTTTAAAAGGGTAGAGAAATAACTAACTTGCGAATACTAATAATATTCTCTATATATACTCCGTTAAAAGTGTACCATAAAGGAAAAGTTATAAAATTCTTACCTGTCATGATGCTTTTTTCTCCACAGACACAGTTACAGTGTGCCTCTAATGAGGCGTTAAGAGGCTTCTACCTTCATTGTTACATAAAACACTTGACTGCATCTAGCTTTAGGGTTTTCTTTGGTAGTTTATTTCATGGTCCTCTTTGTCATAGGTTACAGTTACTTGAAGAATGGTGAAAGAAGGGCAGAAGGCTAAAGACTGAACACTTTACATCGACACTTTTTATCGTCTTCTACACAGGGATATCATAACTGCAAGGAGAGCTTTACACAGGACTATATTTCCACAGAGTTACACACAATTCTAAAACCTACAGACACCATGCAAACCATCTAACATCACACAGCTATAGCCAAATATTGAGTAATATATATTTCACACAATTGCTGGATCTAAACAGTCTTATTTATCATATTTTTAACTTTATAAAAAGAGGTCTTAAGATGTGTTCTTCTGTGGAGCTTCTGCAGGTTTCTTCTCTCACTTCTGCACCATCTCAAAATCTTTAGATAAATTCCATTCTCTCTCACCAGCCTGCATTTGCAAATTTGTCATTGGTTCACTAGTTTAAAAATGTATGTATTCCAACACTTATCTATTTGCTTTATAGAAGGGATCTGAGGCTTCTAATTTTATTTTTTTGTGTGTGCTGAACTGTGGGCTTAAAATTAGTCACTAAACCAGTGTCAAGACTTTTTTTGATTTTTGTTTTTTTTTTAGAAATTATGTTGCATAAATGGAAGCTGAAGAAGTAAGACATTAGTTAGAAGCCCGATTTACATTTTTGGACTCTTTGAAGTAGTCCATGGTATAGAACTTTACTGAAGATAATTGTTTATAGTTTTACTTGTCCTCATTAATGTGTACTGTACAATGTAATACTGAGGTTGAGATGCTTCCAGTCTGCAGCTGCTTCTATGATTAGAAAGAAACCTCAGTTGCCTAAAGTTGATTAAAATAAGAAGTTTATATCCTGACTTCCAATTAACGTCATTGCCAGAAAATTGAAAGCCATCTGGTCTGCAAGGCCTGACTGGAATCTTACATTTGAATCGCCTTATCATGCTGAACAAATTAATCTTTCATTTCTTTCAAACTATTCTTGGAGAAAATTAAAATTAGAAGAAAAAGAATGTTTGCCTCCATTTCATAATTTTGTTTTCTGTAGACAGTGAGACAACTTATGCTATATTATAAAAGTATCCTACTGTGCTCTTAAAGAATATAATCACTTTCATGCTTGTGTAAAATGAGACAGATCTCCAGATCTGTGTTAGTAGGAAACAACAGAAACTTAGGACATTTATTTACAGTAAAATAAAATTAGCAATTTAAGAAATATTAAAATTTTAACCTCTACAAAAAGCAATGTAATATGCCTTGTAGTCGCTATAGCCACAATTCAAGTTACAACTACAAATGCTGACTATGAATTGCTTTGGTATTGAATATTGGTTCAAGGTGTCTTTACAAAAAATACTCAGTATGTAATTCTGTTCACTGAGTAACTTGAAAGGTACAATCCATTCTAAGGAAATTTTTAAGATGGAAAACATGGAATTTCATAAAAATCTTGTTATTGTTTTTTTCTCTGCTTTTTTTTTCTCCCAAATTATATCTACTAGGCCACTTTCCAACATATTCTAGTGGTAGGATTTTACTGTACTCCTTTGAGAATGGTAGTGTGGTTTTCATGCATCAGTACACCCAAGTCCTTCTTTGTGAGGCTATTCTCAACTCCTTTATCCCTCAAGCTGTATTGATACTGGGGGTTGCCCCGACGCAGGTGCAGGACTTGACTTCTTGAACATTACAAGGTTCACATGGACTTTCTTATTGAGCTCATCCAGATTCCACTGGATGGCATCCTGTCCCTCAAGCATGTCAAACAAACCACTCAACTTCATGTCAACGTACACTTGCTGAGTGTGTAGCTGATCCCATGTCTAAGTCACTGATGAACAATATTGGTTGCAGTATGGCCACCTAAGGGACACCATTCATCACTTATCTCCTTTCAGAAGTTGAACTGTGTCCTATTTTGCGTGAAAACCAAAATGTTTACCAAAAAGCAGAGGAGAGGATTCCTCCACAATAATCAGGTCACTCCTTATTAAATTTAAGAAAAAGGAACTTTAATTAGAAAATGGATATAAGAAGGATAACTGTTCTTAACTACTATATA
>VWZD01002620.1:45804-59962 GCA_013396695.1 Sakesphorus luctuosus
GATATTTTAATAATATAATTTTGTGAAAATAAGACATTTTAAAAAGTCATAGGCTTATGAATTATCAGCTGAAAGGCTGTCTATGACTGACCATCAGAGACACGAGACCACAGCTCATCCTATAAAAAAAGATTATTCTGCTAGGAATTTCCTGTGCAGAAGCTGATTCAATAATAGTAATTGTTAAGAACGAAATCCTAAATTCTAACTTCAATTACTCTCATGCCCAGATACTATTCCCATTGGACAAATACAACATAAACTTGATTACATTATTTAATATGGATATAAAACTTACTAGCTGTGATTCCAAGAGAGTGCATTTCACAATCTCAGAATGAAGAAAAGAGTAAAACTGAAGACTTTTAGCAGGAAGAGTGGAAGTAAGGGAAGGAACATTAATTTTGGTTACCTTATATTTTTTTCTGCTTTTGCAAAATGGTGGTCCAGTTTTCTCTCTGCATCATGAGAAATAGGAAGAGTAACTTCCCCAACTTATTACCTTAGTCTGTGGTGTTGCATTAGTGCATATTAATTGAGGGCCAATGGTGAGCTTGTATCACACTCTTTCTCTGAAAAACAACGAGGTCTTTCTAAAAATCAGACAAACATCCTTCCTGCTCATGCCTTCCCCTGCCCCTTTTTCTATAGAAAGTAAAACAAGAGAAAATTCACATAAACAAATTGAAGTACATGGATTAGAGTCTAAATTGTATTGGTTTCTAAAACTCATTTGAACAGAGTAGCAGAAGCTAAACTCAATTATTTTCATAGCATGAGAAAGTATATGTTGTGGACTCTCCTGCTGGAATAGAACATATTGTCTGAAGAAGCAGAAATTATGACTTCCTTGGATGTGTTTTAACAGGGCAATGATAAAAAAAAAAAGCTCCCAAAGCCTGTAGAATTGATGTGGATATTGGGGAATGTGAAATCTCTCTGCCTTTACAGGAATTGTGAATGGGTGACCACTTTGAAGAGAGGTCTTTCTCTCTGGATGTGCTTGGGAAAAGGAGCACAAATTTGCTTATTTTATCACCTGTGGTACAGAGTTACATAATAGTCCAAGTTGGAAGGGACTCACAGGGATCATCAAGTCCAGCTCTTAAGTCAATGGTCCAAAGAAGGAATCAAACCCACAGCACTGGCAGTGTTAGCACCATGCTCTGACTAAGCTCATCTTGTTGTACAGCTTCAGCTGGTACTGATTATCTTCAAAATAAACTAAGATTTTACTCTGCTTACTTTACTTCATGGTAGTAACTCTAGAGACTAATTTGTACCTGTAGCTTCATTACTTCATCCTTCTCTGGAATTTGTGCTCCATCTGAAGAAATGGTTTATTTGACCTACATAAAATTTCAGTGCGACCTTGGACTTAATTTGTCCATTGTAGTAATTTTATTTGCACTTTTCTCTGTTGCACTGGCATTTCAGCTGCCGTGGACTTCCCTCTGTTCTTTCAGAATTTGATGCCATATAGCAGAACTCCATTTTACAACTACTTTGGACAGCTTTCCTCACAGTACTTTAGTATTTTGGGCTCCCCTTTATTACATGCACCATCTTAAGAAGACTGGTCTAAAAGCTCATTTAGAGAAGAGGCTAGAATTCTGTAAATGTTGCTTCTGTGGTTTTTGAGATAACCAAGTATATTATCTAGTTGTACAATTATTTCTTATTGTAAGATCATGGACATTTTTTAAAAAACCTGTTTCCTGTGGTGATTTTTTTTTATTTTGTTGGTTGGTTTGGTTGGTTTTGGTTTTTCTTTTTCTTTCTTTCTTTCTTTCTTTCTTTCTTTCTTTCTTTCTTTCTTTCTTTCTTTCTTTCTTTCTTTCTTTCTTTCTTTCTTTCTTTCTTTCTTTCTTTCTTTCTTTCTTTCTTTCTTTCTTTCTCTCTTTCTTTCTCTCTTTCTTTCTTTCTTTTTCTTTCTTTTTTTATTTTTTTTTAGACAGTCACTTAATTTAGAGCTATTTTATTTCTAGCTTTTGTAATTGAAGAGAAGGAAATGTCAATGTTGTCTCCTCTGACATTCAGGAAGCACAGGAAGATAAAAGTTGTAAATGCATTTCTGTAAGATCAAGCCATAACAGGAGGAACAATAAAAAGAAATCTTCAAACTAGTGTGAATTCAGCCTTGAGCTTGCAGGATGTATGTATGTATGCTCAAATATGCTATTTTGTGGGTATTATTTTCTCGGAGGGCAGAGTATATGATCTTTATGCACAGAGGGAAAACATCTGCTCACAACTATGGAGTCTAAGAGCATCCTGATAAACATTATATTCACATTGTTTTATCTCCCTCTGCTCTGGATTGCCTGCAAAAGTGAAAATGATCTTTGCTTCTTGAAATTGCCATTACTGATGTGTGCAATTGCAAAGATAGAAGGACTCAGGAAAACACATACTTAGAAAATGAACTGGCAGAAATGTCTACTCTCTTGGCAGAGCAGTCAAAAAAAGGAAGGTGTTTACTGTGAAGATACAAAACAGTTCTTGTCAGTTCATGCTGTATGGAAGCCAAGGACTTCCCCCTTGCTTTGTCTTCTAGAATTTCGCAAAGAAAATCTGTAGTTGCTGGAAATGAAAATACATGATGTTTCATGTTTCTGCCTTGGTCTCTGCTCAGTGTTTGGTGGCAATTGTCTGCTGATTCTTTTTAATGCATGACTCAGAGCATGACAGAAATATGAGCTGCAACTTTGCTTAAACTTCTGAGTGGAGGTGTTGATGGGTGTCCTTTATACTCATTTGCTGGTATTCAAGCCTGACTTCCCCTGGGATTCAGGCAGATCAGTGGGCCTTTTGGTCTTGAACTGAAAGGTGAAGGACTCATTAGGATGAAAAAATTAAAACTATTCTTGACAAAAGCATTATGTTCATACCTTAAAGGGGAATTGCTATTTAATAAGTTACTTGTCATGCCAATTCTACAAGTTTTCTTTTTCTGGGAGAGATACTGAGCACATACTTAACTATTAGTTGCTGAAGGCATTAAACAGGCCTCTATTTATTGTATCATGAAAATAGTTATGGGATTTATTTTGGTTTCTTGCTGTATTTGTTAAATTGTTAAATTTGTTAGATTGTTAAATAGTTTAAACAGATACAAAACGTTCTGTGTTATACATTATTTTAATTTATGCCATTACTTGGGTTAGAAAAATAATTATGGCCTTTTACTTTCTAATTCCTAATCAAGAGGCTATTTATAATGTTTGACTCTGGACAGTAATACTTTGAAATGAAAACCTGACCACATTTTAAATTATTTAATTGAATAATAAATTAATTAGAATTGTAAGTGTGGTGGGCTACTTTTGCTGTGTTTGACAACAATTGTGCTGGATCTACTAAACAAAAATTGAAAGAATCTGTCACTGCACCTGCTCAAACAGGTTATAGTATTAATTTATTATGAATGACCTTGAAAATTGGAATTTTGAAGAAACATACATATAAAGGTTGTGCCAAAATTTCCACACTTGAGTTCTATTTTCACCTTTAACAGATGCCTTACAAGAAGAAAAATAAACATTTAGAGTAAGGAAGTGGAAATGGGAGGTTTAGTTTTTGCATCTAACTTGCATATACATATTTGTTTCAAATGTTAACACTTCAGGATAAAACCCCCCAACATTATAAAAATGATAATTAGCAAAAACTTAGGAAGCAGGAAAAGGGAGAGATGAAAACGGAAAATTTTGAAAGATAAATGAAAGAGCTTTAAGGATTGATTGACAAGAATTCCTGTCAGTAGGTTTTTGATTGCTCCAGTGTTAAGACATGCATAGCCTTTTTGCTAAGCTATATACTGAAGAATGCTGAAATAATTTTCTTAGTCTGTTGCATCCATTTCAAATCTATCTGAAATCTATTTTTAGCAATTCTTCACACTCATATCTTAGCAATGTCCTACAGCTGTACAAACCCAAGGCTGGCCAGTAGACTCAGCTACAGTGTCTGTGTCTCATTATACCATGCGTACAAATAAAGGGAGAGGTTGAAAAAGCCCAGTATTCAAATTCCAGATGGAGAAGAAATTAACCAGCTACTTATCATGTCTTAACATGCCTACAAGACATAACTAGGATTAAGTGGGGATTGAACTGCTCCCTCAGGGAACATGAGGCCAGGTGGAGCACTGTGGTTTTAAACAGCTACTAATGATTCATTTGTGACTGTTAAACTATGTTATTACCCACTAGGATGTATCAGACATTTGACAATATTTTCACAACACTTGGTAACAATGCGGTAGTGCAGCAAAGAAAATTCATACAAGGTGTAGCTCATGTAAAGAAGAGAGATCCAGGTGACTCGCATTGATGAGGAATTTAAGGGCAAGTGCTGAATTCAGCAGGTGGAATGAGGCAACCCTGGATGAATGTACAGACTAGGAAATGAGATATTGGAAAACAGTGCTCTGGAAAGGGACCTAGGGGTCCTGGTTGATGGCAAGGTGAACATGAGACAACAGTGACTTGGCAGGCAGGAAGGCCAACCATGTCCTAGGGTGGGGCATCATGCACAGCATCAATAGCTGGTCAAAGAAGGCGATTGTTCTGCTCTGTTCTGAGGTACTGTCCCACCTAAATCTAGAATGCATTTTATGAGAACATGAACAACATGAGAAGCATATAAATATGTTAGAGACTGTCTAAAGGAGACAGTCTCTAAAGGAAACTGTCTAAAGGAGACTGTCTAAAGTAGGGCAACAAAGTTGGTGAAGGGTCTAGAGAGCGAGCCAGATGAGGTGTGGCTGATGTCACTTGTCCTATTCAGACCAGAGAAGACAAGATTCATAGGAGACCTCATGGCACTCAGCAGGCTTCTACAGTGAACAAGTAGACACCATTCTGTTCTTTCTACTCAGCAATGATGGGACCGAAGGGAACAGCATGAAACTGAGTCAAGGGAGGCTGGGTATTATGAAAAGGTTCTTCACTCAGAGGGTGGTTGGGCTCCCCAGGGAAGCGGTCACAATCACCAAGCCTGAGAGAGTTCAAGGAACACTGGATAATGCTTTCAGGCACATGGTGTGATTTTTGGGGTTGTGCTGTGCAGGGCCAGCAGCTGGACTTGATGATCCTTATGGGTCTCTTCCAGCTCAGTATAGTCTATCCTTCTCTCTCTCATATTCTGTGGTGTGCAATGCAGGAAAGACTACAGAGAAAGCTTTTCACCTTGATGACTGTGGCTAATACTAGGTAGCTCAGCCAGGTCAAACTTTGAAACTTATATCTGTGTAATGTTTTGCACAATTATTGCATGCTTTCTGATGCTTCTGTCTTAAGAAGGTGTAGAGAAAACCGCTTTAAGGCAAGAGACTAGGTCAGGCTAATGTTAGCGCAGATACAGAAGTCGAAGTCGAGTAACCAACATGTGAAAAAACCTCTTGCTAAACACTAAAATACCTTTTGCTTTCAGAACCAGATACAGATTTTTTTTTTGGTCTGAGGAACTTATTTTTCAGATTTTGAGTTCTGAGAAATACTATACTGGTCAAAGAAAATCATAAAATCAATATACCCTTCCACTGCACCTCACTGGATCAGTTAGTCCTCAAATTTTCCCTTGCACAAACACATAAAGTTTAGTGCCTCCCAGACCATGTACTTTAATGAAGACTTTTTTTGTCAATATGTACAAAGAAGGATATGTACGAAGGAGGATATATACAATGGAGGATGTGTGATGACTTCCAGGTGTGCTAGGAATCATTGATAATCTGATTTGTGGTTGGTCTGATCTGCATAACCTCATGTGCAGCAGATGCCAATATTGTAGAAATTAAGAGAAGAACAGACAGTAAAGTTGTATTTAAATGGGAATGGAGCTCTTATGTGTATGAATAAATTAACTCAGACTTAGAATTGAGTTCAAGACCTCTGCCTGTAAGCTTACTGTGAGACAAGGAAGGTCTGGCACTGACGCTATTTTTGTTTAGCTTGTCCTAGCTACAGGGCGGGGACAACTTTATCACTATGTGGGTATAACCAAAACTGTGTATTCTACACCATCTGTATAATTTCTGGTGGACTGTTAATAAAGGATCGTCTGCAGCAGTTTCCCAGGACACATCTGACACTTCAGGCTACAAGCTGGTTGTTAAAGAACCCTGGGAGGCAGGGCAGTGTTTCTGTCTTCACACCAATGACTCAGCTATGATAACTCCCCTCGGGGGAGGCCTTAGCACCTTCTCACCCAGCCTGAGGGGTCATGTCCTCTAATGGGCCATAAGGGATTGGCATAATAGGCAGTTGCAATGAACTAGACCATCAGACTCCAAAAATATCCCATGACTCACAGAGTTAAACCACCCATTGTGAAACTCCCTGCCCTGGGGGAGGTACTGGACACTCCTGTCTGAACCTGAGATATGTCATCTTGGGGTTTGGAGACCTCTGGTACCACTCATGGGACCCAGAGGGAGACCAGAACCACAACAGGACTGTGAATGCCACTCTCAACAAGACTCTGACCATCATCTTCACCCACAGGTTTTCCTTTCCTTTTACATTGCACTCAGAAAGACCACGTGGTGCTCAGCACAGAGACTAACAAACACTGCTCTAATTGGGGCCCAAGGTGCTGGGTTATACATCTGTTTTTATGGGTTAAACCCAGGTTTTTTTCTGCATCATTGTATTTACTGTAATTATTTTTTAGTAAATTGTCACTCTGACTTGTAATCTCTCTTGACCTGGGTTCACTTCTCCCACCAATTCACCAATTTACCTTTAAACCAGCACGTCTTTTGTTGTAGGTTTAGTTTGGTATGGGTTTCTGTGGTGTTTTGTTTTGTTTTTTAAATCTATTGTATGGTTTTATTTCATTTGTTTATTTCACCTATGTCCTTCTAATGCCTGGAGTGGAAAGCTACATGAGCTTATACAAAAGGTGGTGGCCAGACCACAAAATTACTTTTGCATCTGACCAATCATCTGGCTGTGGTTTCTATGTTCCTTAGGAAGTAACAGGGCAATGAGGTTCCTCAGTTCTACCAGATGACGTCAAACTCAAGAAATCACTTTTCACACTCCTTTCCAAATATCTGTGGCCTTCACCAAACCTGTAGATCCTTATTGGCTAATTCTCCTTTGTGGCTATTTTTGTGGTCAGTGCGAGATCATTAAATACCACTAAAGACAACTACCCTAGACTAGAAGCTACTTTTAAAAAGAGAAGGGGAAAGGAGGAAAGAAGGAAAGAAGAAAAACCAGATACATATAATTAGATTTTGGATTAGACTCACATGCATCTCGTGATGAAGATAGAAATATGTATATGAGAAAGATGCCAATGTTAAAAACTTAATAGACTCCAGCACTGAGTTACATGGTAGAAGAAAACTGCATTATTTAAAGTCAGGCTCCATTATTTCAAAAAGAACACGATGGGTAGTTTTGGTAGCTTTATAGGAAAAGAGCACAGAAAAATAGATGCAGGGTGGAATGTTTGAATTTTATTAGGAGTATTCATCACTATACTTTGTCATGTGCTGTAGTTAAAGAACAAAAAGGAGTTTCCTCTTCCCTGCAAGCATACTCTTAAAGTAAGTATTTTATTTGATGGTGAAATGGTGTACTTCAAAATCATAACACAGTTTTTGGATGTGAAATAGTATGTAGATAGTTTCTGGTTTATGTGCTGTATCAAAGGAGTTGCAACACTTAGAAGTCAAGGGTCTGCTTTTGCCAAGAATATCAATAAAATAGTAGTAACTAAACATATATATCTTTAACCTAATCTTTTTTCCCCCCTAGGTGCTAAGCATAGCTCTTTCACATGTTCTTTCTAAATTATTTGGGGTGTTTCCATCTATGTTGTAATAATTTCTGTCTTTTCTCTGAGCATGTAGTAAGTCCCAGAAAGTAGTGATAGAGACCACTTTGTTTCATCAGCAATTGCTTCATGTTTAACAAGCCTTTTTGAGAAAATAGGTGTGAAGAAAAGTCTGGTCACTAGAAATCACTGATTTCTTTTCTCCTCATAATTTTTGTGTTCATCCAAATGGAAAAGAGCTTAGTGTTACATCCTGAAGTTACAGAACTCTACTCCCAGCTTTGGACTGAGGCCCCATATTTCTTAGGCTTTTCATATCAGCTTTTTGTTTTGTTTCCAGAAGGCAATTACTTAAAAAACTCTACATGTCTTGTTGATTAGTAGATGGATTTGTACTTCCCTACTTCCAAAGAATAGTAAAGGCAGAAGCCTAGGTCTGCTCCCTGAATTAGAGTAGAATAGAATAGAATAGAATAGTTGGAAGATACCTATAATTATCATCTAGTCCCTCTGCCTGACTGCTTCAGGCCTGACCAAAAGCTACAGCGTATTGTTAAGGGCATTGTCCAAATGCCTCTTAAACACTGACAGGTGGGGAACATCGACCCCATCTCTAAGAAGCTTGTTCCACAATCTGACCATGTTTTGGTGAAGAAATGCTCCCTTAATGTCCTATCTGAATATGCCCTGATGAAACTTTGAACCATTCTCACATGTCCTATCACTGAATTCCCAGAAGAGATCAGCTCAGTAGAAATGCTGATGTATCATTTTATATGCTTTGTCTGGCTCTAAGAACTTTTTCTTTTCTTTTTTTTTTTTTTAATAATCACAGTATCTGAAGAACCTCATATGAGTACAAGGTATTAAAATACAGTTTGAGATAACGTAGCATCTTGTGTTTTTTTTTTAATCACAGTATCTGAAGAATCTCATATGAGTACAAGGTATTAAAATACAGTTTGAGATAATGGAGCATCTTGGTTGGTACTTTGATGACAGAGAGTATCTGAGGGCCTTTTTTCACATGTACAAATGGGGGAAAAAGAGGTTACTGTGTAAAATGTCTGTGTGTTGTGACCTATACTTACACAGCAACACATTTCTATACTTCTCCTGATATATGGAACGTCCTATAGCCTCTTCCCTTACACAGGGAAAAATTGAGGTGAATTCTGTTTCCTTATTGATGCTATAAAGGTCTTTGCACAAGAGAACTCAAAACTTAGAAAAATATACATTGGACATAAATGCAACTTGTAGCATATGTGCACTCCTTAATTTGACCAAAATGGTATGATACCTGTAATGCAAACATTGTTGTCTCATGGAGCTAAGGTACATATTCTGTGTTTATCATGATATCTTTCCACCAAAAATCCCTTCTATTTGCAGAGGTTAGCTTCTATCAATCACTGTAAATTATAAATCATAACTGAAAAGCTTATTCTTTTTCTATCACAAATATAGTAATTAATAAAATTATGGATTATTCATTTAATAATAGTTTGACAATGTATAGGAGCCTCACAACCCCATACTTGAGTGGAGAAAAAACAGATTACACAGAGCCTTGAAAAACAACAATATTAGTCAGTGATTGTGCACCCATCCCAAGTATCAAATTTCAAGCGAAAATAAAACCTAGTATCTAACTTACTTATTCCACTGTTAGCTTTCCTAATGAAACAGTTGTTTATAGGGGGCCTCAAAACAGAAAATTATTTGATATGACAAACTTTAGTTCTCAGATACAAAGTAAATGTTCATCACATTAAAACTTTTGTATTTGATCCAGTTTCTTGTAATTGTTTTAGCATGGCTATTAATTTCCATGTGAATTTCTATTATTTTCTTCACACTTTTCATGTGATTTTATAGGAAATGTGATATCTCAGTAGGCTGGCATAATTACACCATAAAAAGACATTTTGTTCAAGTTCATTAGTATTGGAATACTTGGATTTTATATACAGTTATAAACTCATGTGATATACCTTCACAACAGGAGACTTCTTAGATGGAAGTATCTGATATTTTCTTAAGGCATTTTATTTCCTCTGAAATGATGCTTGCTATTAAAGCCTATTTTCCTCCAGTATTTATTTAGCTTAAGTTTATGGAAGTATTTAGAGAGCTTATGAGGCTCTAAATAATTACATGAACATCTAAGAAAAGTGATTGGGGTATTAACATTTTTCTTTCTTCTTATTGTGGATGACACCAGGAAATGAGTGAGCATGAGCAGGAGCATTCCCCAAACCACTACATGATAGTTTATGCTCAGAGTGCAGTGAGGTAAATATTTTCCAGTGAAATAGAATCAAAGAATCACTAAAGTGAAACTATGTCCCTAAGCGCCACATCTACATGTTTTTGAATGCTTCCAGGGATGATGATTCCACCATTCCCCTGTTCAGCTTGTTTGTCACCTTTTCCATGAAGAAATTTTTCCTAATACCTTATCTAAACCTCCCTTAGTGCAACCTGAGGCCATTTACTTTTGTCCTATCACTTGCTACCTCGGAGAAAATACCTCCTTTCAGGTAATTGTAGATACCAATAAAGTCTCTCCTGAGACTCCTTTTCTCCAGGCTAAACAACCCCAGCTCTCTCAGTTGCTTCATGTAAGANCAAACCCCTCCCCCCCCCAGGAGTTTGGTATTAAATGCATTAAAAAAAGTTATAAATTGTTACAGTATACTGGTTTTATCAAGATTTTTACAGGCTTTAATAAATGGACTACTTTTTATATAGATCTGGAATAGTATCTGAAATTGTATCAGTTAATACTGAAGAAAGAGAATGAAAGAGACAAAAGATAAAAAACTTCATGTTTCTGTGTTGAAGTAATTATTTTAATGGGGTTAGGCAAGACTTTATAGGGGTAGATTTCCTTTGCTCTGAATTTTACAAGGGTTTTAATCTACCTGCTTCAATATATTTTTTTTCTGACCACTACCCAAGAATGCAATAGCTAACTATAAATCTGATCTAATATGAAAATTACAGCAAGTCATTTATTTGACAAATGGCAGTTACAGATTTTTTAAAATAGATGACATTTGCCACCTATGTTTTCCTCTGCTTTTGTTTTCCATTTTTTCCTTGGTGTGTGTATGTAGATATATGAATTATAGACAGTTCATAACCACCAGTGAGGAGTTTACAAATATATGAACAGCTATGGTCTAACTCTTAAGCTATACGATAGGAAAATTTTATTTTGATGTCCCAATGTTTTTCAATTAATCTTTAAGTAATCCCTTTTTCAATGCCTCATATGAGCCTAGAAANGAAACTATGTCCCTAAGCGCCACATCTACATGTTTTTGAATGCTTCCAGGGATGATGATTCCACCATTCCCCTGTTCAGCTTGTTTGTCACCTTTTCCATGAAGAAATTTTTCCTAATACCTTATCTAAACCTCCCTTAGTGCAACCTGAGGCCATTTACTTTTGTCCTATCACTTGCTACCTCGGAGAAAATACCTCCTTTCAGGTAATTGTAGATACCAATAAAGTCTCTCCTGAGACTCCTTTTCTCCAGGCTAAACAACGCCAGCTCTCTCAGTTGCTTCATGTAAGACTTGTGCTCCAAATAATTTGGCAAATGTGTCAAGCCTGCAGTAAAATCATGCAAAGCACTTGGTAACTGTCAAAACTTCTGGAAACCTGGCAGGTCAGAAGACTCTTCAGGACTGTTTTCTGCTTGAGTTCCATGCCATCTAATCCAGTGAGCCAGTCTACATCTTTAACTTTGACCATGGTTCCTGTGAAAACAGAATATTTTAAAGATTAACATCTAGGGAAATTCTCATCTTTTAAAAATCAGTCTAAATTTCAAAGTAGTTAGAAATACAAAATTTATCTTAGGCCAGTAATTCTTGCAGCTACACAGATCTACTGAAAAATATCAATACTATGTGAATCAGTGATTCAAATTGGAGAGATTTGCTGAGGTCTTGACTATGAGCTGTCCTNGTTAGGCAAGACTTTATAGGGGTAGATTTCCTTTGCTCTGAATTTTACAAGGGTTTTAATCTACCTGCTTCAATATATTTTTTTTCTGACCACTACCCAAGAATGCAATAGCTAACTATAAATCTGATCTAATATGAAAATTACAGCAAGTCATTTATTTGACAAATGGCAGTTACAGATTTTTTAAAATAGATGACATTTGCCACCTATGTTTTCCTCTGCTTTTGTTTTCCATTTTTTCCTTGGTGTGTGTATGTAGATATATGAATTATAGACAGTTCATAACCACCAGTGAGGAGTTTACAAATATATGAACAGCTATGGTCTAACTCTTAAGCTATACGATAGGAAAATTTTATTTTGATGTCCCAATGTTTTTCAATTAATCTTTAAGTAATCCCTTTTTCAATGCCTCATATGAGCCTAGAAAAACACCTTGCTATTATTTGAACATATATTTCCTCTTGGTGTATTTGTGTTCTAACTGAAATGGCTTTTGTACTGCTGCTATTGCTAAGACCAAAGCTATGAGAGAGTTATTGCAGTTATGTTTCAAACTATGCTTAAAGAAGGTAGAAACATAGAATCAAATAGGTTGCTAAAGACATTTAAGATCATTGAGTCAAACGGTAAAGTTAACAGCACTAATCCATGTGTCTAAGTACCACATTTATACATCTTTTAAATACCTCTATGGATGGTGGTTGTACCACTTCCATGAAGAAGCTGGTCTCGACAGGCTTGAAAAGCCCCTTCCATGAAGAAATTTATTTTACTATCCAATTTAAACTTCTTCTGGCACAACTTGAGACCTTTCCTCTTGTCCTGTTGCTTGTTACCTGAGAGAAGAGGTCGACCCCCACCTGGCTACAATCTCCTTTCAGGTAGTTGTAGAGAGTGATAATAACTCCCCTAAACCTTTTCTCCAGGCCAGACCCCCCCACCTCCCTCAGTTGCTACTCATAAGTCTTGTGCTCACTTGTGCTCCAGACCTTTCACGAGCTTTGTTGCCCTTCTATGGACACATCTTGGCATATTATTGTGTTTTTTGAAGTGAATGAATGCAGAACTGAACACAGAATTTGGAGACCAGCCCCATCATTGTCAAGTACAGAGGGAAAATAATGTCTGTGGTTGTACCAGCCACGTTATTTCTAATATCCAAGGTGCCATTGATCTTCTTGGCCACCTGGCACATGCTGGCTCATGTTCAGCTCCTGTCAACCAGCACCCCCAGGTCCTTTTAACCATGAAGTTTTCCATCTATCCTGCACCAAACCCGTAGTGCTGCACATGGTATCGTTGTGACCCAAGTGTAGGGTCCAGCACTTCATCTTGTTAAAGGTAAATGCTCTTCTGCTGGTACATTTAAAACTTTTTTCTCCTGTGAGTCACAGGTGTTATAGAAATGCCAGTAACAACACTGACAGTAACAGATCATTTTGTTCTAAAGATTTTTCCTATAGTCACTTATTACTGTTAGCCTTATAGAGTACATCATAAGTGATTAAGTTACAGAGAGTTGGAGAAGAAATGGCAGGGTTCAAAAAAGATTTAAGGGATAAATATTTTATATTAAAATTAGTAACTGTTACTGTTTCTTTCTCAAGAAAGACTAAAATGAAAATTCATCATGTTTCATCCTCTATAAAATGGTCCCAATATCATAAATATGATGCTGAATCAAAACCAAAGAATGTTTATTATACTGCGAAATTATCAATACAGCATTTAGAGATTCATTTGGGAGGCCCATATTACAATTTGTATATAAGCAGTCTGAGGATAAGAGGTTGCAGAACAAAAGAAGACCCAGAATGTATGCTGAAATAGTTAAACAAAATTAATAAGAAGAGCAATCTAAAAAAAATTAAATAATAATTAAAAATATTTTAGTAAGTTGAAGAAAATATTAAGAGTACAAAGAATTAATGTTATTCCACAGGAAACAAAAGAAAGATTATGAAGTCTCATCCCTTTACTAGAATCAGGGTTGCAGTAATCCATCAGAAAGCAAGCAAAGATCAAGCATGAAAATTCATAAGTCATAAATTGTCTAACCTTGAAGAAGTGAAATGGTGAAGACGGAAACTTTTCACAGAAGATAATAGTGAAAAGAAGCAATTTTCTGGAATGTCAGAAATTTCAAACAGTGTCAATAAGCTGCAATTTTGCTAATTTCAGGGATTCACTGATATGTGACAAAATAATTTTAGGTGTATAAGACTTACTCACACAAGAATATTTACTATGGGGACTAGGAAGAAAAATCTAACAGGTCTCTAAAACTGTGCAGATGGAGAAGGAATGCCATTGATTTTTACAGGAGACAGGGCACAGGGCCTGAAAACATATGTGCATATTCTTTTATATATTATTA
>VWZD01002620.1:66226-76627 GCA_013396695.1 Sakesphorus luctuosus
CAGAGAAGATACTGGGCTAGGGGTAGAATTAACATGAAATGTCTGGCCATCTCTCCCCATGTCAAACAAGGGAAGCTGTTGTGTTCTCAATTTTTTTTTATTTTTAATTATAGAACTAAAACTGGATATATTTATTTATTCTGAATAGAGACTTAAAGATTTATTTTTCCTGCATAATGACTTTCAGGTGTTGATTGCCTATTATAGGTAGGTAAACAGAACACCCTAATAAAATTGAAATTGTCACTAGTAAACAATACCTAAATGTCTTGTTCACATAGTACTTCAGTAAACTAAAAGGATATGGGTTCTGCACAGTAGGAGGCAATTTCAAAGTACATTATGAAGAATTCAGAATCTCCTTTAATGTATTTCTTGTTAGTGTGAGATGCAGAAACATCATTATCTTGTACTGTTTCTTGCATAAAGTGAACTGCATAATAATGTACACTTCAAGTAACAGTCATGCCTCCAAAATTGTGTATAGTCAAGTTTAGTATTGTCCTGTTTATGAAGATACTTAGAAACAGCCTGAAACAAAAGAGATATATCCCAACTAGAAGGATGAAGTGTTTTTTCCTTTTAAACCATAGCTTGATAGCTTTAGAGTGTCTCTGGTCCCTGATAATAAAAATATTATAAAAAATATTATCTTGGAAAAAAGCACTTGAAAAATAAAATTTTGATTTATAGAAGCTTCTGGATCAAATTTCTTTACATGTAGTTTAATGTCTGTCTTGGTTTAACCCCGGGCAGCAAACAAGTACCACACAGCCACTCACTCACTTCCTCACAGGCAGGATGGCAAAGACAATTGGAATGGTAAAACTTAGAAGAGATAAAGACAGTTTATGGGAAAGCAAAGACTGCATATACAAGCAAAGTAGGGAACTAATTCACCGCTTTCCATGGGCAGCCAGGTGTTCTGCTATCTCCAGGAGGGCAGGGAACCATCAGTGTAATGGTTACTTGGGAAGAAAAACACCATCATTCCAAATGTTCCCTCCTTAGTCCTTCTTCTCCCCACTTTATATACTGAGCATGATCATATGGTCTGGAACATCCCTAGGATCAGTTCGGGTCACCTGTCCCTGCTGTGTCCCCTCCCAGCCTTCCATGCACCTTCAACTGCCTTGCCTGAGTAGCAGTATGAAAAGTAGAAAAGGCCTTGGCTCTGTGGAAGCCTTGCTCAACAATAACAAAAACATCTCCATATTATCAAACTTGTGTTCAGCACAAATCCAAAGCACAGCCACATGCCAGCCACTGTGAAGAAAATTAACTCCACTCCCGGCAAAACCAGCACAGAATCTTTCAGGTGTACTTGTTTAAATACAGCAAGGAATAATTTCTTAAGGTTATTATATTTTGTGTTACTTTATTTAATTCAACTAACTGTGATAGGTTTTTGTCCTAGAAAATTAAATATTTCCAGCAAGTTAATGCTAGGTATTCATCTGCTTGCCTAAAATATGTAGTTTCTTGGTTTTTTAAATATTACTAAAGTTTATAAAATTATAAAATCTTCTGAAAATAAATTTTAATTTTCAAGTTCCTAGAGCAACGTGATAGTGAGAATAAATATAGCTGAGCTAGATTGTGTCTCAATCAGAATTTATTGTTTCTTTCTGTTTGTATAACTGGACATCTCTATTCAAAGCAGTAATTTGTTCTGTTACAAAGTTTTTAAGTATTATTCTTTTCTAAAACATTGTTGCTAGAGGATAGGATATTTTGTTTTTTATCACTCTATTTCTCTAAAGTTTATTTTCCCTCCAAGTGAGGAAGATTATTATGGTATTCGGGTCCATTCACAGTGAGAGGATAAAGAGACAGCCTAATTCAGAACTCAGCCTTTGAAAAAACCTGTAGTCTCAGAACATTAATAAAGAGCATTTTGGAAGCATGATACTGGGTTGTATGGGTTGTATGTTTCTTTTCTTCAATTTAACAAAGATTTGCTCAGGTAAAGTCACAAAACATATTCTAGTAAAACTCACTTCCAGAAATGAGTCTGTAGCTTTCCACATGAAGTGTTCCTTTTGTCCAAGCAGCTAGGTTTCTGAAACTTGTGTTGTGTGTAATAAATAACCATGTAACCAGCTTCAATTATCTTTTATTGCTGGAAAGATTTTTTTACACTTTTTTGTTCAGCCAGACTTCCCCAGAACATGCTAGTTTCCTGTCCTAGTAATGGACATTTTTGCCAGAATTGTTTATTAGTTGTGACAACAGGGAATTTGGGATTCTTTGAGATGTATGAATATTCTGAAAAACTCAGTTTTGCAATTTTTGTATGGCAGCAAGGATATGAAAAAATAAGTAAAGGTACTGTCTGCAGTAAGAAAAAGACAAAACTTACTTCAGTGACGCTGAGGTTAATGTGTTTTACTTTTGCATTTGTGAGAACATAAGCATATATCCATATGTATACACATATATACACATATACATATACATACATACATGTATACATACACATATATATGTGTGTGTGTGCGTGTGTATATATATATAAGTTTTGGCCCAGACTCAGAGATTGGTATCCTTGGCATATGTGAATCCTGTGATAGGAGTGCCCTGGTAAACGGATGAAGGTTCTTTAGGAGGGATAGGCAGGGCAGAAGAATTGGAGTGTAAGGAAAGAGTTAGAGTGTATGGAACTCGCAGTCGGCAATGCACATCTGAGAGCCTCTGGGCAAGACTCAAGGGGAAGACAAATAATGAGGATGTCATTTTGGGAGTCTGCTGTTATAGACCTCCTGTCCAGGATGATGACACAAATGAATTATTGTTTGAGGAACCAAGGAACACTCCAAAATCAATTGCCCTTGTCCTTATGGGGGTCTTCAACTTGACAGAAATCTGGTGCAGAAGATTCCCAAGAAACCTGGAACAGATCTTAAGGGAAACACAGAAAGATGCCCTCCTTAACCTGCACGTTGTCAGTAGAGTGGATCTCATGAGCAAAGTGGATGCTGGAGGCCATCTTAGCCACAGTGACCACAAAGAGATCAAGTTTAAAATCTCTGTTGACAGGAGGAAAAGTGCCAGCAAAACCTCAACCCTGGACATGAGGAGAGCAGAATTCAGGCTGCTCAGGGAATTAATAAGTAAAAAGACCCCTGGTAAAATGTTTTTGCAGGTGCTGGGGTCCATCAGTGCTGGTCACTTTTTAACCATCACCTTCTAAATGTACAGGAGTAGGAGAGCCCTAAATGCTGGAAGTCAAGCAGATGAGGCAAAAGGCCTCTCGTGACCAGTGACAAGACTCAAAAAAAGGGAATGAAGCTGAACTGAGGGAGGTTTAGGTTGGATATCAGGAAAACATTTTTCGTGCAGAGGGTGGTTGAGCCCTGGAACATGCTTCTCAGGGAAATGATCACAGCATCAAGCCTGACAGAGTTCATGGAGCCCTAGACAGTGCTCTCAGGCACATGGTGTGATTCTTGAGGTGTCCTGTGCAGGATCAGGAGCTGGACTCCATGATCCTGATGGGTCCCTTTTGACAGCATATTCTGTGATTTTATGTTTAGTAATTTTCTGTGTCTGATGAACAGTAGTATGTTGAATCATAGTAAGAATTCTACATTGTGCCTCCCTTCCCTTCTTTCTGAACTGCCGCCTTATCTTTGATGTAAAGTCTCCAGTGGATACAGTGTACTGGTATTTTTGCATTCTGTGTGCTCTCTGTGTCTGCTCATTATTTAGTGAAAGGTAAAAGAATAGTAATTTTTCACTAGCTTGAAGTTAAATACTTCAGTAGCACCTGTCATGATCTGCAGAATGAACTGATAAGGAATGGTTGAACATGCTCACTCATTTCTATTGCTAATTTTGTTTCTGCAAAAGATTAGTATTTCATAAGCTTGCTTCTAGTTTATCTAATGTTCACCATTTGTCTATTACATTCAGAAAAATCAGAGATAAAATATGAGGTATGTGTGACATATGCATAAAGAAATTTCTAGTTAACTGGTAATTTTAGTAGTGGTTGTTTTACTATTTTATATATTTTATTCTTGAACTGGAAATATCCACTTTTGTATTTTTGTAAAGACGTATTGTTTGTCATAGGATTTACCAGTTCCTCAATTTTATAAAATATCTTCCTGGGTTTTTTTGGTTTTGTTTTTTGTTTGTTTGTTTGTTTTTTTGTGCAAAAGGTAAAGATTTGTAGAGCTAAAGAAAAAGAAGCCATACTAGCTATTTGAAATTGGTCAGCCTAGGATACTTTTCCTATATAAGAAAAATGTAATAACTGAATGGAAAAATCTTCATGTAAAAATTATTTAATTGTCAAAAACATTTTTTTTATATAAGCAAGGTTGTGTAAGTAAGGTAAAACCCTTTACTTTCTATAAATTTGAAAAGAAGACTCTGTCCTATAATTTACCAGACTGGGTAAACTAATTTCTTTGAAATGTACACTAAAAATGTCTTTAAACCCTTGGATAATAGTGACTAAGCACACTGTAAATACATTTTTATAATTAAAAAGCTCTGAAGTAATAGATTCTGAAGAAGAAGACTGTGTTAGATCTCAGATAATGAAGTTTACTAGAGAATTACCAGATTTTCTCTGATATTAAACTTGCTCAGTGACTAATATCTGATAACCTGCTCAGTGTTCAACTACAATAGATTTGATTTTGTAAACTGGCTATCATTAAAACAGATGAATTTCCCTTTTTGAAAACATGTGACATAGAAGGACCTCTGTCCACTGCTCTGCTGTGGCAATGTTAGACAATCAAGCTCTGCTACCAGGGTTTCTCAACATTTTTTAATGTGCTTGTAATGTCATGACTGTATTTTATCTCACTTGTTGGAAAAAATTTACTAATTAATAGCTTTATTTCCAGAATCTGGATGAGATCAATAAAAAGATTTCATGTCAGGACTTCTGGCAATAAAGTTAAATTGTTTCAGAATCTTAAAGAAAAATGTTGGCATGAATATTTTGTCAGCTTCCTTCTGTATGTCTCTGTCACAAAGGTGGATTTACAGCACTAAGTAAAGTATCTATTTCAAAGCTTTCACTTATTCTGAAAGATTTGACATTTGTAATGCTGCATAATTCTCTTCTTTATGAAGAGGATTGGAAGAAGTGTTTTTCCATGTTAGGAACTCTGCTTTTTTCACATATCTGTCTCAGCTTCTTTCCCATGCAGAGGGGAGTATGTCTGAGTACACTTAGCCAACTTCCTTGTAACAGTGAACAAACTGATTTTTAAAATAACAACAGTTACCAAACAATTTGGGCCAATATGGGTGAGCCTTTATTTCTTAATTTTTCAACTGCCACTGAGACGATAAATCTTGTACTAACATTTTTGGAACATTCTGACAAGTATGTCAGCAGCTGTGTGACATGTTCTTAACTTAGTTAAAAATTCCATAGGATTTGAGATTATTATTGAGTGAGGTCCTCCCACACAAATGACAATGTATCATGAAGCTGAAGTGAGTGTAGTTCTGCATTACTGAAGCCCACAGAACCTAAGCATGTATATATACAGGGGGTTTTTGATGTGTGCAGCAGCGAATGCAGTACTTTTGGCATAATCTCTTATATGAGCAGATCTGAAATTCAAAATTGTTTATATCTTTACTATGACTTTGAATAAACTGCTCTAGGGTTTGGGGTTTTTCCTTGCTTTTGACATGGTGTTTTTTTCATTGCTGATCATCTCCCTAACTGCAGACATTCTTTCAAAACTTGTGCTGTCAGAAAAAGCAATCACTAAAAATAAAAAAGATGAGCATGTGGAAAAATTTCTGATTAAACAAGTGCAGGACCAAGAAAGCCACCTAATAAATCATTACGTGGTCTCAAGATGTTGAAAATGCACACAGTCTTGAGGCCAGAGCCTTGGCTTTTGCATGTCTGGGATAGGTAGACCTACTCTACCTCTTCCCAAGAAACAAGTGATGGGACAAAAAGAAACAGCCATGGATATTAGGAAAAGTTTCTTCCCTGAAGGTGTTAGCAAGCATTGGACCAGACTGCTCAGGAAACATCCCTGGAGGTATTTAAAAGATGTAGATGTGCAGATGGGGTGATTAGAGACACAGTTTAGTGTTGGACTTGGCAGTGATGGTTTCTATAGTTGGACTCAGTGATCTGGAAAGCCTTTCCAAACCTAAATGATTCTCTGACTCAAAGAGAGTAGCTCAGGAACAAGGAGTGTTTATTGAGTTAGAGGTCAGTTTTCTGCTAAGTTAAGAAGCTCATAACCTCAGGTCTGGGAGTCTCGAAGTGCTGTAGAAAGTTCCCAGGGTATCTGGCTCAGAGACAGACTTATTTGTATAACATTATTTTTATCATCAGTTTCATATTGGTGCCTTACAAAACTGTTGTATGTACAACAAAAATTCAAATGGTTTGTTTGAGGAGATATTTCTATGAAGTCAGGCTTACTGGATTATTCTTACATTTTATAGTAAAATGATCTATTTATTTGTGTGAGGTTGATAGGCCCACTTTCCTTTGTTCTCTTTGAACAGATGTTTTTCCAGTCAATGCAATGGCAGTTAAATGCCACCTTGACGCCCGATTCCATCAGATCTCAGAAGCTGAGCAGGGTCAGCCCCAGTCAGCACTTGGATGGGAGACCTCCTGGGAATACTGGGGGCTGTAGGTTCTAGTCCTGAGGACTTCACTGTCACTATCCAAGTTCACTCAGCCATGACAGATGAACCTGAGGACATAAAGGGTGGGGTCAGTTTCTTGCACACTGTGCCTCAACTAAAAAATCCACTGCGCAGGCTTGAAGGACACACCCATGTGGGTAGAGCCCTTCCCAAATCTTCGTTTGTGAAGCCTAGCCATGATGATGAGACTTCTCATGTTTCCAGAATTGTTAGAAGAGGTAAAGGACTCTTTGACAATTTTTAGACTTTTTCTGTGGAAATTACTTTTTTGTCCTGAATTTAAACTTTTTTTCCCCCCTTAGAATAGCCTTTGTAATAATGGTCTGCAAAGTATGTCCTTTTCATTTGTTTTGAATAAATAATTTTCACCTTTCTAAATATATAACAGAAATAAAAATGGGTATTTCTTGCACTATTAAGAATTCCACCATTTTCTTCTGATTAACCATATTATCACTAATACTTGTTAATTTTCTAATGTACATTAGTACTTAATTTGTGCTGAGATACATAATCCCATTTTAAGTGGTGTATTTATTTTATACCATTTAAAGAAAGATATCACAAAACCCAATCATTCTGAACACTTGTAGCGGCTTTTTCCCACTAAAAATATTTGCATCATAGGGAAAAAAAAGGGAAGGACTTGCCTGACTGAATAATTTTATTTAACCATGATTTTGAGAGTATGAATCATCACTGTTTTTTCTTTTTCCATGGTGCAAATAATGAAAAGCAATAAATCTACTCACAGTGCAAAGTATCATTGAAATGGTCTGTGAATAATATAGTCTCATTTACTTTTTAATAAAAATTAAAGAATCCAAGAGCAAGAACATTTACTCATTTGATAGTTTCTGTGACTTATACTTTTAAAGTATTAAAATAATTATTTGTGAAGAAAATGTAGGAATGCAAAGTACAAAGTCGCTTGAAATAATAGTAGTGTATTTAGTCTGCATCTAAAGCAGCTATGCTAATAAATAATTGTAGTGGATCTTAAACACACTCATAGGTAGAAGAGAAATGTATCAATTCTTCAGGTATAGAAGTTAAGGCATGGTGATGGTAAAGGAATTGCCAGTGTAACAAACAACATTCAGAGTTAAGTAGAGAAGGAACTCCTGATACTAATACTGTCAAGCCAGCATTTATGCTTTGTGTAAATGAATTACTGGCTTTTAAAGTACTAAGTGCCAAGCCATTTTCTTTTTAAATTAACTGTTTGAAAACTCTAAGTAATTGTACATACTGGTATATAATATTTTAGTAAAGCATAAAACAACAATTTCTTATTCTAAGTATAAGTCTAAACCCAGTATTTAGGCTGTTTCCTCAAAATATTCTGGTGCAAATGAGAGAATTTTTTTGTTCCATAGTTAGAATTATTAGAGATTATTATTCTCTGACTCAAGCCAGTCTTGAGTCACAGAGCTGAGTCAAGAAGTTGTTCTGTAGGTGGGCTAGAAGCAACCCCATCACTCATTAGGATAAATGGTTTGCCTCTTGTCAGACCTCAAAAATGAGTTTTCATTGTAGCCTGTGGCTCGTTGGTACCATGCATGCCTCTGGGCTGCAAACAAAAAATCTGAGGTGGCTATTTTTACTTATTTTTCAGATATCTTGTGGTTCAGTTCTACTGTTGTGAGGACATGATGTATACCGTGACATTGTAACACTACAACACACAGAGATGTTAAGGTGCTGTTCATTCACTTCACAAACCCCTCCCCTCCCCCCCCAGTTATTATTCTTTTAAAGAGCACCATGCTGGCATAGCATATCAAAGTTGTTAAAAGAATGATGGCAGCATTGGATATTTTTTAAGCACTTGGAAGCTTGTTTATTTGTTCTTAGAAGAGAAAGGATAAATGTTAGGCCATCAATAGTCATTTGATCCATGTCACAAGATTGAGCTGCAATTAGAAAGAATGGGAAGGTGTTCCAGGGTGGGCTGGTTATGGATGATTCAAGAACTGACACTATGTAAGTACTTTGTTAGAGATGTACACCATTATATTTCTTCAAAGTGTTTTTCAAAGAAACGTTAAGGACGGTGAGAAATAGATAATCTTGTTAAGCCTCTCAAGAGGTCTCCAGAGAAATGGTAACAAAAAATAGTCTGCATTTCAGTGTCAGGACTCTTTACTTCTTGACTTTTCTCAGGCTATTTTTATTTTCTAGCAAGCTTGTGATATGTGGCTGACTTTTGTTCCTTAGGTTACAATCACTTATTGTTGCACAAAAATCTATGCCTCCTAATGAGCAATTACTGATAAGAACTAAGAAACATGACTGCTAATTAGAAGCACAGCAAATGCTCTCTTGAGCATTAAGTTAACCAACCAGGAAAAAAATGGAATAAAGAAACAGACATTTTAAATGTCCCAGCCAGGAGTCTGCTCTAGACAAAAAGACTTGAAGTAAGTTAATTGGTATCTGAAAGGTTGTCATGTACTAGAATTCAGTTAATTGGTTACAGGGCAGGGATTAACAGAGAGTCTTCCAGACCTTTAAGGTAAAAAGAAAGCCTAATATGTTCCGTTTAACTTGTTTCATGAACAGGCATTTTATTTTACAAGTACTTTCTCTTTTTTTGTGTACATTCTCAGAGGTAAAAAATGTCTGGAGCAGAACTATTTCTTGGAGTCAGTTTCTTTTTATTAGCAATTATGATCTTGGATCATTTTATGTAGCAAATTACATGCCTGCCATTCCAAAACTTGGTTGTCATTCTTGGTGGTTTTGTGGTAATGACAACAACGGCTTTTGTTATGCTTGGCCAACAATTTCACAATGGAGTACTGGTATAAATTGCCTGCAATTCTGTTAATAAACATAATACTTCTTAGAACCATATTCAAAAATAAGGCAAAACTAGCAAAGCATGTTTTTCTTCTGTTTTGACAATGTGGATAAGATCAGTATGAAGAACATTTCCTGGTTTAGATGTCTGAGTATTTTTACCTGAATAGGTGGTCAGTTTTTCCACAAATCGATTGAATTTTCATATTCACCAAAACAAACATTGGGTACCTATTGTTTGATTTCTCCAAAGCTTGGTCTTCATGTTTGTGTTGGAATTCTTCCATTTCTTCATGGTTTTCTTCAAGCCAGAATCCTCCACCTCTCTAATTTTTGAATAGGAATTGAAGAAGAAGCTGCCCAGTGATTTCACTTTCTCAGTTCATCTATCTCTTTCTGATTGTGGCTGCATTCAAAGAGTTTTACACTTTTCAGAGATGCTAAAAAAACCCAACTGTGAAATAGATCAAATACCCTCATGTGATAGATTACTTTTAGCTCTGATGTAAGTATTTTTCATTTTTTTGTGGAGCTATAATTAATTTCATTATTGGTTTTAATTTATTCAGCTGTCTTAAATCTCCACTATGCACACACTGAAAACACAAGCATGAAGGTAAATTTCTCCCCGGATGACAGTAACACATTAATTCTTGTTGTAATTTCACAACGATTGATTTTACTGCTGATCTGCTTAAGAATATATGCATTAATACATACCATTTTATAATATTTGCTTTCTTAAACTACATTTGCATCTGGTTTAAGAAAAACAGCTAAATGATTAATTTAGATTCAATTATTAAAAATTTAATTACAAATAGTTTGATTACAGCAACTGCTCAAGCTCCAAGTATATATGTAGCTTACTAATGTTACTGTGGCAATTAAATGCCACCTTGACGCCTGATTCCATCAGATCTCGGAAGCTGAGCAGGG
>VWZD01002623.1:0-18348 GCA_013396695.1 Sakesphorus luctuosus
GTGTTAACAGCTGATAAGTCAATGCTTTTTGTATTCATAAAATTATTAATTCATGATGATTAACAAACTTTGCTCAGAAAAGTAAGCTGAAGGACATAGGTGTTTATAGAACAAGAAACTCAGCAACAGTGATAAAATTAATATATTTTAAAATGGACTAAGTTATGTCATCAATTTATATAATTTTAAAAATTTCAGTATTTCTCAATCTTTATGTAAGTTGGTACAAATATTAGAAAGCTTTTAAAACATAAACAGATTTTTGAAATCCTAGATAAACACACTGCATTATCCAGTCACATAATTTAAATAAAAACAACTCTCATCTGAGAGGAAGATTTCTGGGGAATAAAACACTAGACAAATGGTAAGATTGAATGTCAAAAGTTGATATGTACCCTAAAGGTAATTATGAACCGAATTATGTTTAGATTAGGAAATAAAAACTCTGTCTATCACAGGCATACTCTCAGGAGTGTTCCTTGTCACAGTTTTAACTTGCTGTGCTGAAACCGCTAGAAATATTACTGTAATATTATAAGAAGTCTTATAAAAATTTGTAGTCAAGTACCAAATATGATTTGACATACTGCATATCAAGGAGTTATACTGAGATGAAGAAATAAAAGATAGAAATCTTTATGTCTTCTATTTCCCATGCACTGTGTAATAGAAACAGTTCCAACCCAATGAAAGTAAGGCAAGCAAGACTCAATATCTGCTCATTCTTTGTTTTTAAATCACAACCCTTAAGGTATTCTGAAATTTTCAGAGAAAACATCTGTCATCTCACTAAGAAGAGTAAGCTTTCAAAAGGTTCAAATTGATGCTAACAAATTTCAAAATATTAAATATGTCATTCAACTGCTAGAAGCAACACTGGTAATGGAAGTTCCAAGCCCCAGACCTACAGAAGAGGATTTCAAGTGTTCCACCAACTTAATTAATATTCTCTGGACATAGGTAGGCACTACAGCAAAAAGATACTGAAGTAGAATAACAATGAAATGAATTTCGGTTGCAGTTAATTAGGGAGGGCACTTGCTGTAGGTAAAAAACTTGTTTCCTGCAGAGGAGATGATGAAAGCAAGCATTTCTAGGTGAAAACTTAAGACACCTGAACTGAGTTCTCAGTTATTCTAAATTTCTGTCACTACAATTGACATATCCACTATATGTTTATATGCATGTAAATACATGTACATGCACACATACATATACATGTGTCTTCTCTGTATATTTAAAATACATATGCATATTAAGTCAAAACATAAAAATGCTACAACTCAGACACACTATTTTCAAGCAGAGATCATCCCTTTGGGCAGAAAACCACAGATCTCAGGCTCCAAAGTGGTTTGAAAAACTTATGCAGCACTTTACCACATCCCTGTCCTACCTGTGCCTCTATTTTCCAGACAGAGAAATAGGCTTCCAAGTCCACAGAAAGTTTGTGTTTTAAAAAGGGAAGAACAAGGTTTAATAGCTGTTTTGCACATCACTAGACCAAATCAAAAAGTGGTCACTAAAGAACTTATCCACTAAAAGAAAGCAAAAGCAGACTCATAAGTTTGATTGTATTTTCTAACTCACATTCCAACAACCTCCACAAAGGTCATTGAGTTGTCAAAGTACAAAACCAAATCTTTAAGGCCAAGCAGAAGAACAAAACAGACTTTTCTAGATGTCCTACATGTAGCAGAGTCCACTACAGGCTAATCTACTCTAGCTTCTTTATATAGGAAAAAAAAAATCTAAACTTTTTACAGTCACACAAACCCCCAATTTGTTTATATAAGTAACTTCTATGTTAAATTGCATTTTAAATACATAATTAAAATATGCTTGCATAGTTCGCATGCTACCATATGGAAGTTACAGAAATAGGAGCAATTCAATTATCTGATATCTGTGATGACTAACTTGACACATATCAGGTAAAAGTGAGACATCCATGTTATGATTACAACACGCAATATTTTCTGCGCCAGCTACAAAATAAGACCTCATCCCAATAATAAACAGCAAACAATATTTTAAGCTGTAAGAAATATGCTACTGGAACCTCAAAACATGACAATCTAATATTTGCATAGCTCATATTCAACTTACTGGTCCTGTAGCAGGCACATTTCCTACTTAAATTTTTACGTACATGTTACCTGAAACAGTGACAACCATCTTCTTGAAATAAGTCACAGCATTAAAATGCCTGTACAAGGAGTATTAGGAAGCCCAAGGCCTGGTTTTACCTTCATAACTGTATTGTTTCCTTTTTTGTTTGCATATCAGGTAAGAAAGACTTCTGATAGTATAAATTAATGTTATTGTTAGAGGAATTTGTATATGCTTACATTACCAAGGACTACTTATTAGTGATTCATTCTCGTATCAGCCTAATATTCACAAAATACTAAATTTGTTTACGATGTCAAGGTTCATTTAAAAAAGAAGTCTCAAAATATTGCTGATTAAGTCTGTATTTTTCTTTATGTTCATTTTATATCTTTTAAAGCATGATGAAGAACACCCACCCTGAAAATTCAAGCCACTTAGAAATAACTTGTGATGTGGTTGATGTTGGTCTCCTCCCAAAAGTAACAAGCAATAGAACCAGAGGAAATTGCCTCAAGTTGCATCAGGGGAAGTTTAGATTGGACACTAGGAAAAATTTCTTCCCAAAAGGGTTGTCGAGCATTTGAACAGGCTGCCCAGGGAAGTGGTGAAGTAACCATCCCTGGAGGTATTTAAAAGATGCATAGATGTGGCACTCAGAGACATGATTTAGTGGTGAATTTGGAAGTACTGGGTTAATGGTTGAACTTTATCTTAGAAGTCTTTTCCAACCTAAACCATTCTATGATTCGGTGATACCAAGATAAGGCAAGGCAAACTGCACCCATGAAAAATAAGGGCGTGTTATCTGAGCTCTCTTATCTTAGCTACTGTACCTTTTTATGCCATCTCGTATGTGAAGAGTCAACAGAAGCTGAAATGGTGTGATAATAGAGAAGTATATGAGGCTACACCAGGTAATAGATTATATCCTCTGTCTTAATGTGAGTGGCAAATTATTGGTAGAATGACTTTTCAATACAATTTAAGTATGTGAATTATCAAGAGAAATTCTTTATTTCCAACTAATTTACTACCTACACATATCCACTGTGTTCATTGCCTATGTCAGACAGATATTCTTTCACACGTTTTCTAAGTCTAATCTCCAGTAAAAACAAATTTTTAAAAAGTGGGGTTTGGGCAGGAGGTTAGTAGGAGGGAATGATAATTTTTCCATGTAATAGAAATGTAATCTTTTAGTCACAGCAGGTAAGAGCTTGTTTAACAAAATAGTACTACAGATATTGTGAAAACAGATTTCAGCACAGACTGTAAATGAGATGTCATTTCAGATGAAAAGGTGTAATAACATTGAAACCCAGTTGGTTTGGGGGAGAAAAAATTTGCTTGTAATCTCACCTGCCAATAGAAAGAGAAGTGGTGCTAAAAAGTTTTAGTTTTGGTTAATTCTTTACTAATGAAATTATTAACTATAATATTTACCAGTATTGTTCATAAACCAACTCCTAAAACTATTTTGAAACCTGTGAAATGTACAGATATGAAATAAAGTGCACTAGTCACATACTTGTAATAAATAATACATGTTTAAGGAATTTGCTGATTTATTTTTGCAATATTTTGTCATATACTGTATCTACTAAGAGGACTCCTAAAATTATGATAGAAATGGAATCTAACTTCTCATATTTATCTCCAATATTTACTTTTTTTTCCTTTTATGGATCATAAAGCACCAAGAAAGAATTAAAACCTTATATGAGCTACTGTTGACTCAGTAATGATTCTGCCTCATCAGATTATATCAATTGGTCCCATTTCACTACTCATTCTTAAAATGTGCCACCATCTTACATAAAATCAGCACATAACTCCTTTAAATTTAGCTCACTGATCCAGAATGAAATGTTGTTTTTTTTTTTAATTAACCATAGAATCATAGAATATGCTGAGTTGGAAGGGACCAACAACAACCACTGAATTTCTGGCCCTGCTTGTTAAGAAAGCTCCTGGCTTTACACAGGACTACCCTAAGAATCACACCATGTGCCTGAGAATACTGTCTAAACGCTTCTTAGACTCAGACAAGCTTGATGCTGTGATCATTTCCTTGGGGAGCCTGTTCCAGTGCCTAACCACTCTTTGTGTGAAGAACCTTTTTCTAATATCCATCCTAAACCTCCCCTGATACCCCTTCAAGCTATTCCTTCATGTCCTGTCACTGACCAACACTGAGAAGAGATCAGTGTCTGCCCCTCTGCTTACCCTCACAAAAAAGTTGTAAACTGCGATGAGGTCTCTCCTCATCTTCTCCAAACTGAACAAACCCAAGTGATTTCATGCACTCCTCATAAGGCTTCCCCTCCAGGCCCTTCAGCATCCTTGTGGCTCTCCTTTGGATTATTTTAATAACTAAATGTCATCTTTATATCATGGTACCACGAACTGCACACAATATTCAAGGTGAGGCCACAGTGGTGCAAAGCAGAGTGGGATGACCTCCTCCCTCAACCAGCTGGCAATGCTTTGCCTGATGTCCCCCAGGACACCGTTTTCTCTCCTGTCTGCCAGGGCACTACTGACTCATATTCAACTGGCCATTGACCAGGACGCCCAGATTCCTTTCCATGGCACTGCTCTCCAGCCTCTCGTTCCCCAGTCTATACACACAATTTGGATTGCCCCCTCCCAGGTGCAGAATCCAGCACTTTCCCTTGTTGAACCTCATATGGTTAGTGACTGCTCATTTCTCTAATTTTTGACATCTCTGCAGGGCCTCTCTGCCCTCAAGGGAATCAACAGCTCCTCCCAATTTAGTGTTGTTGGCAAACTTTGTATCCCTTCCAGTCGTGTGTCCAAGACTTAACGAAAATGTTGGAAGAGAACTGGGCTGAGGATGGAGCCCTGCAGAATCCCACTTGTGACCAATATTAGGTAGTTCTGTATGCAGAAATGGTTCCAAATAATCACTGCCATATTATTAGTAGAATAGGATCTGTGCCTCAGATAGGAAAAGTTTTACAGACAGTAACAACTCACCTATAGAGTTACTGAATTAAAAAAAAAAAAAAAGAAAGAAAAAACCCCACACCAAACCCCCCAAATAAGCAAAAACTCAAATAAAACAGAAAATTCTAAGAAACACATTGTCAACAAATATAGTCCAATTTGAGTGAAAGTTCAGCACTTAGATTTATTGCTCTTTCACTTAATATTTTCTTTCAGGGAAAATGATCAAGTTGCTGTCTTAACTTCAGTAGGAACCAGTATCAAGGTTTGTTTTATCAAAGCAACATAAAAAATAAGCTATGCGTCTTCACTATGCTACTTACCAGTGAAGACAAGGGTGTGAAAGCCAATTGAAAATCACAAATGAATATTGGGAAGACCCATTTTAAGTGTTATCAGTGATTGAGATTGTTCGAGTGCTGGAGGGAAAAGACTGGTGGCAGTTGCAGTGCTTTGCCTGTGCAGGAACACAACTGGACCTTCTCAGCCTTTCTAAAAAACACTCACCTCAAGTAGTCCACTGTGTGCTGGTGAAAAGCAAACCCCTGAGTTTATGATAACTGGCAAGGTCCTCATTTCTATTAGCCACTTTTCCACATAAATACCTTTAAAATGCTAAAAAAATATGAATGTGAACCTAATTTTCTCTTTTTATCTGTTTTGATAACACAATTATCAGGCATTGTTATGATACATTTGAACTGACATTTTAAGGAGATTCTAATGAGATGCAATAGAGCTTATACACTGCAGAAGATAAAAATAACTGAGCTGGTATTTCCAATCTCCTCATCCAACATTCACCACATATCATGTGATGCAAAAATAGCACAGTGTTACACATGTAAGTGATACACTTAACATCAAATTAGTTCTCAGAACAAACACACATACAATTAGAACAAATATGCTGATTATTTCAAGAACATCTTAAAAAAAAAAGAAATAAAATTCTAATTACATATTTCAAACATTCATAGCAGAGGAAATAGAAAACAAACAGAGTTAGGACTGAGACCAGCACTGCTCACTTGAAATAAATATCTTGTGCTTCAACCCAGACTTGTGGGTTATGCCACTAAATACACACACACACACGCACACGCGCGCGCATATACGTATAATATTATAATCAGAATCATTAACTTTGCTTTTTTAAAGGAAATTGCTGTTTAGACATTACAATGAAAATAGTGATCTACTTATTTTAGAAACAGGACAAAGAGGAAAGAATCAGCATTTCTAAACAAACTTGTGAACACAAAATCTTTATCTCAAATAAATGTAATTGAACTAAACTCAAAGAATTTCTGCTCTTACCGCCTAATTGAGGAATATCAGTCTAGTTTTAAAAACTGACATTCATAGTCACTCGTGAAGTACATAGCTTTTAGGGAGCTTAGCCTCTGATATTTCAATCTGTGATTATTAATTTTTAACATAGGTCTTAACTTCAGAGAAGTTGTAAAATAATACTGATACACTGTACAAGATATTTTTTGAGGAAGTGTTAATTAATTGGAGTATTTTAAAGATTTTGTAGTATTATATTTTGGTTTTAAGGACTAATCTTTATCTTCTGCAATTAGGAAACTGGTCCAGCTTCTATAATCTTAGGAAATTTGTTTCTCTACAAGTGGAGAATCCAGACTAAATTCTAGCCTTATCATTTATTGCAACACATTCTATGAAGAATGAGATGAGAAGAGTATCTTCCAAAAAAGTATTATTCAACAGAAAGACAGAAATGTGAATCACAAAACCTTAAGCAAGGGTTAGGGAGAAAAAAAAGTGATCCAATTTTTGCATTATAATGAAAGGGGCTAGCAGCTCAAAAATACAGACTGCAACAAAAGATATGAAGAGTTAGATATTGTTCACAGTGATGTATTTCAATTACTCTTTTAGTACACAATTTTATTCATTAAAGAAAAGCTAACTGGTGCTTTAGCTGATGTTCAGATGCACCTCTTAAATGACATTCATGCCAATTCAAACATACCCTAAACCAGATTATCTCTCCTCTTATTCTGCTCCTCAAGTGGAAGGGCTTTGAATATTTCCCTTTAACATACTATAGAAACACCTGTTGAGAGGAAGCATTTTTTGATATGCAGCTTCAAATCTCCTATTTCTGCAGTTTGCCTCAGAAGTTAGTGCCAATTTTATCATTTCAGTAGTCCAAATGACTGCTCATTAACAGTCTGCTATCCGTATACAACTGCCTAAATTCACCCTTGTTTATATAATTCCTGCTTAAGACAATAGCCTGCAGGCCTGGAAACACATAGTGGGCACAACTCTAGTGAAACATGATGCAACAGGTCCATGTGTTCATTAGGATCACTGAAAGCCAATTTTAAAATTCCCTGCTGGGAAAGTCTACCAGCATGTGACAGAATACAAAATCTACCACATTTGATCAAGATGGCTTCTGCACAAGATTGAAAAATAAACTGATCATACATTTTCTGATGTCACTCTTGCTTCATTATATATAGAGTTAAGTGTAGTAATAATTAGAGGATAAGCACACTGACCAATTTTATTCAATTTTTTTTCTGAATATTTCATGGTATTTTTCATACTAATATGAATTTTCCAAACACAGACATTATCACCATTTGAGCTATCCAGTGTGTCCTAGAGCTGCTGTTCCAAAGTAAAGTCACACACAGACTTTTTGTTTTTTCAGTCCCTCCCTCCCCTCTGTGGATGTAGACAACCAAGGATGTCTTGAACGCCACACATCAGTAGCTGAATGGAGTCTCAACTAGTCAATGCACTTAAACACTGTTAGGGAGGTCAGTGAAGAAGACCAAGACTGATTCATCTCTGTGGTGTCCAGAGACAGGCCAACAGAAAAAGGGCTCAAGCAAAATAACAATACCTAAGAAAGAAAAAAGTTTCACTGTGTAGATGATTAAAAATTCTTACACACTGTGGAAATGTGAATTTACAATAAATTATATTTAAACCTAAGAAAGAAAAACATTTCCCTGTGGAGATGACTAAACATTCTTACACACTGTGGAAATATCAACATCTTTGGAGGTATTCATGACCTGAGTAGACACAACCCCAGACAAGTCTGCCCTAGCTGACCCTGCTCTGCACTTTCTACTACATTTTTCTCCTCCTTATCCTCTTTATGTTTTATTATGACTCATGGGATTTGGGCATTAGCAGATGTTTTAAAAAGAAAAAAAATAGGAAGGGAGTTCCTTGCATAATAATGCTTGAATCAGTACATGAACATTAGCCAGCTTAGTTACATTACTAGAGGACCTGGTCAAACTAGAGAAATAATGTTTTAGCACTTCCACACAAATTTTCCAGCACTGCTATTACATAATATTCTTCAGAGTGAAGAGATGTAAATTTATGTCTTGGTGACATAATTCTTTGAAAAATATGACAGGAGCTAGCTTGTCAGTTAATATTTGTCTTTAATCTTTCTTATCTCCTTAATATAAGAAATACAATGTCATTGTTTTGAACCTGAGTTATGAGGTAATGCATTTAGGTAGCTTATTAAGAAGGCTATTGCTCAAAGAGAGGTAGCATGTAATTCTATGCATTTTCTTTCAATTAAGACCTTTTGTAATTTTCCTTATTTCTAGGATTCAATAACTTGCACCTAATAACATGCTATGCTACCTCTGCTCTATGCTGCTTTAAAAAATTGGCTAGTATTTAAAATTTAGATCAGTGAAAACCAGCAATGTATCATGTCAAAAGGACGTGTCTGTTGAATGCTGATGGGATGAGTGCTAGGTCATGTTTTAATAAAATCCCTCATTAATCCGAAAAAAAAAGTATAAAGAGTATGCTAATGACATTCTCATATCTAAATTGGAAGGTGCCTTACAGACCAAACAACACAGAAAAGTTTGAACTGTGGGAGAGGAAAATATCTCATCACTGATTTGTCATATTTTGCTTTACCTGGCAGATTTTCTAAAAAATAAACAAGAGTGGAAATAAAATTGTAACTCTGGGATTTCTCTTTGTTTGGGTTTTGTTCATTTTGTTGATTGTTCAGTTTTATTTATTTTTTTACAATGGGACATTGAAGCCTGTACAAATGATAGGTGACTTGAGGATAGTAGTGGTGAGCAGAAAGATAAGTAAGATTTTTTTCTGTGCCATTAGATTCAGAGCTGGAAACAGCCCAGACAGCACCAGAGGGAGCGGGAACTGCTCCACTGCTCCTCAGATGCTCCAGTACCATTTCATTTACAACACACACCCCCTAAAAGACTGCTTCTGTGCCAGGGTTAACCTTCACAGAATCTGGAAGGGACCTTCAGAGGTCCTCCCAGTCAAACCTCCACTACCCTCTCCCTCTCCCTCCCCCTCAGCCTCAAATTTGCATCTTGAAAGCAGAAAAAACACCTATGCACAGGCATATGAACACAGGTGTGGTGTTGTACAACAGATCATTTGAGACAATTACCAGAGCCATAAGTCTACAACTGTCAGTACTACATGTATGTGATAGAAATTTTGTATTAAAGAAAACCTTACAAACTGATCTAATGTAAAAATGACTATGAGAAACAGTTAACTGAAGTGATAAATACTCGAGATATAAGAAGAGCATAAAGAAGAATCCTAGATTTAGAATGGCATAATCGAACAGAGAAAGTTTACAGAAGTTCAGGCAGAATACTATTACAGATTTTCAAAATATTTTTTCACCTTACAGAAGCAGCAGCAGATAGTTTAGGAATTAATTCTTTGTCAAAATATGCTTGAATGCCATAATGAGAAAAATGCTGTGGGAATAGTAAGAAAATATTTTCAAGAGTTAGGTGAAAGCATGTTACTCTCTTGCAGCTATATCTAAGAAAACATATAAACCAAAACAAACTTTATTTTTAACTTTATGATTCTAAACAGACCCTCTATGTTTCCTTATTATCAGATTATTATAGTATCCAAATAATATTAAAATTTACGTTTAACTTCAACACTACTGAAGTCAAAGGTAAAGCCTGCTGGTCCTTTGATTTTTGTAACTTCTTCAAAGTGACAGTTTAAATGTAATGCAAATTTGGGCACTAGAAACAATAAAAGGCTACCTGTTTTTCCAGATGTACTAGGCAAATGTATTTTATTTCAGTTCACTTTCAGAATTTTCATTTAAAAATATAATTCAAAATAACATAGAGTCCATGACAGTTCCATGAATATTTGCAGTAATATTAACCATTATACCTAATACAACAAGAAAATACATTAGAAAACACTTGAAAGTTATATGAACTGTATTGATTTATTAAATGCATGTTTACTTTTGCTTCTGGTGTACAAAGATGATGAAAATGACTTTTGATTTTTCTTGTCAGTTACAGTTTAAGCAATCTCTTTCATGTGGTTTGTGCTTAATTTACCTTAAGGAGGAGCTAAATTTCTATAACCTTTGCAGTTCTGTTAGTACTTTTTCCTACTCAGGAGTCTAAATGACTTTCTCTTTCTACTACTAAATTACAGGGATCTGCATTTAATTATGAGAGCACTTACTAAATGAAATAGAGCATAAATGAACTCTCATTTAACCTTATGACCACTTGAAAACCATGGATGTCAAAGATGAATAATAAGTGTTCAAAGCTTAAGCCTTCTTCCTCTGGAACTGCTAGAGTCACTCTATTAAGAAGAAACACAATGAGAGACTGTTAGGATTTGGAAGACTATGCAACTGTGACCAAATTATTTCTTGTTCTTCTCTGAGAGGTAGATCATTAAGCATGTAATATAACAAAATGTAAAATATGCAGGCAGTTGAAAAGTATCACATTGCAGAATTCTGAGATCACCTGAGGAAAACCTTGTGGAAGGATAATGTTAATTTGTTCCATGAAATGGAAGTCTAGATGTTATATGTTAATCAGAAACTCTGATATAAAACAGCAATATAAAACTTTTAAGAATTGATTTCACTAAGCTGATTTAACCTGATTTTAACCTTCAGAGGTTGTCATTGGTACACATATATTTTCTCTTTCTCTTGTCTTTGCAGTAAATATAGCTCAAGACCAGAATTTAAGCAATCCAAAGTACCTCAGATGAGACAGAATGAAGCAATGTTGCTGAATGCAAGGGCTTGAATTCATTTGACTTGTTTAATGCTCTGCAAGATATTTAACTCTGTATCACTTTCTCATTGCAATTTATAAATGCTCTTGTCTTCAAACAAACAAACAACCCCCCGAAAAAAACCCCACAACAAAAATAAACAAACAAATCAAACAAACAAAACCAAAGAGGAAAAGAGACAGTCCTGACTTTTTACACAAAGGAAAAGTCAGATCTCACTGAATGGAATGTCACAGTTACTGTCAAATTCACAAGTCAATGACATTATAAACAAAAACTTCCTGAAATATACAAAAAGGTTTCAGTACAACATACCTGTTGTTTTTCTTAATCAGAAGCTATCGATAGACTTAACATTCCATAAACATCTAATTTAATATAAACAAACATATCACAAAATGTTTCCTTCCCTTCTAAACCAAATACCATTCTGCAATTTGCAGAATGGAGAGAGTGGGAACTAGGAAGAACTTTGCATTGTGCCTGGAATACTACCAACTTGCAAGTTCCCAAACTAAAGCAAAAAACTCAACAAAAGCAAATGGGGATGTAAATGACCATCTTTTCTCAGCCATCACTCACTGCCAAGAATTTTACCAATAATACATTGTCACATCAAAACTCTTATTCCAATGTTACTTGGTAACAGTAATTAATACTGTAAGATTTCTGAGATGAATTTTTTCCTTCTTCCAATGTTTCAACTGCAATGTTCAGTCAGTTGTCCATTATTGTTAAAAACATAAGCTAGCTTGGTTACAGAAGCAGTTTAAGCATGTTTCTGCCTCAAAGTCGAGTGTATATAAAGCCTTGAGTGGGTGAGAATGTTTACATTCTACTCTCATCTACAATACTGACTTTCTGTTTCTCAGTTAAATCCTGTATGTTTATTCTTAAAGCCTGTAGTAACGTGTTGTTATTATCCATGCTTTTTGCTATATAAAATCACTCATTTATTACCTTTGAAAATTAAGACTACTCAGTCCCCCCAAAACAGTCACTCCTTTGTAAGATGATATATAAATCATCTTAGACAATGTATAAAACATTTGTGCTTTACCCATTGATACATTGTATTAATTTTATTTTTTTTTAAATTTAGTGTAAACATTCAGAGCAAAAACCAATTTTGCATCACATTAGGAAAGATCCTAAGAATAATTATTTATTGTGAAATTTATCAATTCAGATTTACACTACAGGATCATATCAGCTGCCAATGTTCAGCATAATTTTTTTTAATAGGGATTACACATGTCTATCAATGGCAGAAGAGAATATTAAACCCTTTATGCATAATGCATTTCTTTTTCGAATTTGGATGATGAATAAGCTTGCTTTTGAAAACAACTACTTTTGTGCATCCACTTGCTCATCTTGAAACATGAGGTCCAGTTGAATTGGGCCTTGAATTGAGGTGGGACTAAGAAGAGGGGCAAAAATTTATGCAGTTGGCTTCTACCTTCCAAAAATCAAAAACTATTTCACTGATGTAATATATTATATTGCAGGGATAAACAGTTTCCTAATTCAGACATCCTGAGGAATTTTAGGAACTACAACATAAAGAACTAAAACTCTCCACATACTCTGAAAAAGTTTGACATGAATGAAAATAAGAAGCTCCTCACTGCAACTATCTACACAAAAAGTAAAATAATTGTTCATAAATAGATCACTGTTTTCATTCAAACAAAAACATTACTAAAATATACATTGAACACTTTGGCATGTAAATTTTTCAACTTAAATTTCTTTGTTGGAACAAGGAGAGATGAATTAATCTGTAGTTAATACCTTAACAGAAGCAAAGCATGTGGAGTCACATGATTTTTTTCAAAATACATCCTTATATTAAAAACAAAACAAAACAAAACCACCAAACCCCCCCCAAACTGAAGATGAAGAAATATTTGCAAAAACTGGGAAAACTCTGTGCTGGGACTTGCACTGTGGAGAGCTGTCCTGATGTCTGCCAGTTAGCAACAATGAAAAAGCATTGGGATCCCTTAAAAAAAAAAACAACAACAAACCAACAACAACAACAACAAAAACAACAACCAAAAAAACCCAACAAAAAGCATTGGGAACTACTGCTGTAGAAACTTGTTTAAAAATTGACAAGCACTTACAGACAAAGACATACCTGTATGAGACTGCAGCAAACCTGAAAGTAACCAAGTGCCTCATTTATTTCTGTAATACTGGTACAAGATGTCCTGAATAACAGGTTTGAAACAGAAGAGCAAAAGCTTGTGCCAACAGATGAGCAGATATTTACTGGTGGTTGTCAAAGATCAATGATTTTTCCATTAGCTCACATATTTGCTTCAAGAGTGAAGGAAAGTGAGAAAGGAGAGTGAGAAATCCCCTCTCCACAGAGCTCTTCATGGGAATGTGTCTTCACAGACAGCATAAAATAGAAAGGTTCAAATATTTATATTCATCTCATTAGACTGTATGAAGTTTCAAGCTTATCTCTGTTTTAGCCATTCAAATTACTGTATGGCTGGAAATTCTGGGCAGCAGCTCTCTTTTCACTACTCACAACTCAAGTTCTGCTCACAGTTTTAATTCTGGAAGCAAATAAGATAAAATCTCTGGCCAGTGACTAGTAAGGTGACCTGTCAAAGATTGTTAGCATCCACTACATTTATTTTTAATAATACCAGTGATTTCTAGAAAAACATATGGCTCAGAAACACAAGCAATTTTAGAAGATACTAGTTTTTGAAACACAGGTGTTCTCCTTTAATTTCTTCTTTCCCTTCCTCTACTTGAGGACAACTGTAACTCAAGAGATTTGATGCATTCAGATCTGTTACTAAGCCACAGGCTAACAAAGAATTCAGTCTTATTTTAAAGCTAAGCACAAAAGGAAACACTTAGAAAAAAAATATTCTGATGACTCTAGCCTTAACAATCAAATGGATGCAGCTACTTGTTTTAAATCTTTGAGATACACGTTGTATCTAATTTCTGCTTTTCCCCATGTCAGATCAGATGCCAGTAAGCTATTCATCTTGTTCATTAGAGCTTCTATATCGCTTTGGATTAGAGCTTCCAGACTTGGATTAAGGCTATTCTTAGTACTTCTAAATTAGCGTATTTGATTTTCTCTTTGTCAGGAGCAATACTGTAGCAGAATTTCACAGGACATCCCTACTATTTCCTACATCAAACATGACACTGAGACCTCTCAACAGAAACAAGTTCAAAACTAACACAGCTGTTAAAACAAATTCTCAGTGCATTTCATGAAGCTCTGAAATTACAAACAGCAAATAGATACAATATGAAAGCCAGTATGAAACAGCATCAAAATGCTATTTACATAAACTGATTTATCTGAAAGCACATAAACAAGAGTCAACTGCTATTTCCTGCAGATGTATATATGAGGATTTCTTCCAAAAAGCAAAAAAGATAAGCAAACCTTTTACATGTGGCAGACATGAACTAAATTCCAACTCATAATTGTGATAGAAATCTCTGAGACTCAACACTTGCACCAGTATCATCAACCACAAAATTTTACAAATTTATTTTCTTCTATTCTCAGAGTCAGGCATTTATTTTTATTCAGCAGCCTGCTCCTACAGTCAAGTGTAAGTTTTTACAGACATGTCTAACCTTGTTCCTTGTAGTCCTCTACAGAATAAAGAGCATCTCATACTGCTTTTCATCAGCAGTCTCTCTCAAGCACAGATATATCTTAACACAGAAGATTAGAAAAATACTTTACCTTTTCAGTCTTAATAGAATTCCTAAAATCTGAAAAGTCAGGTTTTAAATATTTCCCCTCACAAATTAAAATCAGTGTTGGGCAAATACTACCTCCAAGAAGTAAAAAACCCCAAAAACTCTTAAACAAGGCAAGACACTCCTTAACAACAAAATAATACAAAGTCCTAATGATGGCATCAAGCTCTTTCAGCCACACTGTACAGCAATTCCATTGTAATACATTTTATAAAGATGAGTGAAAGGTTCCTGCTGGGTTGTACAGTTTTACACAAAGACATCGTTGTATGTTCCGTCTGAAACACGGCAGATATTTTTTAAATTAAGAACCATTGTAAGCTGTGTCCTTTGCTGAATTTATGAACATTCTACATAGAGATATATAAGGTTCCTTCTCATTTTTTCTTTCAAGTAATTTCTGTTTGAACTGCATGTTCATTGGACACTCATTGCTCTCCTCTCTGTGCTTTTGGCCATGCCTTGTGCGAGCTGTTTTCTTGATTCATCTCAAAGGTTTTTGCTGGGATTTTGACTTAGATTTTCTGCCTAAATATTTCAAATGTACCATCGTTTTACTCACAAACAATCCTGTCCCAGACTAGTTCTGAAATAGTTTCTTTAAATTAAATTCCTTCACACACACGGGCTGCAAGCGTGTCTGTGCACTTTCCTCATGCTCTCTGTGCTCTTCCTTCCTATTAGTCTCCATTTTGTGGCTATATTGATAAATAATTCAGATAGCGTCAAGTCTGCAACTGTTTAATTACTTACTTTTCTCAGGAAGCAGAATTTTCTGTATGTCAACATCTTGATCTCTATTAGGCAATGAAGCAGAGGTTGATGTCACCTAGGAAGCTAAGTGCTGATATCAAACAGTCCTATGACCTAATTACAGACACATTAAAATTGACATAGAATACAGAAGATAGAGAAATGCTCTGGGTATTGTATGTATTTCCTTTCTAGTTTTCCCTCTTTCGCCTCAATTTAATTGTATGCTATCTATAGATGGCTGGAAGAAAATCTCAAGAGCAGTGATTGACCACCGTCAGTGTTCAAAAACTGATCCATTAAAAATAAGTAGAAAAAAAATCCCCTGAGTGTGGGCCAAATCTGGACATCATGATTTCAGAGTATTAAGAAAAAACTAAGTCCATATTCCTCTTGAGGCAACCTTACAGGTTAAATTAAACACTATTTTGTTTGAACTAAAATGTCTTTTAAAATTAAAGTCATTGCACTGTAAGAAACAGAAGGGCAAACTACTCTTTCCTATGGAAGAGATATTATTTCTTAATCCATATTTTGAAAGAGTTATACTATGCTATTTAGCTGTTTCATAAGGAAGAAGTGTGCAAAAAAAAACCCCAAACCAAACATAACTGTAAGAAGTAAGCATCAAAATTAGCACAGATAAGGAAATGGTTGCTGAGAAAAAGTAATTCATATTGCTAGCAAACTCAGAGAACTAGGAGAACACAGAAATAACAAAATTTGAATAAAAACTGGCATTTGCGCCTTTGTATGTCCTAGATTTCAAGTGGTGCTAGTGATGTGCTAAGCAGCTTCCATGTGTTCTGATAGGAAAAAATACATGTATGTAATTTTTTTGCACTTCCTTCAATTTCACTGGGATGGCTAAAAAAAAAAAAAATATCACTTTATATAGATTCAAAAAAAAAGCTTTTAATAGAAGTCTGAATTTCAATGCGGTTTTGGATCTTTTAGATTTTAAATAAATTCTTATAGACAAAACCAAACACTGCAAACACAGACAGATTAGCAAGTGAGAGAACTAGTCAATTACAATCAAACCCCTGTATACAACATGACTGGCCCCTTGCTGATCAGATCACACCTACTACGTGCTTCGCAGGTAAGAAACAAACCTGCCTTTCACTGCCAAGTTGCTTCAAAGGATACGGCTTCTGCAGAAGCAGTGCACATCATCAAGTGCCAAGACCCTGGTTCTCCAACTGCTGCCCTTGGGAGCTACTTCAGCCCCAGAGAGGTGGGGCTGTGCTCCACTGCCTCTGCATGAAAATACACCTCCTCTGCACAGGCAGGTTGGCAGCCTGACCAGCACAATTCGAAACCTTATGCTACCTCCCTCTACTGAAGTAATAAATAAAATTAATTCTTCCTCTTATTCATGATTCTTCACACTGTTTCCTTTCATGTGCAATCCTCAGCTGTACTTCCACTGGCTTTACTCCTACAGTAGAAGGACCTGTCCCAGAATTTACAACGGAAAATGATCTGATGAGTATACAATGCTTTTCTTTACAACCCCAAAAGGGAGTACACAAGCTATTTGAAGCAGAGATTGATTTTACAGAAGATGTACAAACTACCCAGGTTTTATATTTTTAAGGAAGGACAGTTGCGCAAAAGAAAACTGCAGACAGGTTGCAACTAAATCAGCTTCTAGTTCAGACTGGTCATAATAATGACTGACTTTTTACTAACTTTTGACTTCATGTTTAGAAATTTGCCTTGAAACATAGTCTAACATATTTAGATGAGATGGGTCGATATCTGCTATTTTCATGATTTCCAAGAATATTTGCATATTGTGGTTGTTACACAATCAAACTAGTAAAGATTTCTGACCCTCATATTCAATCTGAAATGGTCCTAAAATATTTTTTCTGCTCCTGAGACATATAGGGTGATAAATTTGTGATCAAGTGCCTCTGCCTTTTACATCATTATTTCAAGTGTAATCAAATCCTCTTAATCCTGACAAAAATGTTGATCTGTTTATACAGAACTTGAAGCTAGAAATGATTTTGTGATTTTTCAATTTTTTAAATTGCTTTCAGAGTAGAAAACCTTGAAAAGCTCAGAATATATTTTTCATATATTCAAAAGCTAAGTTGGCTTTTTTTTTTGTAAGCTTCAATCAATTTTCTGCTTTAAAATGTTTTTCAACTCTATTTGACAAAACACTCAAAACATTCTGCAATGTTTCTGAATTTTCAGAGAAGTAAAATGCCAATTAGTCTTGCAGTACTAAAATCCTATGTTGACTAAGAATACATTACTTTAGGCAATTCATTGCTCAGTTTATATCTTACAAAGGCCAACTTTTAGCAACACTGAATCTCAATTCTGCATTTCAACCTTGCAAGAGGGCCAAGAGTTCCTTTAACCCTATCCAAAATATATATCTAGGTCAAGGTAGCTCTGAAACGTCTATTTGCATGTATCAAGTCAGGTTTTCACACAGACATACAGAGGATTATTAAACTTCAGCATGCTCCATGTATAAGCTCTTCTCACATAACAATTTTAAAAGGTAAATATGTCAAAAGAATACAGTATGTATTTCATATCTTAGCAAACGTGTACACATGCTTCATGTGTGTGTAACCATATATAAAGACAAAATATATATATATAGGAGCT
>VWZD01002623.1:26258-38775 GCA_013396695.1 Sakesphorus luctuosus
CCTTTGATCCAACCATTGTGCTTACTAGACCATGACACTAAGGCATCACAGATCAGTTTGTACCCTAATATTCAGAGAACTTGAATTTTTGTGTCATCTAGAGCCTTATCTTCCTTAAGGGAAATTTCTACCACAAATCTTGTACTAAGAAAAAATATTAAAAAAAAAAAAAATCACAGAACTGGGTCAGTTATGTTGTGTTATGAAGTACAGACATATAAGTTCAATTCTTGTCATCATGGTAGTGTCTACATTCTTGGAGATCATCATTTAGAGGTTTCAGTAAAAAAGGAAAAATGAAAATACTTTATTTTACAGGTTTTCCACTGTTTCATGTTGTGTGAAATGTCAAGTTATATCTCCTAAGTTAGAAACAATATAAGTAAAAACAAGCTTATGAAATTCATAATAAATTTATTTCTACAAAATGTAAAAAAAACCCAACCAACCAACCAATCAAACAACCCCAACCCAAGCAAAACAAAACAACACACCCAGAATATAAAAAAAAGATAATCGGACTATGGTGGTATAATTAATTTTTTTTTTATTATTTTGATATTGTGAGGTCTTACTAGCTACTAGTGTCATCTACTCCTTCATTAAAGCTCAGTTGTTTAAACATTATGAATGCAGATTATTAGCTACTATTTGTTCCTGTAGCAGTATCCAGATGGAAAGGATTTACCCAAGCTAAGAACAACTAGAAAAGAGAAGATAGTTTTAAAACCTTAATTTTCTCTTGGTGTTCATAAAGAGATCAAAACTCATAAGTGCCTTGGCATATCTTTACCTATAGAAAAAAAGTAAACTTGCAGACAACCACGGGAGTGACTGAACTCTTCAGCTATTGCTTAACTATAATCTTAAAATCAGTTACTTCATCTCAAACAGTTCAAGATACAATTGAAAATAATTCACTTTCTGAAGGAAAGAAGCTAAATAATTTTGCTCCTGAATACTTGGTTTGTAACCATATGAAAAAGGAAAGAGAAGAATTCAAGCACCAACTCAGAAGAATTATGTTTATAATAAGGTAGCATTAGCATAATTTAGCTATCTATGTAACAAGAAGAGAAAAATGATAAAAAAGCAAGCCTCTTATAAACACAACAGTCTAATGTCATTAAAGAGGAGATAAAATAATAAAAGAGAATTAAAGTCCCTTCAAACACTTGTTGATCAAAAAGCCATGTCCTAATCAAGATACAGAGAGAAAGTTATTTGGCACACTTAATCAGTCCAAATGCATTTACAGGATAATCTCCTGAGCTGTAGCCAATGTTCAAAACACTACCCTCCCAGAACTGCAGTGATTTTAATATGAAGTGGTATGAAACATACACTTGTTGACTATATATACTCTTTTTCTTAGTTTCCCACATTCTTTTTTCTTTAAATTTTTAAAATAGATTTCTAGTGAAACTGATTGTTAATTCTTTTATTAATACCAGAGAAAAAAAAGTTCATATCAAAATGTTCCATGTGAAAACAGGGATCAAGGTGCCTCATATCTGTATTTTTACTATCAGCATAATTTTTCTTTCTCTTATTTTCCTTTTTAATTTGCTTTTCATCAATCACAGAGCTGAACTAGACACAAAGGAGTGTGATGCCGCTTAAAAGCCTTCTTTTGCCAAGGTTCAGGGATACTGCAAATGATTCTTCCCACTTCTGTTTCCACTTAGAGCAAAGAGTATCTTGATGTTGTTAATGAAACATCTCAGGGTTTTCAGAAGATCTAAAAGAATACTTTAATTTGCAGTCTAGAAATATATTTTCAGCCAACCTAATGAGCATCTTTTAACATTCAAATGCACAGTGAGGCACTGCGTACCTGAAAGCCCAAACAGTAATACTTTCAGGACTTAACCTTGCTTGTCACTTTATAAAGGGATTGTGATACTGCGAGAAACATCTAGACATATCTAGAGTAAAATCTTCAATATTTTAAATTCAATTTTATTTCACTAATTTCCTTGACAATAAAAGAACTAATGAACATAGTTCTAGAATCAAACACAATAAAGTCTTTCAGTTGGAAGGGACCTGCAATGATCGTCTAGTCCTACTGCCTTACCAATTCAGGACTGATCAAAAACTAAAGCATGTTATTAAGGCCATTGTACAAATGCCTCTTCAACACTGTCAGCTTTGCAGCACCAACCAACTCTCCAGGAAGCCTGTTCCAGTCTTTGATCATGCTCCTGGTAAAGAAACGTTTCCTAACCTCCAGTGTAAATCTCCCCTGGCAACCATTCCTATCCTTCCATCCCTTTCACCAGCTTTGTTGTCCTCCCCTGGATGCATTCAAGGTCTGTCAAACCTTTCCTAAATTGTGGGAGCCAGAACCACACACATTATGCAAGGTGAGACTGCATCAATGCTGAATATAGTGAGATAACCACCTCTTTCGATCTAAGAACACATTTACAATTATTTCTTACAGTTCTAGTCCCACAGAGCATAAGTAACTATAAAATGTAGCCTTATCTTTCCCAAGAAAAACCCTTTAAGTTCAATAACCTGTGATGATTATCTTTTTCTTTCTCTGTTATTTTAGATTGTATAATTAAGGACACGTACTATACAGGCCAAATCACATCTGCTGATCATTTGATATTTACAGGGCATTACCATCTGTATGGGTGTGGAAGCCTCTGAGATAAAGAATTGCCATAAATTCTATTTCTTGACTGAAAATGAATGCAGCATTCAGGATTTTTACTTGTAACTATTAATGAATCCCTAAATATTTAGCATATTTCTCTTCACTAAGAAGAAATGGAGTAAAGAAGTACTCATTTCACCATATCTAGTCTTTTTACTTGCTTCTGAAAAGGCATTCTTAAAAGTTTTTCCTCATACACCTGCTTCTGTAAAGATCCATAGAAATAGTCATAAAAAATGAAAATTAACTATACAGCTACACCAATTAAGTTTAAATATATGAGGTCAGGGAGAAAATGTTGGTTAATATAAATGCAGCTGTATCACTGAAATGGATATGTATATTTAAGAGGTTCTTGAAAACCATGTATAAGCAGTTAAAGAGACAAGGAGTCTGGAAATCAAGTGGATCAACAAAATAAAAACAGTTTGAGTAGAAATAAAAACCATGAAAGTATTAAAAATAATATTTTTTTATTTATTAACTTTAAGGGTTTATAGCCTCACATAACTATTGATTCACAGAAATTAGTTAAGAAAGTGCTACACTTTTTCTGAGATATTCTTTTGACCTAAAATAACTCTGTTAGAATGCAGTTCTTTTATTGCAAGCACATAGACTTGCTGTCTTTGACTTTTTGATAAAATTATTTTCTTTATTTCAGATTAAAACAGGATCTGGAATATTTGGAACTAGTCTATTATCAGACAATCTTTCCTGAATGAAGAGCAATGCAGTTATTTACTGAAAGGAGAACAAACTCCAGCCAGAATTCTGCCTCAAATTTTGGCTGCAATTCTGTCCCTGCCAGCACTCCTATCTGTGCAGAGGGAAGCAGTATTGATTTTTCTGTTTTGTTTCCACATACACAGGCTCAAATTTACATTCAGAGGTGTGCAAAGGAGAGAGGAATATTGTGAAGGGAGGAAATGCAAATAAGTGGCTGAGTCACCATCCCTGGAGATATTTAAAAGATGTGTATATGTGGTGTTTAGGAATATGATTTTATGTAGTTTTGACAGTGTGGCTTACCAGTCAGGCTTGATGATCTTTAAGGTCTTTTACAACATAAATTATTCTCTTAATCTATGAAAATAGGAATTAAACAACAGTATTGTTATACTGTTTTTTTCTTCTTAACAAAAGAGTTATTAAAATTTTAGTACTTAATAGCATTTTACTCTTTATACACGAATTCCAAACAGTGGAAAAAAATTCATCTCTAGACTTAAATACATCTACACTTTATTCATAATTTAACGCTTTTATGATTTCAAGACCTGAATAAAGTGTGCTAAATCCCATTTTCACTTAAATATTTTGCTTAAAAGAAATTAGCCACTTAAGTCCATACTATCAAAACTATGCCTATCCAAAGCACCCTAGAAGTGGAAAACTGAAAGCATAATGTGAGCATAGGCAACAGTGTTCAGGTATCTGCAAGGATGACAAAATTTACTATAACAGTCCTAAGGTCATTTGCACTAGCACTCACTTGTATTAGCAAAAAACATTGAGAGATCACATTAGAATTCCATTGGAAAATCTGACTCTTTACTTACTAAACTACTACCTCTAATTTCCAAGGAAGTCATAGTAAATTAGTTAGCTAAATCTCTGCCTGAAATAGCTCATAGCTGTCTTACCAATTAACTTTTCAATGCACAAACCCCCAAATGGTTTCTAGTGATTTTCTTTTCCAACTCATTGTAAATGGAAAATGTTCTCACATATGCAGTACAACTTGACTACTATCTCAATTCAGTAAACAAAGAAACAAAAAAGTTCATCATATGATGAGATGTAAAAGAGAAAAAAACAAAACATACTTTACTATTTTAAGTAGAATTTCATTCACACTCTTACAGATATACTACCACAATTTTTTATGTATCTTAAGTCCTCAATAACCAAGTCAGATAAAAGTAAGAATACTCAATTTAATATTGCTATAATTGCTCATCACAACATTGCAGAGCTTCCCAAAACAAAATTTGATCGAATGCTGTGAGGCTTGCTTTAGATAAATTGCATTTTCTGACACAAATATATTCTGTTGTTAAAATTCAGGATGAGTCTATTACTTACTCTCAATTCAGTGTAAGACTTCTGTCTGCAGTGACATTTTAATCTATATTACCAAAAGGACAAAACTAAATACCTAGCACAAAGAGAAAAAAACCAGACTTACTAAAAGGTAAATACACAAGAAAGAGGATTCCAATGGTATTAAGCAGAAACAGAACAAAATAGAAAGCAGAGAAACAGCTTTAGATTCACTATGACAGTATCATAAATTTTCTTCAGAGAATGATAGTGAAAGCAAAAACTGGTATGAGCTCATTTTTCTGTCAAACAATCAAGAGTGATAGCATAGCTTCCCTTGGATACATGGAAGCAAAAGCTCTGCTTTCCTTCAGATTGCTTGAAGTCTGATGATGTTCTTCACATAAAAAGAGACATCTGAAGATAAAAGAAAGCAAACAACTTTTTTTAAGCCATGACTTAGAAGATAATTTCTGAACCCACAGAAGGTCTCACAGTATATTTTAAATTACACACTGACATACATCTCTTCTTCATGAAACATAACCGTCTTGGTCTGCTCAGTAAGGCTATTAAACAATTTTTGATTTCCTAAAAACTAACTCGATGTTGAAAACAATCTGAGACTTGAAGGAAAGGACTTGAAACAACTGAAGGCTTTATTTAGTGTACGATCCTGACTACAGTTGTCTGTGTATCAGAAGAGCAGAGCAGCCTACTCCTCTGTCTTAGAAGCAAAGAGTTGGGATTACAGTAGAATATCAGAAAAAGACTTTGTTTTTCTCAGCTGAGTTTTAGCTCTGACCAAAATTTTCTTTAAATTTTAGAAATACAGTAAGTAAAAATGCAAAGGAAAAATGAAAATACTTGTCTGTCAACTGGAACACAATTCAGAGATGAGAAAACTCACTGATTAATAGCCTGATAAGTCATTTACTGCTGTATGATCATGAATTGTTTTGGCAGATTTTGCTTTAGTTTGCAAACCTGCCACATGTATATAGGAATATTTTTTCTCATCTTTTATTCTCTTTCTTTGATTCATGAGTGGGTCAGACTCTTGCTGGGGCCCGCATAATATGATACTAAAGAACTATCCTTGGAATATCAGCATACCACAAACAGAAACATATTAAAAACAAAGAAAGACTCCCTATTGTGACAGATAAAAAGACTTTACTCAAGGCTTACATATTTACTAAGGCAAACCTGAAAATTGATTAAAAATAGTGTTCTCCTTCAGCCTGATATACCCAAAGAAGAAGGAAAATGTAAGCCTGAGGCAATAGATACAGTGTTCCATTAGAGACATCATAAAATACCTAAAAATAGGAGAATCAGAACCAGTGAGGTTCTTGTATTATAGTGAGCATGCCATCCTGCCTGTATTGGGAAGTGGCAGTTTAAAGTGCAATCTCAATGTCTGCTCAATACATGCTTCAACAACTTCTTTATGAGGATATTACAGAGAAGGCGGCAGTTAAATGTCACCCTGACACCTGATCCCGTCAGATTGTGGAAGCTCATCAGGGTCAGGCCTGGTTAGTACTTGGATGGGAGACCTCCTAGGAATACTGGGGGCTGTAGGTTCTAGTCCTGAGGACTTCATTGTCACTGTCCAAGCTCACTTGGCCATGACAGATGAACGTTAGGAGTTAAAGGGTGGAACCAGTGCTGCGCACACTGTGCTTCAGCTAAAATATCCACTGCGCAGGCTTGGAGGACACATCCACGTGGGGAGAGCCTTCCCAAATCTTTGTTCGCAAAGCCTAGCAATGATGATGATGATGACAGAGAAGAGTGTTAAAAGCCTAGGCAACCTTGCTGACTGCCCACTGCTCTACACTGATCTATGAAGACAGTCATTTTCTCATGTAAGGTGATCAGTTTGGTCAAACATGACATCCTATCCATGGACTGTCCATGGACTTATGTATGTCTAGTTTGCTTAAATATTCAGGTATTAAGTAGCTAATCCTCTCCCATCAGGAGTATACCTTTTTTGCTCCGGGCTTTCCTGTGTCTTCAGGGCTTGAGTTTTCTGAAGGTTGGTTTTGACAATTAAAACTAAGAGGAATTCTGAATGTCAGACTTCTCCATGTTCCATGCCGCCAGGTTCCCTACCTCATTCAGCAGTGGACTCACATTTTCCCTATTCTTCCTTTTATCACCTATGTACATATAGAAATCTTTCTCATTGGCTTTTGACATCCCCAGCCAGATTCTGTTCCATTAGGGCTTTGTCCCTCCTAACAGCATCTCTGCAGGCTCAAACAGTGCCTCTATATTCCTCCCAGATTACCTATCCCTGTTTCCACCTTCTATATGCTCCTTTTTTATGTTTGAGTTTGCTCAGGGGATCCTAGCTTATCCTCACAGTGCTCCTGATATTTTTGGCTGACCTTCTGCTTGTAGGGATGGACTGAGAACAATAAAATCTAAAACTGTTAAAGTATTCATCAAATGGTCATCTTAGCAGTGTAACCCATGGGAAGCAAACTCACAAAACTATGCAAAGAGGCTTTTAATATTTAAATAAAACTTGTAGGAAATCAACACAGTCAGAAGGTAAACTGTACACTGATAGTACTGTTCTCATTTTATTCTGAAGTCACCATCAGAAGAAAAAGAGTGCAGCTGCTAAAAAGATTAGGGAAAATTAATGAATCTGTGAAACAGTGTTGAAGTTTTGCCTTTTCTGTCCTCCAAAACCCTTTATTATGGTATTTCTGTGAGTCACTTTTTGTCTGAGAATTGTTAAAAAAGGCCTCTCCAAGGACTGGTACGGTTCAGCATGTGAATCTTCAACTACTAGTGTACCATCCTTCTACCTGAACAGCTAAGAGCTTTCAGAAAGCAACATACAGGAGAAAAATGTTTCTCTTTACTAATAATTCACCTATGCTTAAGTGCATAACTTACTGCTTTTCAGACTGCAGGTAGTTAGTTCAATTCCCAATAAAGTGAGACTTTATGTACATTCAAGAAGTACTTAAACTAAAGCAACTGATTTAATGCTGCTGTCTGAATCATTAGTGTGCTAGCAGGGGACTCCCAAATCACTAGTTTAAGAACTGCTCCTCAGTCGTTAAGGAATTTTTCAAAGTGCTGCACCAGCACTCAAAAAACTTCAAAGCATAAAGAACACTTCCTGTACCCATCTAGTTACTGACACTTCTCAATTACTGAGACATTTTGCACACATTTTGCAAAAGTGCCAGAACAGCATAATTTAACAAGAAATAAACCATCAAACCTTCAGAACTCATCAAGTAATTTTAATTATATATTAAGTTTTGCAACAACTGCAGTTATCCGGATTATTCTGTTGCAAGCCAATCATGTGACCTCCTCCTCAGGGTTATGCAATATTATAGAATAGTAATGAATATTACCTCAGCCAGACTACTAAATCTGGTTTGTGAAGGATATATGCACAGGAGGGCCATAGAATACAGCCAGTGACTGTCTTCTAGCAGAGAGCACTTTTTCCATTTTAATAATTCCTTTCTTGGTGCCCATGTGAAATCACATAACAAACATAAATAAGCCAAACAAACTGTTTTCTGTGTAAACACGTGCACACATGGTTTATAATACGTACTCCCACACTTACCTACACAGTATGCCAATAATTTTGAGTGAAACTGTTGTGCTTTTAGCATTCTTTCATTTATGTAGGTAATGTGGTCTACTTTACCAAAGATAACTTTACTAAAAATCTTAGGTAAAATTAAAAGTATAAAAAAATTGGGGAAAAGCATGCAAAAAAAAATTATCACCACCACCTGCTGCCCTGGACGCCTTCCCATTAAAAGTGATGCCTTCAAACAGGCATTTAAATTAATACTTAGGTTAGCTACTTACACATTTTCTTTCTAGTTCCAAATTTATCTGCCATTGTTGACATCAAAAATATCATTTTCACATAGCCTCACTAAAATCATTGTTGACTCTGGAAGTTGGTCCTATCTTCTCTGAAATAAGAGCATACAACTTCCATCACAATTATTCCAAACAATTCTGCAGGGACGATGACAGTAGAGAGATAACATATTTGATTATCCCTTTCAATTAGCAGACCGAGTTGTAAGAACTGCCATTTAGGATCACTCCTGTCTTTCTCATCCTGTGCTCCGGATATACTACTAGCAGGTTAGGAATGAAAATTAGACTAGGTACTAAGCACAACATTCTTGCTGAAGTACTTCTTAATTTTCTATGGAAGAAAATGATACTGTTTTGCTCTTCTCTTTTTTTATAATGAAGTAAGAACACTTTGGAGAAGAATACAGCAATGCACAGTAACTTTCATCTTCAGGATAAAGGGGATGATTTTCATCTTAAGGACCACAAAGATAGTGAACAACATATCAAAACCAATATCATACTAGAAATCCTCCTCTTACCCCAAGACCTGGAAAGTGATCAAAATGTAAAATTTCAATTAGAAAAAGTAAACAAATAATACATGAAATCTCAAAAAGAATATTGTGCATTTGTTAAAAAAAAAAAAAAAGATCAAAGTCTAGATTCATTCTGGTATTACTAAGGATATAGAACCCCCAGACTACATCAGAGTACTCCCTGTTTGCGGATTAAATCTGCCCTTCACATACTCAGCACCATAAAGTCTTCTTAGATTCACTCTTGTCTCAAAGTTCTTGTTGGTACTGAAATTTTGAAAAATATGTGTACAAATCTTAACAAAAAATAAACTTGAGTGAATTCATCAGATTCTTCTAATAATTAATTTTCTTGCCAATATAGTTCCCACATTTTGTACTGTATTCATCTTAGTAAAGCATTTTTTTGAATACAATGTTATTGAGTATCTGAATTTACTCATAACATCCTTATAATTATTAGCACATTCAAAGGGTTTGGAAAATAGAACCTGGTAAGGGTTATGTTTACACACACACTTTCCATCTTCATGTAATAATAACAGATTGAAGGTGGATTAATCTGCCAAAATTTAGACCTTCAAAATATCTTCATCAGCTAGCAATTTAGATTCTCCTTAGGGTCAGTGGGAAAACAGATGTCTGTAACGGCTCGGACAAGTTGCTTACTTCTTTCTATCAGTTATAAAAGCCATGGGGAGACTCACCAGCAAAAATGATTTTTTAGGTAAGTATTTTGTTCCTCATGCTGAACCCTCGAGAACTTTTTAACTTCTGAAGCTTAAGTTCTAACTCTGCCTCCCAAGAACTTCAGAACAAAGTTACACCTACAGTTCTGGTATTATGTACTGCCTCACAACAGATAAAAGGTTTCAGAATTGAATAGCTGAGATCACCTATCACCTCAGATGTGCTTTACTGCAGCTGAAGTCAACCTTAGGAGGCACACCATATATGGACAAATTACTCCCAATATTGCGTCCCTTGCCCTGCCTCTGAATGACACATATTCATAGAGGTTTTCATGAGTGCTGATCTCCCCCTGGAATCTTTCTCTCTCTAGCATTATGTTCTGTTATGTAATTTTTTTTTATTTGAACAAAACACATCTCATTCCAAAAATCTTGCATGCATACTTAGAAGGTCTTTCAGAAGAAAAAGTAGGTCACCAGTCCATTATTTTAGATGGAAATACAAATTTCCCATAGCATACCGATTTTATACGCCTTTTTCCTTTAAAAATTACTTGGTGTTTCCCATAAAAGGACAGGAGGCTTTTTGATACCTGTACATTAGCAGTTATCACTGAAAAACACAGTATGAACAAATTGTTTCACAAGCAGAGGAGCATGGACAAACAGGAAACATGTAAAATATTCTTCCTACAGATTTGTGTTTCTTCTTATTTTCAGGACAAGGACATCAGCTCCCCAACATCCCTATCACTCCCCTACTAAACAAAAGATTGCACATGCTGTGTCTGCAGCTATTTGTGCACTGAAAGGATAGTTACAAAAAAATATGATGACGGTTGCTACAAACACTATGTGTGTTGTTCAAGGGCCGTCCTGCCTGTTCTCCTCTCAAGGGAACACTAATGCTGCTCCTCATTCAATTCTTTAACTAGTTTCCACACAAATAATGTACAAACATAATGACCTTTGAGACTTCTTTCTTACTTTCACCTTCACTGGCAAACCAATTCAGGAGGGACTGGCAAACAGAGGCAAGGCAGCCTTGTTAAAAGACATTTTGAAAGGAAAACAAGCCAAGAGCATCCTAAGCACGCAATGAAAATGTAGATAAAGAATTCATTTTATATAAAAGTAGTAAAAAGTTGTTATAAATTGTAGGACAATATACACTGATGGACTATAACAGCTATGCAGATTCTGTTCTGCTGCTCTGACAAGATGGTGTTGATTGACTGAGCTCAGTAGAGCATTGTGCGTGAGAACTAGTTACAAAATTGTTCTTCACACTACGCTTGCCATATGTGCAGGCCTTTTGCTTAAATAAGCTATATGAGGTGTGAGTACAATTTTAGCACACTTGAAAACAGAATACAAATTCAAAGCCTACAATTGCATCCGCATAACCATATGGTCATAACCATGGAATATACATGAGTAAATGCAATAGGTATTGCAAAATTTTTCCCAGAATTCTAACATTTGTTTAAAAATAAATTTAATCACTTACCATTTGAATTTTAATCAGTCAGTATCTTTTTTTATGAAATGGCACATGCCTAATATCATAAATACAGTAATAAAGTCCTAATAATAATCCTGTAATAATGTTCTCTAAGTAACAGAAAAAAAAATCTAAAAAAATCCCAAGAAAATATTTAAGTGTTTCTCAAAGAAAATCCAACAAATGACAAAGGTCTAAAACAAACAAAAAAAAAATCTACTTTTGTACTTCAGAACTCATCGCAATTATTCTTAAATCATGTATTTAAAATTTCCCCATCACCAACTCTAGCTGAACTCTATTCCTTCATAAAACTTTTATGCAAAAGAAGTTAGTTCAAATAATGTAAGACAAATTTTGTGGAAGAGCATTCTCATTTTTTAATTCAAAGTACAAGGTAAGAAACATATATTAATTAGTAACTGAAAAGATGTGATGCTTTTTTCATTTGGATAATTTCCAAGTGATTGTCTTTCTTTAAGCCAATATCAAGTGCAGAGTCTTAAGTGACTGGCTCTGAATTCTTCAATAATAGATATGTATTACTTTTTGTTAATTTTCTCTTCTAGCAGTAGAAGTTTGTTTTTTTAAAAAAAATATTTCTTCCATCTTTGGAGAAAAATTAGATAAAACATAAAAATTGAGTGGAAGAGTTAAGTTTTTCATTAAAAATAATAAAGAACAAAATTATATTAATATTATATAATAATATGGTAAATTACCTGGAGAAGATAATTATCACAACCTTACTTACAATAATAAAAGTGAAACTAAAGAACTGAGTGAGCTGAAGCTATGACTGAACTAAAAGAAAAATCTAGGAAGAAAAGTCTTGATTATTGAAAAGCCCATTGGAATGAAACATGTAGAAAAATAATACATTATCAAAATACATTAGAAACTCTAAAACAATCCCCTTGTCCTTCTCTTTCTAAATTAAAAAAAAATTATTACTTTCAAGATTGATACAAATATTTTCATTTACAGTATAGAAATAAATGCCAATTAATTATCAATATCATTTTTAGGCTGCGTGCACATAATAGCCCACTGAAATGTTTAAAAAATTACATGCAATTATCAATGTACTGGTTTATTTCCTTAAAGAGCTTATCCTCTTAATAACAAATAATTAAAATTACTGTTCATAACCACTGAGTAACCCACTTGTTTCAGAAAATACTAAGAACAACTAGAT
>VWZD01002623.1:39238-84216 GCA_013396695.1 Sakesphorus luctuosus
TCACAGTGGTGAAATGAGAAATAAGTGAAAGAGGGAACACAACTTAACTGGATTTCAAAAAACTCCAAAGCAACACACAAACAAACCACCAAACACAAATCCACAAATAAAACCCACTTGTATCTTGAAGCCAATTCAGAAAATTTAGAGTAGCCTTTCCCCTAAACTATGGTAAAGATAAAGAATGAATTAAACTATTTTATTACCTACCCAAGTACTCCATTTTCTAAGATGTGATACACATGGGAATATTCACGTGTAGACTGAACTTCAAATCTGTGTCTTAGGTAAATAACAGCATTCAAGGTGTGGAAAGCAAACCCTCAATTATGGTACAAATTATACACAGCTGGCAATAGTTAGCAACAGCTGCAACTAAAACGGTACAGAACATGATTTTTATTTTGTCTTCCAAATGAATCATACTTACAATTGAACCAGCTGCAACAGTTAGACTCTTTATTTTGTACTACACGTGACCTAAATCTCAGTTTGTAAAATTTTTAGGAGGGTGTGTGTTCCTGTATACTAGGCTGACATTTATGAGCATAAAATACAACAGTAGTTAACTAAATGAATGAAGCCAGAATATTAACCTTAATAGCTTGCATTCTATGTTCTGAACTCTCATAAAGAAAATATAAATGATTTTAATTTGTGAATGATTGGCATTCAAGTAACATTATGGCCTTTGAAAAAAACATGTTAGACATTTTCATCAATACCTATGATTCATCTGATTATATGTAAGGCTGAGTCAGAGCAGAAGTAATGGATTACTTTCTCTGGATCATTACTTAGTAGAAAAATAGTCTGCTGGGTAAGATAACTTCTTTTAGAAATGTTCTTTACTAGAAGACACTAATTAAAAATAAAGAAACCCAGAAAAATACCAACCAAAAATCAAAAACTTGTGAAAAAATTAAATGTAATAGCAGAAAATCCCCCCTTTCTCCCCAATAACTGCAAAAATTGCTGTTGGATTTACTGTTGCTGCTTTTCTCAGTTCTAATAACTTTTAAATTTCGTGACCTATCATCAAAGAACATTTGTTGAAAATCAGTAATTTATATTTATTTTTACATTTTATTTCCAATTTTGAAACAAAGGAGGAAAACGTAATTGCAAGTTTTGGTAAATATGCCTATTCTTAACTTCCAATTAACAGGTTTCACTGGCAGTTGTCAGCTCTTCAGCTGCTTGACTAAACACAGAACTAGTTTGTACACACAGCTGATTATTGTTACTCCAAAGGTCCTTAGACACAAGAATTAGACATCTAAAAATTCTTCAAACAATCTTATGTGAAAACTACTGGCTATTGCACAATTAAATGAATTACCAATTTTAGTTCTGACTAACTTATTTGTTCTCTTAGGAAAGAAATACAGAAAAATAAATCACTTTTAGCTCGATGAAATTCTTTATAATTTGGGTGGATTTATTTTTTCAAAATGTAATCTCAAACCAGTTTCTGGAACTATAGCTTAAATTTTTTAATACTTATTTTCTATTAAATCTTTGTTTAACCTGGCCCCTACTTACCTAGGAAGATTCTAACCTTTTCAGCCCAAATCCTAAGGCTGGAAGAAACTGGTCTGAAATTTGTATCTTTAGTATCATTATTTTTTCTCTACTTATAAAAATGGTATAACTTAAGAAACACTGTATTCATATAACTGTCCTTTTGAGTATCTTCCGTACATATCTTCAAAAATATTGGCAGTCTACATGTGCAAAACAGGTTAATCTGAAGACCAGTATTTTCTTACCTATTCAGCGTGGATAACAATCACTACTTTAATAAACATCCAAAACCTCATCCAGCAAGCATAAAGCTAATATAGAATTCTCCCATAATCTAGGGCATCTCCAAAGCAAGAAGCACTCCTGAACTACATTCTTTGATACTGACTATATAGGATGAATGGAAGGGCACATTATAGCAGCTGGTTTTGCTGTCACATGAGATGCTGAGGATGCACAAGGCACACCAAGGGGCGTGTGGCACTGTACCAATATTGCTCCCTCCAAACCTTTCTCATCTGGACATAAGCCTTACAGGACATAAGCCTCAAATAAAAAAATGCAAGTTTTAGCCCTGGAGTCTCTGGAGCTGTAGGATTTGTGGGTCTCTTAACCCTAACTCTAATGGCAGTGTGGTTATGAGGCTGAAGAGTATCTGAGGCTTAGGTCCCGTGGGTGGCCCAGGTGAGAAAGATTTGGAGGGAACAATGTTGGTACAGAGCCACAGTCTCCTTGACATGCCTTCTGCAGCCCTAGTGTCCCTGGATCTGTAGGCTTTGTGCATCTCTGAACGCTAATCCTAACGCATTTTCATTAACAGGTTAATTTACACAGCTGTTAAATAATCTTTAATATAATCTAGACTTAACACTTTTAAAAATTAAATAAAATACAAAAGTAAAAACAAACAAATGAAAAGAAACAGACAAATAACCCATTTTAAGAATCTAAATAATTGGAATTAATTCCCCGTTAAGTACATTAATAAGTTATCTGGTTTACACATTCATAAGATTTGAAGATGATAAAAGTGTGAAATAAATTTATTTGTGTAGCCAAAATAAGCGTGACTTACCTTCTCTCAATCTTCAAGTGACTCTCATTTGACAGTTTATCACACCTTAAGTTCTTTTACTAAGCACTTTACAGACAAAAATTTTAAACCTGTTAAAGGTAACTTGTGAACCACAACAAGATTAGAGTGGTTATCACTTGATTAGGAGAAAGTCCAAAGAATTTATTTAAATACTACTGCAATGTTTAATTAATTCTAAATTTACCACCTGTAGACCTTTGAATAAGCCCTAAGCAACCTGTTTGATTCATGAGTTCCAATTTCTCTTCAAAGAACTATTTGCTTATTGCAGCTATTTCATTTTCTGAAGGCAGTAATACTGAAGATCTTCAAAATCAGCAGTGTTGTACAATACAGGCTACTAGTGTAACTAGCATTCCTCCATCTACATGTTTATCTGTTTAATTACAAAATGCAACCAACTGTTAACAAAAACAACAAACAAACAAACAAACAAAAAGAGATGCTATAGTTAAACATTACTATGTTCATAGAACAGAATGGTATTGATTTCTAAAGGTCCTGATTTCTTTTAGCTGGAGAAATGTAATTACTGAAAGACAAGGAAAGGACCATACTTTATTCAAAAAAAATCACAAAATTGCCAAATTGAAACAAAAAGATATCTAACAGAGACATGACTAAGACTTTGAATAAGTTTATAGTTCATTTATGTAAGCAGAAAAAAAAAATTGTCTTGCATGACTTTCCTTAACCAAATACAGATTACTTTACAGTCCACATACAGTCAGCTCAAGAAAGAAACATGAGAGAAGAGAAAGAATAATGAAAGTAGAAGCGCAAGCTTTCAACTTCCTCCGATATTTAGAGTTTCAGACATAATTATTCAAACACTACTGAATACTTAAGTGCATCTATAAAGTAGCAAAGTGGTTTCATGTGGAAGGTAAATCATTTGCTGAAATGATTAGTCTTCTCTCAAGCTGATATATATTATTTTAATACACAAAACACTGTCTATTGAAACATATAGAATTTTGAGATCCACATATGTAAAGCTGTTGGTTTTGATGACAACACACTGTTATATATCAGTAGAGCATCCAATCAGTAATCACATTGCTTGTTCTGATACATAAGCTGAAATTCTGCAGAAATTAGTTTGGTACACAAAAGTAGAGAGACAAACTCAGACCATTAAGCAGAAACCAGCTACCTCAATGCAGGTCATTCTTTATTTTTTTCTTCTGATATGAACTGAACAAAAACCTAGAGAATATGTAGGAGTACTTTAAGCCAAATTTTACTAATGATTTGAAAGGGAAATAAAAATGTGTCATTTTTTTCTCTGTGTACAAAGAAATAACAGATTATTCTACCTAAGCATAACCTGAGAGTACTCTCAGTGGTCATCCATTTGCAATTTCCTTCTACTGTGCTCACAGTCAGTTATCATCTTATCTACAGGTTTTATTTGAAAGAAATTTTACTTTAATTATTTTATTTAAAGATACTTTAAAGAAAGAATGGAGTTATACGAGCAAGGAAAGAAAAGAGAAAAAAAGAATCAATGTCTCTATACAAAACACTGATGATCAATCACCAGTATTTTGTCCAGAACAATCTGTACAGTGTTGGTCAATTTGCCCAATGCCTTTGAACTCAAATAAGAGTGTAGAAAAACGAGTAACATATTAATGGAACTACAGTGACTTTACATGCAAGAAAAATAAAGACACTTAACAAAATAGGACCTAGAGGAAAATGATTGCTATCGAAAAATTTATTAAGTGCTACAGATTTGGGACATAAAATTATTTAAATAAAAGAAATTAAAGATAGTTAAAGGAAATTCTAAAAATCGGTTTAAAAACTCCCAGTCTTTCACAAACAGAATGTCCACGAATTCCACATGGACAGCTTCTGCCCAGCAGCTGTAGTCCTTAATGTCAGGTATCTCACCATAACAGGGCACTCCAAGTAATCCACTGGCTAGGGAAACCACTTGTACACCTAAAACCAACACATTAACATCCTTGATTAAACTGCAATGTTCCCATACCCACATGAAGTCACATCTAGTTCAGGCATAAATACTGACTTCACACAGTTTTGGCCAAGTGTTTAACTGAGTGTATTGCTCACTTACTGACAACATGCCCATGGCAGTACAACACTTTTTCCCTCAGCATCTCTGCCTTCCCTTGCCACTGGCCTTGGTATAGAGACTTTGCTTCCCACTGCCTCCAGCTCTGCAGTCAAACATCTGCCCCGCCTTGCTGGGTATGAAGTACACCGGGATAACTGTGGAATCTACCCAATGTGCTTAATTCAAGGGAGCCATCCTTGAGACTTGGCCACAAGAGCCAGGGATACAGAAATGATAAAGAACAATACGTGTTGCAATCAATTTCAAAGAGGGTCAAAAGAATAACTGATGAAATCTACAGGCTTGTGAACCACAATTTCATCCCTGAAAAAAATCACAAAGAAAGCCCTCTTGGTCTGCAGCCCTTCTTCAGCTCGCCAGAGTGAGCCTTGGGAGACCAAAGAACAGCACAAGGGTGAGGGGAACATCAGAAAAAGGGGTAGATCCTTTGAAAATTTGTATTTATGTCATTTTTACTGAATAGATTGAACTGAACTACAAGTTTTAGCATTACTGTAAGTGGATTAATAATAATATTCTTGTTAGATTAAAAATTAGACTGTAGTATTCAACAAGATTGTCTCAAATTGATGGCAATTTAAGCAGGCTAACCTGAAACTTGGATGCAAAAAATTGGCAACAATTTTATACTTATCACTTTCACTTTCCACTCGATTGTCTTCTTTTGGAGATAAAAAAAAATAATTAAACAAAGTAATAACATGACAATACTGAAAGCCTTTATCTGTATCTGATAACTCCTCCTTTTGTCTTGCATTTCCTTCCTATATCAATGCTGTTCTAATAAAGACCCTTTTGTTCTGATAAGCTAAGGACATTTTTGATTTTTTATATCTTGAAATAACCAAATTAATTTAAATACTTTTAAAATGCTCATCATTACTAACTGTCTTATCATGCAGTCGCTCATGCATATTTGTTCCAAAGCTGCTCCAGTCACTTAGGGAACTAAGTATGTGTTTATCCTGGGAGATGGGGGAAGACAGGATTTGTTTTCAAAACTGACTTACATAGGCGAAACAATACTACTAATAAGATGAATGGCAAAAGCTGAAGGAAAAGCTTGAAATGGGGTAGAGACATCTAAACATTGTTAAATTCAGAAATCATCAGGGCAATATGCAGCCAAGAACCCCTTACTGACAAGTAAGAATTTCTTAGGGAGGTAACAGGGACACTCTTAAGGATGAGCCATGGTCAAATTGAGAACTGCCTTCCCTATGGATGAAGCAACCTTTAGAAATTTCAGGTTTTGTTCTAGAGTTCCCCTCATTGGTGATCATTACCAAACATTACAGCTCACCCACTCTACTTTGAACAAGACTGGTCTTCAGCATTTTCAGGAGCTTTGTGGAAGCAACACTACTTGTTGAGTTCCAACAGACACAATAAGTTATTTTCCCTCATGGAAAAAAAATAAAAAACCCCATCCAGTACAGTTTTCAGCCATGGTTAAAATTAAAAAGCAAAATAAAACAAACTAAAAAACCCCACGTAAACTGCACAGTAAACCAAAAACCTTGGAAAAAGAATGATGTGGCTGCTGTTCAAACACTGTAAGTATATATAGGTATAAACTACATAGACAGTCAAGTTTTGTTTAATCTGTCATTATTATATATATATAATATGTTACATTTCAAAAATGCTAGTATCAGTATTCACTGAGGTCAAACTTTTCATCTGGCTTCTGATGCATCTTGTTTAGTTTAGCTCACAACTGCATGTGAGCAAAAATATCTCTCTTTTTTCATCCAGAAACAATCAGACTACTATAAAAAGTCAATTTATCTCAATAAATGCCTTCATTTTTCACTATGGGAGATTCCTATATCTTCATACTAATTTAAAAAACCCAAATTAACTCATCAATGTCTAACAGCAAAAACACCAAATACATTGCTTCAAATGAAAATACAAAAATGCTCGTGACTATTTCAGGCAAATTTCAGTGTCAAGGGATAAAAGTTCATAAAATTTCACAGCCTGAAGACATCATTAACTTTTGGAAATAGCTCCTCTGTTCTAAAAGACTAGAGATTAATTCAGTGCTTCAAAATGAAGAACTTTATTGTGAGAATTGGGATGTTCAAATTATAGGAGACCCCTAAGAAAGGTGGTTGAAGCCAAAGGATGTGCCACTTTAATCCTTTAGTTACAGCAATTATTGAAAGGTCTTATTGGGGATACAGGTTTTCCACCCTCAGTCTCCATCTCTATGGATTGAAACACAGGTTCTAAGCAGATAAAATCTATAATCCTCTAAAATTACATTTATAAATTAAGAAGAAAAATATTTAACCAACAAAAAACCATCACACCAAGCCGAGACTGTTCTTTAGGATTGCAAGGCAATATTACAGATTATCTTCTTCAAATAGATTTTGTAATGGTTGAACGCCATAGGAACAGGGGCAAAATGAAGTAGGTACAACCTGCTTTTGTGGCAGCAAACACTGCAGCCCCTTGAAATAATAACATGATGAAGACTTCTCTATGGCTACAATGACCTCAGAAAATCAGACTTTGTCATTGTGGAATAAAATTTGCTTGTTTCCTATTATGGATTTAAAAAACACCAACCCACCAAACTCTAAAAAAATCAAAGTGAAAACCAGCTAATATTTTGCTTACATGTTCTTCTCAATGAAACTCCATAAATCCAAATATCTTCAGAACCCGTACCTCATAATGCTTTCCTTTTTCTCTTGAGATTGGTCTCTCATTAGTAGCTTCAATAAATCTGCAACTAAAGGAATGCATCAGTGCCTCTGAGCAGCTGTGACTTTTTCACATCTATTGAACTAACCAACTAAGCTAATTTCAGGCTTGCAACATGTGCCACTTATTTTTTTCTTTTCAACGTGTCAATATTTTTATGAAAATTATAAAGCAAGACATTCTCAGTAAATTTCAAAGGGAACAAGCAATTTGTTTTAAGCACAGAAATTTGAAATTTCTAGTGGAAAATAAAAATAAATTTACTAATAAAAATATGATAAATATAAAAGACATAGAGTTTGCAGTAAATTATCTGTGATACATTTAAAAGAAGTGCTTTGCTACCTTTATGCTTGTTGTAGAACAGTTACTTTTAAATGAAATCCAGACTTTTAAAAAAGCATATTTTCAGTATAATTTATGAAAAAGCTTTTAATTTTTTATTCTTTTTTACTGCACAGCATAACAATTTTAGTTTTGGTCCCTGTTTAGAACTCTCACGTATATATTTAAATGTGCTAATGGAGTTAGATAAAAAGAAAAGCATGCAGTTTTCAGAATTAATCTTTAAAATATCCTATCCTGCTTGAAATGTCATCTAGGTATTTTATGGCTAATGGTATTCCATTATTCTCCATTTATGGTTCATTGAAATAGTCATCTTTGGTTTTTTTTCTGTAATGGAAACAATAGTGCTTATTACATTTTGTCTGCTGCAAAGAAGAGTGATTTTCTGATATGAGCTAGTTCACATGAAAGTTCTTTACTTTCTAGTGGCTTGATTTTAGGATAACTTAGTATTAGATTTTATTTTTTTTTAAAGAATATTCAATAACTTTTCTTCATACTGAAAGATAATTGCAGGAGTAAAAGTGAAAGATTAAAAAGCACATGAACGGAAGAAAAAATAAAATGTAATAGATGAAAATAACATCCACAGAATGGCATTCCAGGCATTCAATGGCATTTGTATGATGTTTAAAAAAAATGAAAGGTGAAGGACAGCTCAGGTGTGCTGCTGCTGCTGTCTTTGGAAGAAACTCCTTTTTCCTACAGACTGACTCACAACACGAAGTCCAATCCAGTACACACTGCCAGTACATAAGACATAAAATCACAACTCACACTTTCACGGAGCTTAAGTTTTCTTTTGAACCTGTGCAAAGATGATTTTCAGCCTACATTGATAGGAAGTCAAAGAACCTGATAAGAAGTGGACAAAATATTTTGATTTTACTACTTCTTAACTATTATTCTATGACAGCAATTATATTCTGTATTTGACAGAATCTTTTAAATACATTTTGAAAGGTACTGAAAGTTGAATAATAATTTAAAAAGATCTTGTGTTGACTGGGAAAAGCCCTAAAACATACTGTGTTAAAATTAATCTTTTATCTTTCTTTGAACCACTTACTCATACAAATGGTTTTCCATTTAAAAATGACATAATCTGTCCTCACAGTAATAAAATCAGGAATGATTCCAATTCCTTTCTGGTATTGCTGCAATCTCTAATTAAAATCAGAATCTAAATATAATAAAACTATGATAACGCATTCCAGCAACACAAACCCCAGCCTTGATCTGTGAAACACTCAGAGAGGAGTAGATTAACACAGGCACGAGACAGAGGTACTAAACATGCTTTTGATAAATTCCTTCCCGAACTAACTAGCTGAATTTTTTTTTGTGAATGTTTTGTTTCTGTGACTTTGCATCAGTCTATTAGAAGCTCTCCAAACTCTTTTTTATTCATCTGTTATGATCTTAGCATTTAAGACAGATATTTGGGAGAAAACTCAAAATTATGAGAAAAACTAGGTACTAAAACTGAGATAATTTTATGATTAGTTTGAAATTCAGAGAAGGATACTGTCACACAAACACACAACACGATCAAGCTTTCATGAAAATGTGCATTTATGCAGAGCCACATACCATATTAGACAGGCTGAACTGCATTTCTGCTGTTAACATTTGAGAGAAGACAACTCAAGAATTTGGGTAGGTGCTCTACTGCCTGATGAAACTCACTGGGAAATAAAACCAATCACATCAGCAGCAGACAGAATTAAACCTAAAATGCACATGCCAGAGCCTTGGATGTGTCCACATATTCTGGATTCATTTACTCCCCACAAAAGCAAGTATACAGCCATACAAGAGGAAATCACAATTATTCATAGCTAAGGCAATGCAATTGTACAAGGTTTTAGTTATAACAAAAAATCCTTTTGCTTTTTCTTTTCGACATAAAACCTTGAATGAAAGAATATAAATGGATTCACTTTCATCCAGGTTTCTTGCTTCTCTTTGTATCAAAGCTCACTTTGAGGTGTAAGACTTCCTTTCCAGCCAGATGCATTTTCATTCAGTAACACCTTCCCAACCATATAGCATGGAAGTTATTTAACACTCTACAGACCTTCCTCCCTTTTTTACACTTATTAAGTGTTTATTCCTTAGAAATATTTATCTAAAAGCAAAAGAAGAAAGTATATACAAATTTTGTAAGGTGCTCATAGAAGACACTCTTATATTAAGAACTAGAAACAGTATTTTATAAGAATCTAAGGTCCTAACCACTACACCTGTTATAAAACTATCCCCTCTCTGTTTTAAGGATATTTCAATTTCAGAAAATTATTTTTTATGCCTCTTTTTTATAAAATTTTAAATAATTCAAAATAATTTTGCTATGATAACACGTATGCTAAACCATATATATCAAATCCTGGACTTTAAAAAGTGGATTTGACAACTCATAAGAACAGATCAATCTCATACTGGTTTTACCCTAGTTAGGAAGCTGCAACAGAAAGCAGGGAAACAATGAAGCTACTCCAGCAGATACAGATGAAATTTTTAATATTTGGTTTATGATCAAATTGATAACACAGATCTCATTGCCACAAGATGTTTTGGAGGCCAAAAGTAGAAATATGTTCAAATTCACAAAAAGAACACTATCAGTGATTAATAATATGATGGACCTTTCTCACAGAAACCTAACTGCATATGAAGTAAAGAAGTTGTGACAACATATGAAGAAGCTCCCTTTGTACATGCTCTTTTCTTATACTCTTCCATAATCACTAGTTACTTGTCACTGGCAGAGATACCATAGTTGACTATATGTAATGTTAATTTGACACTGACTGGCAAGTCCTAGGTTGTATTCATATTCCTGTGTTTATGTCATGTTGTTTTCTCAAAAATGTTATTCAGCAAAATCTTTGTTTTAGGCACTCAGTCCATAATGATAAAACCTGACATTGCAGGAATAAATTTCAATTTTAATTTCAAATGGTATTTCTATGCCAAAGGATGACAGACAGCCCCACATACTTTTAACTTTTCAAAGGAGAGACCACCATAGGTACATGTAGATGTTAACCAGTTTAGGTCTTCCCTAGGTTAGTAAGTCTGTGTCCAGTGTTTCAGAGATCTCTGAAGGAAGTCCATTATACAAAACAAACATGATGAAACTGCATTTTAACTTTGCAGAGAGGGGTACATTGGCAGGGAATCAGACAGATCCCTTGATCCAGTCAAGGGATGTGTGTTTTTTCTTTTTCCTGAAAAACACTTTTCAGTGCTCATCAACAATACTGAAAAGTTAATCATAATCCAGCTCTATAAAAATAGGATTATTAATCCATAAAAATGGTCAGTCTTAGATATTCTGTGTTTGGGATATGTCCTCATTATTCAAGTCACCAAAGTTTCCAGAATAAATCCACAGATATTTCAAGCAGCACAGAACAGTTAATATCAGTGCTGAAATAATATATATATTTTACGACAGACATCCAATGATGCTGCTAAAGTCTCATTATAGACAGAAAATGCCAATATTATTTGCAGTTGCCAGACTATACTGTCAGAGCTGTCAGCAGTTAAAATCAAATTAGATTTGACAATCAGGACTTCAGCTGCAAACTGATCTTTGGTAATTAATGTAATTAACAGTCTGAAACACAGAGAACAATGTACTAGCACCATGAACCTACTGTTTGCTCAGATGAAGAAATTTTCACAGTGCTGTTTAATTGATGTGACTTTTGCTACAGATATACTACAATTACCGTATCATATTACTGATAGAGAGAAGAAAATATTGTCTAAAACTCTGCAATTTTTTTTAACGACAAAAGTTTAATTAATGGTTATAAAAACTCCCTTTTTAAAATGTGAAGAGGGATACACAAATGCTAAGCATCTATATCTAAAACTCTCCTATTTCGAGATGGAAATACCAAAGCTTGATTACTGCTATGAAACAATAGTTAACTTATATAGAATATTTCCATAAGCCTACTTGAAGAGGGTAAAGTCTCACAGAATTGGCAAGGCTAAGCACCCTGGTGGAGAAAGAACATTTCCTAAGAGAAAACTTTTTTTAACAACACAGGAAAATGGAAAGAGAATTCTAATATACTTGTATAAACCTGATTACAAAGGCAGACTAAAAGTTGTTGCCATCTCCATCTCACTGCTTATCAGCACCAACTCCTAGAAACGTGCTAACTTAGAGGTTTAATAGAGTGTCTACAAAAAAAATTCTGTATCTCTATAACACATTGCTCTTGTTTACTCAAGGAAGGAACATGAAGTTCTAGCTAAATCATATGAAGAACATAAGAAGGATTTTCTTCTATGAAGGTCTTCAGCAAACTATCAAAATGCTGCGCTTGCAATCACAGTAGCATCTTCTTCACAAATCATCAGGGAGTAAGTCAGTCACCGCCACAAAACACTAAACTTCTACAGTTCAGGGGGAAGAACGTACTTCTGGGGGACCAGAATTTTATCATGAGAGAGGAGATAACATAATCAAATGCAATTAATAAGTTCTGACTAAGACATATCTTTGTTTTCAAGCAAATGTCAGGCATTGGCAGTCAGGAAAAAAAAAAAGGAAAATTACAAAATGGAATGGAAAGCATTTCTGAAAGAACAGTCCCCAGTATTGCTGTTTTAGTGGTTCCTGAAAAGCATAAATGCTTTTTCTAAGCATGGATAAAAAGCAACATTTCTGTCAAAAAGGATTGCCTTTTTTTAATTCCTCCTTTTCATTTCTTCAGTTACTTTGGATGGTGTAGAAAACAAAGATTTTAGCAAAAATCCAGCAAATCCTGTGAAATAAACACATAAATACTTTTTTTTTTTTGACAAGGACCTATGAACACTCTAGGTACTTTGCATTAAATTTCAGAAAATATACAAGCTTTTATTCTAAATCCAAGTGCATTATAAAAAGTAAGAGTACCTTCAGGCTGGATTACACATAGATTCTTTCAGAATTTCAGGGATCTGTGTTGCTTTTAAAGTGAACTTCTGTGGACTCAAGAGTAAATAGCTACCACGCTGTGTCAACACCAACTCAGGAGAACACTGATATACTAAAATAGGACACTACTAATTTCATGGAGTCCTGAATTCCACAACACTTTCCTTTCTAGAAGTAATTCTGCATAATATTATCTTATACTATCACTGTATACTATCAATCTGCATTGGCCTTCTAGATGGCCTTCATTGGGTAAAAGCTCCATTATTATGAAGAAGAAACTGAAAGTAGTTCTACAAACAGCTATCTTCCTACAGATCTACAATGTGTACCCTGGTGCCACTCACTGATGGCTCAAGCCCCAGCATTGTACCCAATTTGTGCTCGTTTCATGCAACAGAAACCCACACTTAGGAGGCTGCACTGGAGCAGCTTACAGGTACATCTTCATTTCCTTGCAATAGTTATTCCTTGTCACAGCTCTCCATGCTACTGACCTGTACCACTCAGTGCAGAGACCACTTCTGTGTGCCCAACTATTGTCATGTATTGACCATGATGAGTTCAGCTGCCCAAGTCTCCGAGTCTCTGTTCTGATGGTAAACTTCATTTAGGTATGAAATTTAATGCTTGTCTGAGTGAACAGGTAAGGAAAGAACAGTCTAATGCTAGTTTGAACTATATGAATTAAAAAAGCAAGGGGCAGTTCAGGAGAGGCAGGATAGCAAGACAGTGATGACATAAAATGGTTGATACCTGGAAGACAATAAGTTTTAGTAACTCCTGTTTGATCATGTATTCCAGAAAGTAAAAATTTGAATACAAATTAAATTAAGTACCTTAAACCCAAGAAACACCAAACTATTTTTAGTTTCCAGAAAGACTGGAGGGTTTGCAGCAACAGCAAGATGAAATACCTTCCAGGAACTGCAGAGCCAAACCACTAAATTGGCTTTCCTCAATGTTGTCAGAAGCTGATTTTCATCTCTTCATTTTGCTGATAAAGAAAGGTTAGAAATGCCTATTGTTTTCCACCCACAGCTTGGAAAACAAGGCAATTTGAGACTCTGAACTCAGTGATTTTTCTTCCTATCACAAATGATCTATAAGTTTCATTACTCTATGATCATTGATTCCTCAGGCAGAAGTTCTGTTACATAAAATAAGCCTCATAGAAACTGAAACAAAACCAGACATGCACAGAATTCCAAACAAACAAAAGCATCTCAACAGAAAGCCTTATTGCATTTTTTCTGCTTATCTGAGCTCTGCCTGTAGAGCTACTACCACTGTCAACTTGGCAGCAGGTGCTATATTCATGTAATTTGTTCATTCTCAAGTGAAAGTACTTTTCTTAAAACGAAAACAAGACAAAACAAAACCCAAGCACAATACCCCAGCTACCCACAATGTAGAACCAAGCAATCTAAACACTTCCCTCTGGCAGCATAAGCCATTTTCTTTTCATTGGCTGCTGCTCTGGAAGTTGTTTTTTTTTTTCATTGCTCCTCATATGCTTGTTTTCTTGATGCACTGAAAAGCAGGCACAAGGATGTAACTTAAAGCAGATGAAGGTAAAAACAATTTCAATATTTTCCCAAAAAGTAAATCTCAAAAATAAGGCTTCTGGATTGTTGGAAAGTATTTGTAGTTGTCATTTTGAAGTGCCATCATGAAAAAAAAAAGAAATATTTAAAAACTCAAGATGACTTGCTGATGATTAGTGACTTTTAACTCACTGGGACTTCATTCACCTGTTGCAGTCATGATTAGTAGAGCAGTTAATTTATTATTCTTACCTCTCTGGGAATAAATAAAATAATTCAGTAGTTAGGAACACATAGATTGGTTAAGTACAACACATATCTAATGATAGCAGAAACACAGGTGAGCAGTGATTACTCCTACACTGGTTTTGTTTTAATAGCCTTTGTGTTGGGTTGAGCTGGCAAAATACCAACTGCCCAACACAGAGACAAAGCCTTTCTTCTGCTCTGTCCCCTGCCCCCTTGCCCGTAGAAAAAGAAGAAAGAAACCCTAGAAACTCAAACCAGTTTTTACTTAAACTAACTACATATATTTATACAGAAATGAGAAAATTAAAGGAAACTACAATATAACACACACACAAGTTAGAAATAACAAGAAATAACTTCTCACTCCCCAGTGAACACAAATCTTACTATTCTAACTACAAATCACTCTTGAGAAGTCAATTCCCCCAGAGACAGACTTAAGCAGAGAGAAAAACTAAGAAGAAACATTTTATTTCCCTAAGATAACATGGTGGTGAGCCGGTGCTCTGGGCCTGGGCCTCTTGTTCTTCCTAGGATGGCACAGTGTATCTTCTTGGCACCATAGTGAGGAAACTGACCAAGCCACTCCCACACTGGTTCCTTCACTTTGAGATCATGTCGGAATATGGTACGGAATACTATTGGCTAGAAGAAGTCAGCTGTCAGGTAGCTCAGCCCAGCTCAAGTCAGCCTACAGTCCCAGGCCTACCTTGAAATCTAAAGCCTAAATTTAGGCCTACTTAGCTAAACCCATAATACAGGGATACTGTGTGAGAGAAGAACTGTTTTTAAAGAAAAGTAGGATAAAGGAAGGATTCCTAGTTATTCAGATCATCATTTTAGATATATTTCTATCACGCAGTGGAAAAATCTCTATGTAGAAACAGCAGATTTTCTAGACAGGAAGACCACTCAAAGTAGGCACATTGCATGGTTTGTTGGTTTTTTGTTTTGTTTTGTTTTGTTTTTTAAAGTATAGTATGTTGTGACATAAAGCAATTCAGGGTCACAGGAAACAAATACATCTAATATACCCCTTGTCCATATCCTGAGATAGCTCTAAAGTCCAAGACTTTTTTTCAAAAGGGAGAATATGGCAGAAAATAAATTTAAAATAGAGCAGAGATTCCGAACTTTACATTTGTAATTAGTATAAAAAGGAAACAACTTCAGAAACTAACAGGGGTTGAGACAGTAAACTATCCTGCAAGAGACTGTCATTTGTGTTGTCTGCATGTTTTGGCAGGCCAATTTGAACAGGCATTTTCATACCTGTGAGAATTTCTTCATCATTAGAATAATATGAACTTACTTCTTTTTCCTGATTGATGCTCAGTATAACTATTATAAGGCTACAAAAAATGAAAAGGCCAGAAGCAAGAATGGTTTGATGGAAAGAGCACACAAGATAAAAACAAGAATATGAAAAAAGAATAAAAATTGATAAAATGTTGGAAAAAACAGGTTCTAATCTTCATTTTCTCTGACTAAGAGTAAAAACTTGAAATTATGTCTCTGAAATTCTGCATTGATTACTGACTGGTTTTGTGTATGTATAATTTCCATCTACAACTTAAAAATATATTTCCAACAAAACCAAATTTTATCTCATTGCTTTTTCATACTTCTAAATACCTTTTCCCATCTAGTTATTTTATCTGCCTTTTGCCCCTAAATTTTCCTACTGAAGACAGGGGAAAAGGAGGATAAAGAAAAAGACAAACACACACAACGTTTAGGAGTAACCTAAAAAACCCAAATGTTTTTGTGTTTTTGAAGACAAAATAGAAACAAGATTTCTTGCAATCAAATACAAGTGTTATTTCCAAATATCCAAATGTTCATCTAAAAAAAAAAAAAAAACAAACCAGAAAAAACCCCATTCAATTGACCAAGTTTGATATTACTTACTTTAACATTTCACTGAATTGAACAGCAACATCTGTACTGCAGAAAGAGTAATCTAGAAATAAATTATGAATATATTACATTCTATTTAAATTGATATATAGGAAAGAAAAAGGAACCTCGACCTAGATGAATTATGTCAGAATTCTGTCCTTCTATTCAGTCTGATCATGAATTCCTCACAGGACTTAATATAAAGTCTTGAGGTAAGCTGAAGCTGAAATCAACTAAATTTATGATTCAGTACCACTTATTTGAAGGTGGCATTCTCCTGGTCCTCCTCTCAATCACTTGAGAAGTTTTCCTTTTAACCCTATTATTATCATATTTTCATGAGGCAGGAAAAATGTCAATAATCAGTCAGAACAATATACAATTATGGCACCAATTCCAACCCTCTAATTAAAGAAAGAAATTGCTTTTGCTGTCTATCAAAAACTTCATGACCACTTTATTCAGGCTTGACATATTCACTGTGAATATACTGCTCTTTGTATTACTATACTATAAGAATGGCTAACAAAATCTTTTCATGATTAAATACTAACATCACAAAATGGTTTTAAAGGCTTACATCCATATTTTAAATTAGAATTATTTGGAGCTCTGAATATAATCCTTTGAAGTCTAATAAAATAAAATTTTCTGGTATTACTTATATTGAGCAAAGAAAAAAGTCATTTTACATTTTGTATTATATTTAATAAAATACAGTTATGCAAAGAAGATACTGGAATAATATTGCATTGTTATTTGGTGAAGCACATGCATTATTCAACTCTTACACTTGGAAAATTAATTCAGAACACAGCCCTCTCTCAGATATATGTGATAAAATAGTAAAGGTAATATTTCCAAATGTTCATACACATGAACAATCTTCCTTGTGCAAATGGCATGTATGTATGTCTGATGCAAGCAGCTCATGGTAAACAAAGTAATCTTTGGTAAAGTGAGAGCAGATAACTGCAGAAGAAAGCAAAACCAAGTCCAACTGCAGACAGTTGTGCAGGACAGAGTTGGAGAATGAGAAATTGAGCTGTTGGTAGAGCTGTTTCACCAGAGGACAGTCAGGTGCACACTGAACATCAAAGATAATCCCCCAGAGGTTACCTTTTTTCTGTTTTTTAAAAGTACTTTCTTGTTTGTCTGCCACTCTATTACTTAATAAAAGAGAACAAGAGACACAAAGATCAAGCTATACATGAAGTGATGTCAAGCACTGTGGTGAAACTGGAAGAAATGCGATTTTTCACTGATTTTCCAGTAAATAGTAGTAGGATTGAAGCATACCACATTCTCATCCAGAAACAGATAGCACCTCTCAAAAATCTCTATTTTACAACTATTTACAGAAGATTTGAGAATTCTGTTTCCAGATGTAAGCGGAACTGCAATCAAGTCTTTTGTACTCAGTTGTAGCAGATAGTCCCCACACTTCATGTATGTGCGCTGCTGCACCCCTCTCTCCCAGAGCCCAGCATGTCAGACAGTGCTGGATGAACTGCCTGAGCCTGTGAACCCACTGTGCCTGGATCAGACAGCAGCTGCTGACCCCAGTGCTGCGCTGCAGACATCAGTTTGTTGATGAGGTGAGTTGGCTCAAAGTAGTCCCATGAAAAGAGTATTTCTCAACTGTACATTTATGCTCTCGCATCTTACATGTTTCAGAAGGTCATGCAAATACAACATACAAATGCACAGTAATCCATGGGTCTTGATGTCCCACTGGGACAAGACACATCTGCCACGTGGCCATCAACACAAGCTGTATGGCCTGCATTTACTGAGTGGTCACAGCTTATTTTTTTCCAAAGCAGGAAGGACTTACATGTCAAATTCAACTCTGGTCATGAGGCCCAAAAATAAAAAGGGGGTTTCTAAAAAGTTGGAGTGTGTAAAGTTGTATTTATTAAGCTATTTATGTCCTTTTCAGTGCAACCTCTACCATTAAATAAAACCAAATAATCAGATTCCCCATATATTTTTAAGCTATATAAAATAATGATGGGCAGGGAGCAAATCTTTCCAAAACCAGTTAATTACAGAGACATATTTAGTAAATTTGTCTCTTGGGCTTTTAATCAAAGGTAAACCTGAAATTAACTAAATCTCAATTTAATGTTCACAAAGTCATCCATGTTGGTAATTTACAACCTTATGGAACAAGGTAAATGCTGGATCTTTTCAAATTTAGGTATCTGACAAACTCTAAAACAAGAACAAAAACTAGTAATATGACGCAGAACTCTTAAAATATAAAATACATCTTCCTTTTTTTGTGTGTGTCATATTGTGTTGAAATCTCATTTCTGTATTTTCAATTGTGACCACCAAAGTGTCAGTTACAGGGCAAAACCCAGCAAATTCTCTTAAAAAGGTCAATATCCTTTACATCTGTACAAGACTAGAGGAAATATTAACTACTGTCAGATGCAGGGGCTGGTTTACAGGGCATTTTTTATTCTGTTTATAAGAGCTTCAATCTGTTAATAAACCAGCAGAGCAACAACCCATTTCCTGTAAGATACTGTCAGTTCACTCAATAGCAACAGCAATTCTAAAGCTTATTTCCATAATTTCCATAAAAGCTGGGATGTGAGACATGCAATATAGGAAAGATCAATAATGCATATAGTACTATGAAAATTAATACTATAGGGTGGTTTCAAAAGGTAATGGCTGGGAGGAACCTATAATGCATCCAACAGCCACACATAGTTCTACACCTGTAATCCCTTCCAGATACCAGTGATGCATGAATTTATCACTCTCCTCACAAAGACTGTCAGAGCTTTTTTTATTTTAACTCATGTACATGTCCTCATACAAGTATCTACTTAGACATTTACTTGGTGTTATTACCTGTGACGGTGACTCATCCAGACTGTTTTACATGCTGCCTAATGAAATATTTTCACTCGCTTGATTGGGATATATTTATTGAAAAGTAACCCATCTATAAAGTGTAAAAAAGAAGAGCTGCTTTTTGGAGGTTTTTTTTGGTAATGTATGACTTTCTGAACCATGAATACCAGAAAAAACCAAACAACCACACCACCAACAAAAACAAACAAAAATCAATATAACTCCTAATATACGAAAGAAATTTTAAGATCTTTTAATCTGCAAAGTATAATCTTCCTGGGGGTGGCCATGCCTTATTATTTCCTGGCATTTAATGCTGACAAAGCAAAATACCTCCTGCAAATCTGAAACTATTTTGGCATGTGGGGAAAAACGATTGAAAACTTTAGTTACACAACCTTCAAGATCAAATGGTGAGTTATGCCTTTTATAATTCCCTGTGTTGTGCAGTATAGAAATTGAGCAATTAACTGTAAGCAAATATCCGTTATAATTCTCTAGCAATTTATAATGGAGTAATTTCTCACAAAGTTAAACATATCCGTTTGATACTTTGACTGTAAATCTTTTTCATATTTTCTCCATGCTTTCACTGCTGTCTTGAAATTTTTCAGCTATATTTCAACATAAAATCGTCTGTAATATTTTGATACATTTGTTGGAAGCATCAGTGATGTGAAAGGAAAAAAGTATGCTCTTTTTCAGCCAAATCTGTCGTATTATTTTTTAACTAAGAGGGGTGCTAACATGCTGGTGGTAATACACAAAGCTATTTCTCTCACATTTAGCACCATCAGAAGGTATTTCTTTTATAAGTCAATGTCAGCAAACTAAACTAGTTGTTTTTCCACCTTAATCCAACAATCTGTTTCAGTGACCACAGATCACACTGTCATGTGGGTTAGTTGTGTCTTCAGAAGATACCTTGTTTTCTTCGTTTCCACATTTGTTAGAAACAGCCACAACTTTCATCATTTTTCATCTTTAAGGTCACACTAGAATTATTTTTATTACCTTGTCGTGTCTTAGATTCTGCAATGATGTCTTCTTCTGGACAAAGCACAGAAAAATCCTTACAGAAGTTTTTGTATTCTTAACTGATCCATGCACAGTCTTTTTTCCACTTTTGTGGTTTCTTTTGTTTTGGTTTGGTTTTTCTTTTTTTTAAGCAAAATTTCACATTGCTACATTTTGGGAGATAAAAGTAGATGAAAGAGAGGGAAAACAGATGGAAAGGAAGATGGGGGAGGAATGGTTCACATGAAAATGCGACAACCAACTGAAAGTGAATAAATTCTTGATTCAACTTTAGTTTAGGATCACAGTGCTGAACATCTTTTATGTGGTAGGATAATACAAAGCATATTGTGTGTTTGCATTCCATCACACAAATATTTATCTGTGCAAAACATGCAATACAAAATAAAAAGCCTGATCAGAAAAAGCAATCCTAATTACTATTCTTCTAGATGGAATAAATATACTGAAAAATGCACGTCAATTGAATTTTTTGTTTCCTTTCAGGGTTGAAAATACTTCTCTTTGAAATTTATGATGACACATAGGAATCTTTGGGTTTAAAGCTACTATTTAAATAGTAAACACTATTTGAGGTCTAGGACCAAGGTAATCCAAACATCAACAAGTAATTCTTGGAAAAGAGCAAAGCAGCTCAGACTCATTTACTCAAAAGTCCTTCAGAACTTTTGGTAAAAAACTTACTGTACCTTCCTCCATTATTCCTAGTTCTTTACATCACAAACTGCCTTTTTCAGTTTACAAGCAATGTTCCTGGTTTAGAGCATCAATCAATCTCCACCAATTTTGGAGAGAATTCATCTCACCCATTCTTTGACTCTTTCAACAAGTCTTAAGCTTAAAGAAATCTCACTCCTTTTCCCAGCTCTACTCTATGGCTTTAACCCTCTCCTACATAAAGAACCCAGAAAACATTCAGATCATGTTACAGTGATACAGTGTAGCATCCTTCTTCACTGATATGCTGCTAAGACTGAAAGAAATTTCACAAAGAACTCTGATAAGACCTTCACCTGGAAAATTTTAGCATCTGGTATGAAGCACTGACTTGCTACCTGCATTTAAAGTTCCACTCATGAACACACTATTCATTGAGCATAGTGTACTTATGTAGAAAAGTATTTGTTGGTTACATATGTGTAAATCTTTCATAAGTTTGGGTTGATTTGAGGGTTTTTTTGCCTTTTTGTTTTGTTTTGTTTTTCTGGCATGCCATGTCCTTCTGAGGCAAAATAAGACACTCAGAGGAAAAGAAATGCTTGTTAAGAGACAGAGAGTAAAACACTAAGTCACTGCCACAATTTTGTTTGAGATGTAAAAACTGGTTGGTTTTGGGAATGCTAAACGAGAACTAGGATTGTCTTCAAAAATCAAAGACACCTAACAGAATGGAGAAATTTAGTGACCATCTCAGATATGATTGAAAAAACAATATATATTGTTCCAGGGAATCTAAGGTCTGGGATGAAAGGAAAATTTAAGAATGTATTCTCAATTGACTCATAGAAGAAAAATAATAATAAAAAAGAAGAATCACCTGGCACTTCAATTTTTCCGTCTTCTCATATATAGTCTTATACTGATGTTCTCATTTAAGAAGATCTACTTAAGGAGTTCTCATTTTTGATTCTTTCCAATGCACACAACTTATTGATGGTATTTAGAGTTCTGTATCATTTCCCAGATAGATCTGATACAACTCCATTTTTTTATATGTCAGTCATGTCCAATACAAATTATTTTTTCCATTCCAAAGGCCAACAGATCAGACATTCTCACCTCACTATGCCCCATCTTATTTATGTCCATATTTTCTTGCTATTGATTTTGTATTCTTCTGTGAAAGCTGGTATTTGAACAACTTCTTTCAGAATATTCTTGCTCCTCAACAATAAGAGCTGACAGCTAAAATGAAATGAAACTCTTACAGGCTTGAAAATATAGCAAGAAAATTTTTATGCTGCTTCTTATAAAATTAAGAAGGACCACTATAAAAGGAAACATGGCCTTTTTGTTTGCATTAATTGTAAAGTGAAAAATGTTTCAAAACCATTTTTATTACACTATACTGGTACTGATACAATTGTAGATGACCTTAGTGCACAGTGTGTATACAGGGCAAATCTGTCACAGGACTTTGTATGCAAAGTAACTCTTTTCAAATACAGGAGAGTGCAACATTTTTTATATGAAGAAAATTAATTTTCTGTAACAGATGATTAGGTAATAAGACCTGATTACTTGGTAACAGCTAATATCCCTATACTATTCACATTAACTTTTAAAGCAATAGAAAAAAAGAAAGAATTAGCATGCTAAAATATGTAGAAGAATATTTCAGTAATACAGGCCATAATGTGTTACTAGAAGCCTATATGCACAGCCCAGGCCAGAGAGAAAGGGAAAACGGTGCCCCTGTGTTTTAGAACAGTAGCAAGAAGAACAATAAACAATAAGAGGAATGTGGCAATTGCTATTAGGAACAGATAAGCACATCAATACAAAGAGTATAGTTTTGAGAAGAGCACCAATCCAGGGGATGGAGCCGTTTGTACACCCCAGGCACTGTCCAATAAAATTCCTGTACTATTGTTAAGTGTGAATGTAATGTAAACAATAAATGGAGCAGTTGACGATACTTCTAAAAAAAGAATGTCCTGTCTCTAAGCATCGTAACCTAGATGAGTTCGATAAACCAATATTAGATTTAACCCCACCGTTTCCCCGCTTCAAAAATATTCTTTAAATAGCATTCAAAGTAATCACAGAATTAAACAATGCCTTGGAAGGGTCCTTAAAGCTCAATTAGTTCTAAACCCCTGCCATGGGCAGGGACACCTTCCACTAGACCAGTTTGCTCAGAGCTCCATCCAACTCGGTGTTGAATACTTCCAGGGATGAGGCATCCACAATTTCTCTCTGGGCAACCTGCAACAACCTGTCCCTCACCACCCTCACACCCTCAGAATTTCTTCCTGATTTGATTTAAATCTACCCTCCTTCTGTTTGAAACTATTGTCATTTACTACATGCCATTGTCAAAAGAAAGGGCCTCTCCTGCTTTCTTGTAAGCCCCCTTCAGGTACTGTAAGGCTGCAGCAAGGTCTCCCTGGAGCCTTTTCTTCTGCAGGCCGAACAGCCCCAACTCTCTCAGCCTGTCTTCATAGGAGAGGTGCTCCACTCTTTTGATCATCTTCACGGCTGTCCTTTGGACTCACTCCAACAGGTCCATGTCTTTCTTGCATAGTGATAGGTTATAATACATCTCAATGAATGTGGACATCTTGCTTGCAAAATTCTACTAAAGTATTTCCGAAAAATGGTAATAAAAATACATAGCAAGTCATTACTCTTACTGCATTCTTCTGTTTACTTAGAGAATAGTATCTCTGTTCTCATTTGTCACGGGTGATAAACTCATCACGTTTAGGATTAGTTTCTGTCCTCTGTGGAAGTTAGTTTGAATTAATTTCTACTCATGAGTATTAGTAAAACCATATTTCAGGTTGTAATTGTTACTCGCTGCTTCTTGTGTGAATAGTCTTTTGTTATGTATAAAAGCCATTTCTAATAGTAGATTCCCATGTACTTTCTATCTCAGTTGCAAAGCTACATAGATCAGTCAGAAAAATTAGAAAAGCCTGCGGAGATCACAAATTGGCAGCTGTCTATACGAGCAGCACTACTTCACTCAGCAGACTTTCCAGTGGCTCTCAATGGGTTGTTCATTGTACATTCTTTAAAAAAAATACCTTCTGAAATCCCATGCTGTTCCCAGATAACTACACGGTAAAAGGCTGGAAGACTTAATTTATTCTGTCATCATTCATATTGGTAAGAATTTAACTGTCTGAATTTTTAGAGAAAAAGGTAGCAGGGAATGGAAAAACTGAGATTATTGCACTTCCTTCAGATATTTAACAAAGGAAACTTAACTCTGACTTTAATGATCACTAGAGTTATCACAATGCCGAACATTTCTTTTTCTCCTGAATACTTAGATTTATGCAATATATATTAATGAGTTTATTTATATTTCAAACTATTGATAAAGCTGTAAAAATCAATCAGATATTTTTCTATTTGATGACCTGTGATAACTTGACCTTGGCTGGCTACTAAACTCTCATACAGACACTGTCTCACTACCCCTGCTCAACAGAACAGGGGGAGAAAATAACATGATAAAAGTTGCTTAAACTCAAGTTGTGAAGAAGAGTGATTATTCTGCCCCTTTGTCATCATTTTTCCAGGCTGGATAATTTAAGACTCAACTGAAATGGAAGTTCAGTTTATCTGATGATCATCTGTAGAACTGAATATAGAGAGAGTAACATCTAACTTGGACAGGCAGGTAAGCATTGTCTTTCTCCACCTTTTCTGCTGATAAAATTTCCTTTTAAAATATGTGATTGTTTCTAATTTCAAAATTTCTAAACATTTAAGCAAATAACCAAAATTTCTATGCTCAGCTGTGAAATGGCCTAGGAGAATGTCTAGAGAAAAAAGCATTTAAACAATCAACTTAGTAATAGATAACCTGTAAAGCATTTCAAAAAAGCACTTCTAGTTTTGTAATTTCTTTTTTTTTTTTGGTAATGTATACTGAAAGTAACACACTGGGGTTAGATGGTGAGGTGTTTTTACTTGTTTTCCTTGGATAGTCTCAGAAGTTAAGAAATTATTGGAAAATATCAGAGCCAGCAGACCTACAGTATTGCCATTCAGAGAAAGTAGCAGTGGCAGGAGTGATACAGGAGATCTAAGAGCAGCATTATAAATATTTCAAAACAAAAACATACTCAATACGAAAACAAACAAACCAATCCTTGCTAATTAATAACCACCCTGAAAAGAGGCACTCATTCAGCACCTGACAGATTCTGGAAGATGTTTAAAATCAGACCAAGATCTAATTTACTTTCAATTCTGCCAAAACCAACTCCAACCAACTAAGATTTGGGGGAAAAAAAGAAAAAGAAAAGAAATAATGTTAACAATAATTAAGATCTATAGCTAACCTCTGTCTTCCAGGGAAAAGTCCAAACAAAATAAATTCAATGTACATAATTCAAGTGCAAATGTTATTACTATTTGGAGTCACAAATCATTGTAAAATAATGCAAAAGGTAAGAGTTTTGAATAACTAAAGACAAATTCTGGATTTGAATAAAATTAAATATTATATTCACCACTATTGGGTGCACACAGCTTTAAAGTGTGTACTGATGTCTTCATGATAATAAATTACATTTCCAGTAGATAACTAAAAACTTGTTTATATAAATGAAACAGTGGGGGAAAAAAGCGGCAGAGTACAGAAATTCCTTAATCTGAAGCAATAATAATACAACAAAGTTCATCTGTCTTTACTGACTACCTGTAGTGTCTGCAAAATATGGTCTTCATGAGAGAGAGATTTAACTAAAGGAGAGATCAAGAAAATATTCTAATGTCAGACAGCATCTCAGAAATCAGGCACATCATCTGAATTACCCTTAAAACAGATCTGAGTGTCTGTCGCCAAATAATGCCTGGACTTGTGAAGACTGGAGTGATTACAAAGGGTCTTTTTACTTCCAGTATTTATTTCATGTGGTCATGAAAATCTTTCTTAGTACTCTCACTGTACAAAGGAACAGATATTATTATTTAACAAATAAAAGGTCCAAATCACTTTCTCCAAAATTTGGGGTCTACTACTGCTTCTATATAACGACAGATATTCTTATCCATTAGAAAAACATGTGAAGTATTGTCTTGATTTGATTTTAGGGCTCAGACAGTTTTAAAATTTTACAACTTTTATACAATCACTGACCCATTGGAACCAACTGTCTTATCGATGATGCAATCACACATTGAATTTAAAGGTGTGGAGTTGACCATTTCTGATTTTATTGCCTCTTTTTCACTGTGTGAACAGAATCATTTTCACTCCTTGTTTTCTTATGATTACATACCAGTCTCAATACTTACAAAAGGTCAATTGATATTATTGGGAACGTGTCTGGTGATAAGAGGAGTATCCTTATCTTTGTTGTAAAGAAAAAGGGATAGGATTTTTTTTTTTTTTGCTATGCACTTGCAGCCTCTACATATTTATTACAATGGAATGCATGCATGTAAATTTTAGATCACAACAAATACTTAATTTTTTTAAAAAATCTGCTTGACATTCCAGAATCAGATTGAAAGATGTACATCTGAAAGAAATAATAATCATATCTTGCAATGAACTAAAAGGAGAAATCACAGAAGAATGCAAAATTAAAAAGTAGAGGAAAGAATCCCTGAAAGCAGAGATGTTCCAAAAGCACATTTTTTTAATTTTCTTGATTTTTCTCATTATAATTCTTTTCAAAAATAACTTCTTGATATTTAAAAAACAACCCTCTTAAGAAAATCTGTGCAATTCTATGTTATGCACCACCTATTCATATTTCACCTAGATTTAGTAAACGTGAATTTTTTTCATCCACCTGATCCATCTCACCACACCATATTGGTATTGTTGACTAACAACACAGAACAGAATCTAAATTATGAGTAAATTCTTTACTTTCAAAAATAGACAAAATTTTTAAACTAGTGTTGTGGTTTGGTTTCAAAGATGGTGGTTGGTTTAGGTGGGTTGTATTATACATTGCCAGTATCTGTCAGAGATCAATCAATGCCTGACTTCTGACTATCATCTTACAGGATTTCTGAAGAAACAATCTCATTGTAAATTATTCAAGAAAAAGCATAAAACTAAAAAATAATTTAAACATGCTTTCATATTCTATATTTGTATATATATATTTCTCATTTTCTACCCAAATATTTTTATTAAAACCAGATGTTCCCATATGTAGAAATAGATTGTTTGTATTTATCATAAGTGGACCCTAAGTACTAGGAATTATCAGTTTTTATTTCAGGAAAAACCTTTCCCCATCCACATCCCATAGGAAGGTTTTTGGCCCATTCAGAAATACACACAGAAGATTTCACAGTATCCAAGAATGCTGATTGCACCACAGCATTTCTCAAGAGACATTGCTATCAGGAACGACATTGGGGAACAAATAGTTAGATAAATAATTAAAAGAGGGATCTTTTAGGAATAAAAAGGGAAAACTTGTTTGGTTTATTTATTTATTTTTAAACTGCACAGTGCTCCCTGACCTAGAACATAATCTTAATAAAATTCTGTATAGTAGGCTTTGTTGTTGTTGGGTTTTTTTTAAAGTAATATGAACAAGACTAAAAAACTACAATATGGATGTTGATGCACACTTCTGGTGCAAACTTTATATAAGTGTGTCTGACACTGACGGCTATGTGAGAAATGAAAGCCATAAAAAACAATTTTTATTTTTTTTTCTAAAAGAATGAGTGACAACAGCTTGATTTCTATGAATTTACAGGGCCTTAAAGAGCTGGCTGATGTCATCAGAAAACCTCTCTCAATGATTTTTGAGCAGTGTTGGGAATCCAGAGAGGTCTCAGTTGATTAGTAGCTGGTGAACGTTGTCCTGATTTTCAAGAAGGGCAAGGAGTGCATTGGAAACTACAGACCTGTCAGTCTCACTTCAGTGTCTCATAATTTTAGGGAGAACATTATTCTGGGAGCTATTGAAAAACACCTGGTAGACAACATAGTCATTAGTCACAGCCAGTGTAGCTTCATAAGAAGTCCTGCTAATCAAAACTGATTTCCTTCTATGACAAGGTAACCCACCTAGTAGATCAAGGGAAGCCAGTTAATGTAATCTTTTGGAATTTCAGTAAAGCTTTCAATACTGTCTCTCATGGGATCCTTCTGGACTAAATGTCCAGCACACAGCTGGATAAACACACCATGTGGTGGATGAGGAATTGGCTCAGGGTCAAGCACAGAGGGTAACAGTGAATGGGGTAACATCAGACTGGTGACCTGTCACTACTGGGATTCCACAGGGTTCCATCTTGGGGCTCTGTGCTCTTCAACTTCTTCATAAATGACTTGGATGCAGGACTAGGGGGGGATACTAAGCAAGTCTTCAGATGACATAAAACTGGGAGAAGCTGTTGTCTCCCTTGAGGGCAGGGAGGCCCTACAGAGAGACCTTGGCAAATAAGAGGGATGTGCAATCACCAGCCATATGAAGTTCAACAAGGGGAAGTGCTGGATTCTGCACCTGGGATGGGACAACCCTGGATGTTTGTACAGAGTGGGGAATGAGATGCTGAAAAGCAGTGCCACAGAAAGGGATCTGGGGGTCCTGGTTGATGGCAAGTTGAATACCAGTCAGCAGTGCCCTGGCAGCCAGGAGGACCAACTGGGTCCTGGGGGGGCAACAGGCACAGCATCACCAACTGGTCAAGGGACGGGATTGTCCTGCTCTGCTCAGCACTGGGGCAGGTTCACCTTGAATATTGTGTGCAGTTTTGGGTGCCACAATACAAGAAAGACATTAAGCTTTCAGAGAGTGTCCAAAGAAGGGCAACAAAGATGGTGAAGGGCCTTGAGGGGAAGCTGTATAAGGAACGGCTGAGGTCACTTAGTGTGTTCAGCCTGGAGGAGAGGAACCTGAGGGGAGACCTCATTGCAGTTACAAGTTCCTTGTGAGGAAGGAGGAGGGGCAGACACTGATCTCGTCTCTGTGGTGAACAGCAACCAGACCCAAGGGAATGGCTGAAGTTGTGTCACGGGATGTTTAGGTTGGATAGTAGAAAGAGGTTCTCCCACTGGGTGGTTGGACACTGGAACAGGCTCCCCAGGGAAGTGGTCGCAGCACCAAGCTTGACAGAGTTCAAGAAGTATTTGGATAGTACTCTCAGGCAGATGTTGTGACTTGGGGCTGGCCCTATGCAGGGCTAAGGGCTGGACTCAATGATCCTTGTGGGACCCTTCCAATTCAGAAGATTCTGTGATTCTGTAACTTTTAGTTCACAACTTTATTCTTATATGGTTTAAATATGCAAACCATCATACACAGCAAGAATGGAAGCAACCTATAAATGGGATGTACTGATGCTCAAGAGCGAAGTATTAAAAGACAAAAACATTGACCCCTTCTTTCTCACACAGTTGAACCAATCGATTTCACTTCTGGTATCTACATGTCTCTATATTCTGTCATTCTGGTAACTGCACAAACCTCTCTGATGGCACAAATCACTGTGATGAGTCACTAGACATTTTTATGCAAACAAAAAAGAAATATTTTTAAAGTATCAGAACAACTTCTGTTCATGTGAATACTGCAACTGTAGTTTTATTGTGTCATTGAATGAGACCTACTGGGTTCTACTAGTAAATTTTTATGTTCCCCTGCTGTTTTTCTTTTCTCTTACATTGTAAAAAACAGTATATTTAAATGGATTAGAACATACCAGATGGGTTATGTTAAATAGTACATTTGGGGTCAATAAAACTTAAAATAGCCATGTACATTAAAGCGCAGAAAAACATAATTCTGGCAGATGTAGAAAGGGGGAAAAACTGACTAAGAAGCCAACAAAAGTTCTGGGATGACATATTAGTGGGCAAAGTGAAACCAAAATGCTCACACAACATTATTATTTCAGTATCTCACATGATTCTGAGCTGCTAAGTTTTGAGTTATGTGTTTTTACATAGTTGTATAATAAACTGCATGGATGACTTGAAAAGCTTAAACACAAACAGGAAAACATTGAGCAGACTTCAAGCTACAAGAGTGGATCACAGAACAATCTGAAAACTCAGAATTAATGAACTATTTAAACCAGGATGACTGAGAATCATATTATAGACAGTATGAAAAAAAAAGATAAAGTAACTTCTCCTTACCTTTTCCTGAGGTAAGTAGAGAACACCATTGGACTGTTTGGAAAATACTACCTTGTCTTAGGCAGTATGACCTGTGTTTTCAGGTCAACTTTTTCAAGGCAAGTTTATAAAATAAGGATAGAATGAGCTTTTGGAAGTTTTACACACCTGCAAAATACAAGGTACTACATATTAAACTCTGGTTCCAGTAGACTATATCAAACTATCTGAAGAAAAAAAACAAGGTTTTTTTTGGTTAACTGGGTGCACATCTGACTTGAAGAGTTTTAAATTTCTTTTCCTATAAGACTTAGATAGCGTCTGTAAAAGCAGCATCTTGAACAACAACAAAAAGAATATAGTATTTAAATTTCTATTTAAAAGAAAGTGTCCATATAACTCTAAATCTACTTGTAATTAACTATAAAATTCAGTCAAACAGAGACAAAAGAGATTTATTATACATAAAAATATATATTACTGGAAGTAACTTTCAGTAGTCAACATGCTACTTATGGCAAGTGAGCCTACTTGGTAGATTTTGATCTCCAGCAAAGAGGATTCCAGCCAGCTTCTAGATAAGGTGAATGAATGTTCATTATTGTCAAAATAATCTTTTTTCCCATGAGATTTGAGTTCATTCTTTCTTGTCCTGTTATCAGTAAATATACAGATTCTTGATCATTATTTCTTCTGCACCAGCAGTTCTCAGTAGGTTACTATGCGTCAACTTGCTGTGACTACAAGCACAAGAACAGGCAGCCAGTCACACCAACAGTTGAAATACTCATTTCATACCTACACAAAACATCCTTATTACCATGTCCAAATTTCTGGGTATTTTGCTTTAGACTGAGCAAATGCAGCTCCTCCAACTTTTTCTTAATAACTGATGGTTTTTAAAATATCATTCTCACTGTGTCCTTTGGCATGATCTCTAAATTGTTTTCAACTGTTTAAAGCACAATGCTCTGTCTCATATAAATTTTGTGGCCAAAATTTCCTAATTTTCCTCCACAAGTTGCGCTCTGACTTTGGCAATGCATGTGGGCCAAAGATATCCTCTCTCTCTGTGGAAGGCAAGAATTTATTAATAGATGAATCAAAACCTTAAGAGTCTGACCAACCATTACTAGCCCAGATTTAAATATTATTATGAAGAAGAGACTTCTGTTACATAAATAGACCCCAAAACAATGACACAATGAAACTTACTGTATGGACACTTCCTTGCATTCTATCCCTTAGTTTTTCATATTAAAATCATTATTCTCCTAAACCTCTTGGAATTATGCAAATGGCTACTTCCTCCTCACTCTAGGACCCTCTAGGGATCATTTCTGTATGACTTTTAACATTCTATACACCTTGATGTCTTCATTGATCCACAATTCTCTATTACATCCAAATGTACACTTTAAAGCATATTTTACATATACTCATTACTTTCCTACATTACATCTCTGGTTTCCAAAACTGTTTTTTCCAAGGCTACATTCCTTAAATGATCAGTAATGGCCCACCTGTGAGCTGTTCACAGTGTTGGAGACTCATACTTTTACACAGGCACTCCTTTATCTGGAATTTTTATTCACAGGTCATAGAAAGGTTTATTCTGCATGTAATAACTACTTGTTACTATTGTTTATTAACTACAGAAATAGAACTAGATTATTAACACTAGATGTTATATCACATATCACGTAATGCTAAATTAAAACTGAACAAATGAGGTAGAGTTATCTGACTATTGTTAGACAATATCTGACACGGTTAAACCAATTTTCAGACAAGATTGAAGGAAGTCCAGGTAAAGCAAACCTGCAAGTCCTAGCCTGGAAACCTTGCAGACTTCACATAAAAAGCTTCAATCCAGCTATTAGCAATAGGAATTATTACTGTCTTCATTATACTTCCCATGAAATATTACTAGAAATATTAAGAGTTGAACACATCTCTCAGGTTTATGCAGTGGATGTCATTACATTCAAGAATAAAATCATGTATGACTTATACTCACTACTTATCATATTTAAAAATACAGTTTGCCACTTACAAAAAGAAATAAAGCTCATATATTGGTCAATAATCAGCTTGTACTGTGTAAGAGGTCCATGAGTGTTCTAACCAACAATGATTTAAAGGATTTCCCCACTGAATAGACAACTCATATGTCTCTAGACAGGAATGATTTTAAACTGAAGAGATATATATGCTAGGAAAAATCCTAGCATCACACACTGACTATAATTATGCAAAAATTATGCAATAAAATTCTGGCATAGGTTTCAATAGAGACAGACTTTCTTTCCAAGTACTTTCAAGATTGTCATTGAGAGCTCTTCTAAATAGGGATTCATACTATCCACTATGAAAAGAAAAAAACTCAAACAAATAGCCCACAAAACCCCCACCTATTTACATATTTGTCTATCTTCACCTATATGCCAAAATGTATGTAGATGTGAACTTCAGGTTAACACTAGAATGAAAACAAATAGGTGAGCACTGTACGATGCCTTCAGAGATAGTTAATAAGGTTCTAATTGTACCATTCCTATACCAAAAACTTAAGGGGTAAATACTTACCTATATTATCCAATTGCTGAATTGAATGTTTAGCGCGATATCCTGTCTTTGTATTACACAAGGATGCATTGCTACCATTGCTGTTATTTTTGAATATGGAATGAATTTTACTCTATGATTCTATGATCTTTTTGACAGAAATTGTAGGCAACTGCGTATATTTAAGGTCATATTGCTTTATGTTGAGTACATTTTCATTATATTATTCCTAACAATATATATTACATGTATAATTGCTTTTTCAAAAATAGGATATTATGGGTCAAATCTATTTCACAGACTGTATAGAAATACTAGATTCTTTACTATAGTAACACACAAGGTCTAATTATAATAGCCTGAAATATATGCTTAAGTTTAACAAACTAATATTGCTTTGGTATACTCCTCTTTGAGAGGAGTACCTAGAGGGACTAAATAATCCCATTGGGCTGCTGCCTGCATAAAGACAGTTTGAATTCAAAAACAGCTTTATAAGATAATATGAAAACTATTCATTGAAAAGGAAAGCTCTAATGAATAAAGTGTTGTTCTTAACCAAATAAAACTGAAACCAAACACCTTAAAAAAATGTATTTAATGAATAATCACAGANGTCTACTGACTAGTTACTAAAAGAATCATCCTTTCTGACACAATGGAGACTTCAGCGATCCACACATAGCCTAGGGTATGATGCAAGTCCCAAGAGAAACAGGCCTCTGAGACACAACATATGCTATTAGTCAAACTGGTCCAGAAACAGTGAGAGGAAGTGCTTTTGGAAAGCAGGATCAGAAGTTATGGTGCTACATGGGACTGTTCATCACTTGATACCAGTAAACTTTTATCAAGTTGATGAATTGAAATCACAGTATGTGCAAGATTTTTTCCCAAGATCTGTAAAAATTGGAAGACAGCATATACATCAACAGCAAAAAAAATAGCATTTATGTGTATTTTATTTAAAAGCAAACTGCTAAAATATTCTGGCAGTTAGTAGCATTTTCTCTTTATTTTTATGGCCACTCATTATTCTTGACTATCTACTAGGAGTTTTTGTAAAAGAAAAGAAGTCCTTAAAGCAATGCACACAATTCATCATCTAAATGGAAAATCAGAAGGAAAATACGTAGACTAATATTAATATGATCTATGCCACAGAGTGACCTTGGCAATCAATAAAAAATAATTTTTCTAAAGAAAGCATATTATACTTCCAATGATCATTCAGCTAAACAGAAGATAAATTATTTTATTAGAGATATGAATTTTTTTTATTATTTTTCTACTGCAATACTTGACTCCTATTTTGCATGTAAACTGACTAGTCTGAATGACATTTATTGTCCTCTGTATTAATTCTTCTAATTTTCAATGAATCACAAAGTGTGTTAATTAAAATTATGTAATGTTACTGAATAGACAACATAACGTGTTTACCACACCATCAGAAGAATAAGTGAATTGCAGCATCTGTTTCACTGGAAATAATCATTGTTTTCAACAGGGACAAAATATGCAGGAAAAACAAAATGATGAATGTATCACATTTTTGATAAAACAGTGTAATTACTTTACTTAGCAAAACATTACAAAAAGAAGATTTACTTTTCCTTCTGAATTAAATGTCCAAATGAAGTTATTTTTTACTCTAAGCACTTCATTAATTTTGGTAATTATTTCCTTTATTGAATTCTTTCACTATTCTTATTTTATTCTGAGTGTTCAGTAGTGTTTGTTTCTCAAACATCACAGCATTAATAAATCTTAAAGGCCAACTATGAACTCACACAGAGCTCAAAATTATCTTATGTTAGTTATGCTCAGCTAAACACACCCACAGTCTCACTGTGTTACTTTCACGGCTTCCAACAACAAGCGTCGTCCACATAATTAGAAAAGCACCACATAAATAAAGAGCCCTTGTTTCATCCCCTAGCACAGTGGACATTTGTAGATCAACTATGGCTCTTCCCTCGAATAATATTAATGAGGAAGTATCCAAAGGAGAAAAGAATATGAAAACTGATAGGAATTCTACATTCATTACAGTAGGCACAGAAGCAAAAGGATAGAGAAGGGGATGTTGTCATTTATATCTGAGATTACGCTCAACAACATGCTTCTTGATTGTAATACAAAGATTCACAAGTTCCATAGTGTTAAAAAAAAAGTCATGTGTGCAAACTGTAAAAAAAAAAATAAGTTTTACTTCAAGTAGGTGAAATGAAAAAGACTATAAGACTATGGGCTGCCTATATATAATTTTTCATAATAATTTTTATGTTTCTCATATGAATGAAACATTGCTGATTTAAAATTTCTCTTCTAGGAGCCAAGTGATTATGAATATTCACAAACTTTCATCATGTGTAACCATGAATATACATTATTAAACCATGAATACTGAATTATATTATTTAACCATTAAGAGATATGGTTGGTGTGGTATTAACCATAAAAATAATGTTGCATCAACCTATCCACCTTGATTATTCTGGTATTGCAATATGCAGAAGTATTGACAGTGTATTACAGGCTTTAGCATAAAGTACTTACTATTTCAGAATTGGAAGATACTTCCTATTCCAGCAAAGAGACTGCTCTCCTTTTAGAAGTTTAAAAAGAGTATGGACTTTTCCCCTGTCCTCCTCCTCTCTTCTTCCCATCACATTTTCTTTCATCTCCAGAAAGTAAAAGATGTTAATCTTTCTTTCAGGTAGGAAAATGGGACTCTGATACTCTTTCTCCTCTCTCTTTTCTCCCCTTGCTCGGTTGTCAACTCTGCTCTAACATTATAATTATCTAACTCCACCACTTGATTCTTTAGGTGCAGACCAGATCTGCACATCATAGGTTAGATGTTAAACTACCAAAATCTGAAATAGATGCAAAATGATGTTGTCTTGCTCCCAGACGTGTTTCTTCTTCTCCTGATAATGTCCCACATTTTGTTTCCTTCATTCCTACTTGATTTAGAATAAGCTTTTAAACATATTTTCTCTGTTAGGTACTTCAAGCTATTCCTAAAATCTAGTATGAAACAGTTTGGGACAAAATACTGTATGTTTTATGTGACAACAGACCTGATAAATCATTTAAGTAAAAGAGCATATTACATACTACACCTACATATATTTTATTCTTATTTTTGGTGTGTTAACTTACAGCATTTAAAAATCTGAAAATATATGCTTTGCTTTGTTTGCTATACATTTAATCAAAAGAAATTAAAGAATATTTTCATGTTGCTGCTGGGATGAAGGTAAATGCTCATCTGCTTTTTCCCATATGGAGAAAAATATGGTGACTTTAATTATTCATAGCAGGTGAGATCCCATTGATTGCTTCCTTCCTGCCCTGAGGGAAAAAAAAAGAAACTATGTATTTAATTACTTCATAAATGTTTATGGTTGGGTTTCATCTCAGTATGCTGCAGTAATGTAGATGCTCCTGATATCAATAGCTTTAAATGTATTTTATTTTTAAACCCTTACATTTTTAAAGTTAATGTCGACTTTCTCTGAACTATTTTCCCATACATTTAACCTTGAAATATCCACAATTTTAATCTTTAATTGAGTTCAAAGGAACCATGTCTGACAGTAACCTTAATTTTGAAATACAACCAGGGGCCTTCCAGATAAAAGTAGAAGAGCAACTTCTCATCTCTGTGCCCTCTACCTTTTCTGTTGAGGGAGGGAGGTGCATACACACATCTGTGCACATTTGGGAAAGGAAACTTGCTCAGCACAACAAAATTCGTGAGCATATTCAGTCTCATGCCAGCATCAAGCCTTTGATAACTCTATCTTCTCCTTGATTCATAGACAAGGTTGAAGCCATGTTTAAAAACTCAACCCCCAAAAACCCCACCACACAACCCTCAAGTTATTGGAGCATTAGCTCTACTGTGCTGAAAGCTACTTCTCCTTACCACCTGAAATTTAAAGCTTTCACTGTGTGAATATCATTTTCCAGACATATTTTGAAAGACATTTTAGGAAATGGAAGCAAAACCTGGATAGCCACCAGTATTTCATTCTGCAGATGGTCTACAATGATGCCACTAGTGGTCTATTCCATGTATCCTAATATTTCTTTTATATTTATTTAAATTGCTTTAATTATTGAATATACTAATTGGTGCTCATTTGAACATAAATATACTCATTTGCCGCTACCTATAGAATTCTTTTTTCCAGACTTCACTGGATACTCAAACTCTACATTTGCCAGACCTTAATTTTCCCTTTCTCTACAGTGTTATGGGTTTAGCTAGGTAGGCCTAAATTTAGGCTTGAGATTTCAGACTAGGCCTGAGAATATCAGCTGACTTGATCTGGGCTGAGCTAGCTGACAGCTGACTTCTTCTAGCCAATAGTATTCCATACCATATTCCGACATCATCTCAAAGTGTAGGAGCCGGTGTGCGAGTGCTTGTTCAGTTCCATCATGGCCGAAGTAGAGGCAAGACATGCAGCTGCTGTCTTGCTGTCTTGGGCCCTGTTGCTGATGCCTCTACTTGCATTGTGTTTAAGTTCAGGGAATTAGAAACATATTGTTGTTATATTTTCTGTATCTTGCTGGGTTTCTTTTGGGGTGCTTATGGATCTAGAGTGATAGAATCTGTTTTCGGTGGGAGGTAGAAAATTGTTGTTATATCAAACTTTTGTAAGTGTGTGTTATACTGTAGGTTTTGTCTTAATTTTATCTTTTCTGTATAAATATATATAATTAGTTTAAGTTTAAGCCTAGTTTGAGTTTCCAGAGTTTTTTTTCTTTTCCTCCCTTTTCTCGGCCGGGTGTGGGGGGAATGTCCAACTCTGTGTTGGGCAGTTGGAATTTTGCCAGCTCAACCCAAGACAGTTACAGATTGTCAATGCAAAATTCAGTGGCACAATAACAATTGAGAAGACTAATGTACAAACAACTAAACATTAAAACAAAAATACCTTTAGCAGGATATTCTTGGCATGTTTCTTCTAGCAAACAAGTAAAACCTATTTCTTGATAAGCCACAGAAGCTGATACTTTTTTTTTATAGGACAATTTACATATACACCTAATTCCAAAGGTGATTCAAAATTATATTAATGCCACATATTCAATGTATGTTATTATACCATGCAAGGCACTAAAATATTATGGCAGTGCAAAAACGCCCAAAACTTGAAGTGCAAGTTCAGAAATTATTTTTCTCTTCCCTCTTCACACCCTGTTGTTTTTTTACAGAGAAAGCTTGAAAATAGTCATGAAATCACAGCCATTTTGTCTTCAAAACCAATGTTATTACTGTAGAAAATTCCTCACATGATCAAATGTATGTAGCTCTGTACCATACAAGCAAGAATATTAACCGATCATGAAATTATTTTTTGATAGAATAGCCAGTAATATGACCTTTTCTACCAATTAAATTCAGAGATTCATTCAATAAATTATAATCAATGAACACATTAATAGTCAGCACATGACTGTACAATTCTTCCAGATCCTTGACCACATTTATGGGCCCTGATTGGAGTTTGTCCTTCTGCCAGCATTGTAGCTGATATGCAAATCACTAAATAGGAGGAGGCAGCACTCAGTAGCTGGTGACCACTTGTCTCTTGCTTAAAATCCTGTATCACTGCCATGTCTCTGTCATGAGGCTTCAGAAGAGGATGTGCCTCATGTCATCATGATAAGTAGGTGGGTACACTTGAGAGAAGAGAGGACATACTTCAGGACTGCATATGAGCTCATAGCTACACACGTCACAAATCTACTCTGTCATCTGCTTTCAAAATGGATCAAAGTATCCCTATGGGATCATCAAACAAAATTCTAAGTTGTTTCCATTTACAGTTTGTGCTTTTCAAGACTCTAAGTTTTGACTATTTACAATGTGTGAGGTAAAGATAGCACTTATTTGGTCATTTTCTGAACATATGTTTTTTTTTTTAAATTATACTAAGTGTAAGGGTTGAATGCATGCAGGCACCCCCAAAATACCAGGCAGTGGAAGGATTTAGGAGAATTTATTTCCAAAAGTTGAGAACACTTAACATTTCAGTATAAACTGCACTGGGCCTATGAAAGACATACCCTCTGTTCTCCTCAGAGCTTTTATAGTCCTTGGACTCGCTGCTGCAGGGCTTTAAAACATTTCTGTGAGAACTTCTCTCATACACAAGAGTTTCCCCTCTGGAATGCATGAGGAGAAAACATCTAAAACTGTCTCTGGGAAAGATACCTCTTTCTAGGCAGGGAAGCTTTCTTAAGCAAAATAAACCCTCATCTTTTTGTAAGGAGGGTCTTCTACACTTACACCAAGGATATGGAGAAACCAGAATTTTAAACAGCAAAGAAATTAAGAATCCTACGAGGTCAAACTGTATTGTTTCAGTGTAGCAAAAGATGTCTCAATTAGTCACTGATGACTCCCTGGAGAGCAAAAAATTGTACCTACGATGATTGTACATCTAATCTCTACTTTCCTATCTTCATTTAGTTATTTTTTAAATAGAGTTTTCCTTAACATTTTCAGAATAATTTTTGAGAGAACATTTCAGAATATTATTAAGATCTTTATGCATAAACCACTCACCTCAAAAAAATCCACCAAAAAAACCCTAAAAAGGATGCTTTTGTAGATCTTTAATCACAGCTAATTTTTTACTCAATACAACATAAAATGTCATAATTCTTTCCATCCAACACTAAATATTGGAAATTATTATACTGTGGACAGCAATGAGGATCATAACAGCACTTATATGATAATCTATAATCTCACTGGAATAATTACTTGGAAGACAATGGTACAAGGGTTAATGAAATGTTTAAAAAAACCTCCAAAACATTGCAAATTATTTGCAACTCCAAAAATACTATTGCAACAGAGTTTTGGTTCTACTTTCAGTAAGGCAGTTGCAATAAGACAGTAACTGACTCAGAAAAGATGTCATTGTTTTTATTTTGTAAGTGACCACTTAGTGCTCTGGGCACTCAGGGGCATGCAAGTGAAAAAGGTCCACTAAAGAGTTTAATAATCTCCAAAGACTAAAGGGCATACATCAAAGCCTAGTATTCTCCATGAAGCCAAGTATATCAGAATCCTGCAGTAACTATTCTTGTAAAACCAGGATGCTTGGAGAAAACTAGTAATAAAACCCCCCAAAAACACGCATGCTTACTCATCTGTAGGATTAAATGAAAAACAAAGAGGTTAGCAATATTGGCAGAAGAAGAAATTTAGCTTGCCTATTGAAGTCAAGGCTGCTTACTCGTTAGGGAAACAAAGACATGTTAGAATAAGCTACAACAACAAGACTCTTAATTTACCTCAGCTTCCTCACACCATTCATATTCAAATCATAAACACTTTGGATTTCCCTAGTGGCTGGTCTGCAGCTGGGTTCCTCATAACACTGTTGCAGAAACACATGGCAAAGATAGCAAAAAACTTTGTCATCTGATCTGTCACTGGTTTTGACAGTAATTAGTTTCAATCTGCGTTGGGTTGAGCTGGCAAAATGCCAACTGCCCAATACAGTGTCACAGCCTCCCTACCCCTGCTGAGAAAAGGAAGAAAAAAAAATTCTAAAACTTAAAACTGTTTTATATATATATACAGAAAAGAGAAAATTAAAAGAAAACTACAATATAAGACACACTCACAAAATTTAGAAATAACAAAGAATAACTCCCCACTCCCCATCAAACACAAATCCTACCATTCTATCTACAAATCACTCAAGAGAATTCAATACCCCAAGGCACAGACCCAAACAGAGAGAAAACTAAGAATGAACATTTATTTTCCTGTAGATAACACAGTGGTGAAGTGGTGCTGAACCTAATCAGCAAAGCAGCACAGAGCACATCCATCTAGCACTACAGCCATCAGGAACTGAGAGAACTCCTCCTACTCTACTGTATTTATATTTGAGATGATGTCAGAATATGGTATGAAATACCATTGGCCAGGAGCTGTCAGAGCTGTCAGCTGGCCTGAGCCAGCTCGAGTCAGCTGATAATCTGAGGCCTACTCTGAAAACTAAAGCCTAAATTTAGGCCTGGCTAAACCCATAGCACATTCACTCCCTGAAAAACAAAAAATATAGAATTTATGTTCTGCAGAAACCAAAACAAAATAACCTGACTGTTGTCTCTGTTACTAGAAAAAGAAATGATGAGTGTAAGACAGCCTCACGAAAAGCTACATTCCCTAACACTAGAACAAAGTTGCAACTCAGTGGTAGTTTTCTATACAAATATATTTTCTAACACTATTTAAAATACCCCACTCTAATTACCATGATGCATGCTCCTCACGTCAATGTTTTCCTCCTGATGCCTCCAACAACTGTGAATTGCTCATTTCCTTATGTGAGGATTGTGTACACTAAAAAGTTGCAACAGAAAATTTTTCAAATAATGTAATTCCCGTCACATAAGCCATACTGATTACTCATTTATGCCTATCAGAATATTTTACTATGTATAAATACTGTTTAAAAATACCTTGATTAGTTGAATTTTGTTACTTCGTTCTTCGTTACACTGAAGCCTCAATACAAGTGCTAAGACACAGAAAAATCAAGAATACATCTATTTGCTATCATGTTATGAAGAAAATAAAGCACTTATCAGTGTGGTTACATGGTAACCTGTTATTTAAAATTAACATCAGAAGCCCACTGAAATTTATAAATAATCTTCATTGGTAAATGTCCTGGAAGGAAACTATGAAATAACTGATAGCCTTTTTTATCTTCTTGTCTTTTAGAAGAAGAGAAGGTATTTTACTTTTTATGTATTTTATCAAGTGAATCAAGAGGGATCTGAAGTAATATGAAAAATTATTTCTAGATAATATGCTTATCCAGTAGTTCAAAAGAACTATTACTTTGTGTGTTTAATAGTCTACTTTGATTCTTCTAATTTGTCTGGCTTACATCCATTTTTCCACATGGCTTGTTCAGCAGCTATATGCTCTATCCAAACAGTAGTAAGTTGGCTGACTTGATCATTGGATCATATTAAAAAGAAGTTAATATTTTTGAAATACAATCCAATAATCACAAATCATCCCAATTTAAAAAAAAAAAAAATTGTATGTGTATATATATGTGTGTGTGTGTGTATGTGTATGATAGCAAAGTATATAATAGCAGCAAACACTTGATGCAGGCAGAGTAAAGCAAATTGAACCAGACTTCTCAGTGGTGCCAACAGGCAATGAGCACAGATAGCAGCACAAGAGATGTTCAAAACCTAATAAGACAGACTTCTGAACAACCTGCTGCAGCTGAATCTACTTTAAGGAAGGAAGGTGAACTAGGGGATTGTCAGAGGTCCCTTCCAACCTCTGCAATTCTGTGATTTTATTCAGCTTAAGGTAGTTAGCTGAAACAAGTCATGATTTGTTTATTAGCATTGGCAGCAGTTTGCTGATTCCTTAGGCATTGAAAACAAATGCATTAAAAAAGCATAAGAAAACATCATTGAGGGCTTGAAACAAACCAGAAGAAAACAATGTTGAGGGTACCTTAAGGAAATTATATATAGGGGGTTATTATAACAGTATTTTAAATAAAATCAATATTAATTTTAAAAAAACAAACAAGCTTCCTGGATGGCAGAAAAAAATTGCAACGATATATTTGTTTGCTATGGAAATGAAAAAAGATACATTTGTCAAACACTAACAATTTCATAAAATGCCCCAAACATCTAAACATTTTTTTTTTTTTTTATGCATACAACATCATCAACATTTTAGCAATCTACATATGGTATACCTGATATGTATGTGTAACAAATTATTACATTTTGGAGAATCTGAATTTAAGTAGCCAAGACTAAAGCAGAGTTTGAGACCCTGCATTACTAATCTACACAATTCTTGAACCAAAAGATAAGTGGATTATATTACTGTATTAACAGTCTTGATAAAAATGCTTCTGATTCATATTAAAGGATATTAAACTATCAGCAGTAAAACCTGAATTTATTGCAATGTTATCTGCTAATACTTCCTTAAATACAAATGAAAACTGAAATTGCTGCTGAAGGCTGGTAGTTCCTGACTTCCAGTATAATGAATACCACAGGGACATGAATGCAGAGTTTCACAATCAGTATTTCATTTTTCTGGGAAACAAAAGAATAAGGAGTGCTGCCCTATTAGGAATAGCAGGAAAATTAAACGCTATGCTCCTTATGTCAAAGAGCCGTGCCTCTCAAGGCTCATCAGGAGAGCTGCCCTTTTCATTAAGAAAACTATGATTTTTTTTTTTAGAACTGCCAGTAGAGTGTGAGACTCCTAGAGGGAACCTGACTATTCCCCTCTATCTTTTGGACTAGCAAGATCTCTACTTGTTTAGTTCTTAACTGTCCTAATGCAGAGGACACTACGAAGCAGGAAACAAACAAACAAAAACCCCAAAACCAAACAACTTCTTGAGGAACAGAAACATGTGGAAGTTCAAATCAAGTAAATAGAAACAATGAAAACTTACTTGAAAGGATTTGAGTTCTTAAAAATCTATTGCTAGGAAAGATCAGCATGTGCAGTGTTATGAAGATCTCAAGCACACATTCTCTTCAGCATACATGTTTCTTTCCACATATTACATATACAGGAGCCAATTGGGTGGCAATTTTGTCTCAGAAATTTCAGGAGGTAATATTATTCCAGCAGGTTCAGACACTAAAGCCTGTGGACAAGTGGAACAAGAATTAGGGCACTTACTGTGTACCTGGCTATTCACATGTTTATGCTTTAGAAAGCACAGCTCCTGGGAAGAGCACAATTTCTCTGAGCTAAGTGCCAAATGGTATTGAGCTAGTCTCTCCACCTGCTTCCACCAGTACCAAAATAAAGGATCAACATTCAGGAATGACAGTCCCCTCATTCAGCTGTACAGTTGCAGTGGTACTGGTCAGGAAGGATGCAGAAAAGCAGTTGAAAGTGGTGAACATCTCCTTCTAGTAGCAGCCTGTATTTATCTCGGCTTAAATTGAAACTAATCTTAGAAACTAACTAAAGGCAATTTATTTTTAGGCAGTTAAAAGGTTCTCAAAATTGTGTTATATCTAGAATATCATTACTGATTCTTCATTGCTATTATTTTTACACTTGTCTGGTAAATGTCAGCATGGGAAACCTTAAGAGTTGTGCAGAATTTTCTCGAAAAGTGATAATGGAACAGAATTAAAACAAATTTTAGATTAACAGTCTTCATTGATCCTGGCTGATTATTGAGAAATGTGCCTTTCAAAATAATTAAAAGCAATTTTAGAAGTAACCTTTGCAGGATATACATGATCCATTTGCAGTTTCCCAGCAGTTACATTGATTTTATAAAACGATCATGATTTATAACAACAAAAAATATATTTCTTGCGAATAACCTGCTGCTATTTTTGCTATTTTTTAATTTTGGTAATAATTTGATTCAGCATTCAATAGTGATGAATACAAGCTTTCAGAAATTACAGGACAAATCACAAGCTTTAATTTAAAATATGAGATTTTAAACAAAGGTCTCTTTTCTGAGCTGTGTTTTATTTTTTTCTTGACTACTATTAGTTCAAACTTTCAGGCAGCTAGAAACTGAGACCTTTTATCTGAAGTGAGACAAGCCTAGGATCTCAAATTTTGAAAATGTCTTATGACTGACTTATGCTTAGTCTTGAACGTTAAATGAAATGTCAGATCTGCAATACTATGATGTGTATTTAGTTTATAATAAACAGCAGAAATATCCAAACAAGCAAAAGCTGGCTTATAGTTTTATGTAACACTTTGGGATGATAAAAACAAAACCAAACATATATATGTATTTGTGGAATCAAAGAAAATGCTTTAAAATTAATTGTAAAAAATATGACCATCCCTATAGCAACTATTACCAAGTTCATTGACATTCTGTAGATGGCACAGAACAGGGGGTAAAAAATAATTTTCCTTCTCACAGAAACCAAGAACCAGAAAAATTTAGCCACCATTCCATATTAATTGCATGTTCTTGAGCCAACCAAGCAATTCCACAGAAATTAAATTGCTGATAATTATGTTTCTAAATAACAAATATTAATGTATGATTAACTAATGTATCAGCAATCTGAAATGCTGAAAAGATTTTGTGAAGCTGTATATAGCACACTTGTAAAAGTCAAATATTTTCCCTTAGGACAGGTACACTCTCATGAGATTTTTAGTACCTTTTCTCCTAGTGTAATTGTTACAACTGGAATGTGAAGGAAAACAT